>JAVLUZ010000645.1:0-401529 GCA_036768485.1 Mermis nigrescens | reverse complement strand
TGTAACGTTTTGTTTTGTTTGAAAAAGTTTTGCCGCGCACGATCATTCATTCTTTTCGAAAAAATACTTCAAAAGCTTCCCCACAAGGGACCGGAAACGGAAGGTGAAACAGAAGTGATGTGTAAAATCTGGAAACGAAGTGGAATGCAAAAAATATTCCGTTGGAAAAATACCTGCTGTAGTCTACTTCACGAAACCTTGTGGATGGATTTTTCAAAATGGTGTGAATTAATTACAAAAGCTGTTTAAACTAAAATAACAATCTTGATAATGTTCACAGCAATCGATGCGCATATTAAGTATTACCGTGTAAAATTATATTACTGTAGACTGGCTGAAAACCACTTTTGTAACCATTTTATTGCACACAGAAAATTGATTTTCTTACACAAGGTTTCGTGAAATAGATTTTAACTTTATAGGGCTACTGGTAGAAGTTGACCGCCTTCGTGTGAAGTCAATTTAGAGTTACTTCTAAGTGTTTAAAGTTTACACTCTTGTGGTGAACGGAAAAACCCATTTATTTCCTTTTATTAGTTCGCCAACTTCTCCAATTATAAATCGTGACGTGCGAAGTATTCTGAAATAAAGTACGTCCCAAGGGTTACATACACATCGCACTAAAACGCGTTTTTTAACCCAATACAGATTAGTTCTGTAGGTGCATGTAAGGTTGAAAGTCTGCAGTAATTAATAAAAAACGTTTTTTGGTCGTTTTTTGTCTGTTAACTTCTCCGGAAAAATAATGTCGGCGGTTACACATCGCATTCGGTCGCATTTATCTACACTCAATACTGAGCTAGTTTTAGAGTGCAAAGTTCCAACTTTGGGGTGAAAAGACATTTTGGCAGTTTTTGTCTATCAACTTATCCCGATATGAGTTAGGAGATAGTCTTAATTCTAAACATCTATCTTACTTAATATCGAGGATTACAAATGCGTGTAGGCGCGTTTAATTTAACCAAATATTGACTTCTAATAGCATGATTTTTTCCAAAATCTGCATAACGTCAGGATTACGAATCTGACTGTAAGTTTTCTTTAAAACCCAGTAGATATGTAAAATTTACGCTGAAAATTAACTGTAGTTCCAGAGCGTTACAAAAGCTTTTTTTCAATGTATTCGCCGTAACGTCAGGATTACGAATCTGGCTGTAAATTTTCTTTAACGCCAGTAATTGTGTAAAGTTTACACTTAAATTTAACTTTAGTTTTAGAACGTTACAGAAGCTTAATTTTTTCAAAGTCTTCTCTAAGCCAGGATTACAAATTTCATTGTAAGTTTTCTCTACACCCAGTAGTTATGTAAAGTTTACATTGAAATCAGTTTTAGAGCGTTACAGAAGCATATTCCTTTTAAAATGTTCTCCGTAATATCAGAATTACAAATCTGTGAATTTTTCGCACCTATTATTTCTGTAAAGTTTACACTGAAAATTAACTTTAGTTTCAGAGCATTGCAGAAGCTTAATATCTTTTTAAAAATGATCTCCGTAAAGACAGGATCCCGAATATAAATTTAAATGTAGGTTACATCAAGTGGTTATGTAAAGTTTACGCTGAGAATGAACTTTAGTTACAGAACAGTGCAGAAGATTAATTTTTTTCAAAAACTGTCCTACGTAAAATAAGGACTGCTTATTCGACTTTAAACTTTCTTTACATTCTGTGGTTGTGAAAGTGCTTGCACCAAGAATAAACTTTAGCAAATCAAAATGCCCCAATGACAAGAGTCGGTAAAATCGTAATAATCAGTGATGTCGCCGATGACTGAGAAAGTCGTAAGAGTACAAGCGATATCGCAGACAAAAATCGGGAAAGTCGGCAATTTCACCGACTAAAAATCAAGAAAAATCGAGGCACTTCTGAATTGGAAAAAGTGTTGGCGATATCGCCGATTTTTACTGCTGAACCGGGCTTCTGGTTTGCTTCAGACACTCCTCCACTTTCGTGCATACCTATGTATGTACCTTATACTCCTTTCATATTATCTCATCGTTTAAAACAGTTTTACCCTTGCATTTGTACAGTTCCACTTTTAAATTGACATGTATGTTAATTATCGTATCCTGAAGCTCAAAATCGATTGATACCTATGTACATATTCGTTCGTGCCGTAGGTCTGATTCGTGCTTGATCGGTACTTTGGTGTGTTCATGCTTTGAACGGACGGTTTACCATACATATGTAGCTCTGTGCTACAGTCTGTTCCATTCCAAACGGCCTTTTTTGGCTAAATTCTTATTACTGTATTAGTTTTTCACTGCACAAATGGTTTCTCCAATTATTCCCTTGTAGCAGCTGGTTGCTTTAAGCTCTTCTTATTGATGTTTAATGCGTTTTGCTTAACATGCGGAGCATCTATCAAACTACCGCAACAACCTAAACCGTAAAGTATTATGCTAAGAAAACTGCCTCAACAATATAAACCGTAAAATATTTGCTACAGTAATGTAACTTAGAAGGCTTCGCCCGCTTTCGAGTTATTGGAGTATCTTAGCGCGCGCAAACGAGTTGGCTGATTTAGTACTTGAAGTATGTACGGATAACTAAACCGACAGCACGCCGTCAGAGAAGATACCCAACACACAACAACTACGAAAGCAACGAACCCCAGTAAGTACCTTCGGGGCTTACCTAAGTACCTATGCTACAACTAGCGCTGGTCAAGAAGCTGCGGTAAAAACCTGCACTCTTCCAAAATGACCCTGAATACCTACTACCTAAAATCTCCACGGACGTAATTGGTCCGGTACTTATGGAGATTATGGGATGGAGATGCCGACCGCAGATCTTAACCAGGAGTAATTAGATAACCCCGGTATTCGCCCTAGGTCCTTGGACCTTTTTAGACCAAAAGAATAATTTTTCGCGAAAAGAATTGAAAAGGTTTCGCACCAGATTACCTATGGCGAAACTACTTATAAATTCTGGTTCCAATAGCACTCTGTACTTAAAACACAACAACAAAGAGCTCTATTCCGGGCTGTCATCTACTATAAAAATTATGTAATAATTTTTATAGATTTTTGGTTCGAAAAAGGAATTATGAATTTTGCACGAAATGATAAATAAAAGGTTTTACCCAACGAAATCCGGCAAGAAATAAAGTAGATGGCCGGCCTAATCCCAAATCCAAACTGCCTGCGATATATTGCACCTCTAGGCAGTTGATTTTCGTGCTTTTACCAAATCAAAACAATGTACAGGAAATGGCGCTGATAAAGTCGGAAACGACACGCCGAAAAACGCAAAAGGCTAATCTGCCACCAAACTAACTAATAGATCGTAGGGGGAATGGCCTACAGTAATATAAGAAGAAAATATTGTATAATGTGTTTATAACAAAAATGGGTGCTGCTTGCACATAGATTTTTCGGGTCTCCGCACAGGCTCAACGTGAATAGCGGTCATGTCGCCTATGTTTTAAATGTGAAAAGTGATAGGGGACTTGTAGGGGGTTCCACAGTAAAAGGTCGCATCTTTGTATCCCTCGCGACACATAGCGACAAGAGTCCAACCAATTGACACTGCGTGGTCGGAATGCCTCCGCATGTCATACTATCGACGATCTGAAAACTATGGCTGGATCGCCACAGTGGAACCAAAAGACCGGATGGTCGGAATTGGCGCACTAAGGTGCGCAAAGGCCGTACAAGTAATGGCACGTGTAGATACACTATCTACACTCCTCCCCTCACCGGGAAAAAATTCGGATCACGAGCCGAATTTTTTAATTGGAATGAAAATTATTGAAATATGAGAAAAATTGTTGGGGATCCAACAAATGGAAAATTTGAGTAATTTTATTGAAATTTTTAGGTTGGGCCCCCTGTGGAAGGGAGAAAATTTTGAGTTGAAAAGTATGGCGGCTGAATCCATGACTGAGCCTCTATCGAGTAGTGCAGAGACCTGAAAAATAAATTTGAATAAAAGAAGAATTAAGTAGATTTTAGATAAAATTAAGATAAAATGAGGCCACACTTGCTCTGAGCAAGTTCAGGAATCAACGAGATTAAAATGACGAGATTACGCAAAATTTAAAGACAAAAATTAAAGACGAGATTTAAAGGCACAAAGAATAACGAAACGCGAACTAGTAGTTTTATAATAAAGAACGCTTTACAACAAGACGCGAATAAAACGACGTTGATCCAACGAATAGTGTGCTGCTGGCCATCGGCACAAACGCAGAGTCCAAATATAGAATGCGAGCCAAACGTGGCTACTGGCGGCGTTTGTGGTCTGGTTTCGACGTCGGAAAGAAGCGAGATGACCGAATCGAGCGACGTGACGAGTCGCTAGAGTCCGTATGGCGGCGATGCGACGGGCGATCCTCATCCAATAAATTAATGCGCGGTTGCATCCGTTCGCGCAGGCTGCGATGTTTGTCGTACAGAAATGGCATCAGGCGATGGTGCTCCAAATCCATAATAAACTCGCGGCTGACTAGATGGAGTAGCCGGATGGCGGAAATCCTCGAAATTTTGATCGTGGCGCGGTGGAGATGGAAAGCGCCCGAAACTACCAGTTTCAGCGCGAATGAGAGCGCGATTGTTGCGGTTGTTGTTGACCCCAAAACTCGTTTGACCGGGACATTGACCGACGTTTGTGCTGCGGCCGGTCGAGGCTGACGGCTGACCGCGGCGACCAACGCGTTGGTGATGAGCGACGCCCAACACCTTCGCGTTGACGCTGCGGCGACCGCTGCTGCGACGATTCGCGCTGCCGCTGTTGATAACTGCCGACGTTGTCAGTCGACCGCTGCAACCAATGCGTTGGTAATGAGCCACGCCCAAAACCTTCACGCTGATGCAACGGCGACCTTTGGCGCTGCACTGCTCGCGGCGGCGGGGTTGAACGCGGCCGATGCTGCTGCGGAGGACGAGCGGAGCTGCCAGTGGGCCGCGGCGATCTACGCATTGGAGACGGGAAACGACCAAAACCTCCGCTAGATCGCTGCGGTGACCGCTGCTCCGATTGCTCACGCGGCGTCGACGTTGCCGGTAACTGGGGCGGATTCTGCCTGAAACGAGACAAAGAAGAGGGTCCGGGTTTGTTATCTGATGGCTTCGATAATAACGCCAATTGGCGATAGATCATCGCTTGCCGCTCGCGTCGCTCCTTCCGTTTTTGGTTGGCTCGATAAGCTCGTAGAGTATGTTTGTATTTGTTCCGGACATATTGGCTGGCCCTTAATAAAGGAATAGCTTCGTGATAGGATCTCAAACGTTCCATGTACGCGGTCTGATCCTCACGTCTTATTTCAGAGGCCACGGCTAAAGAGCCTGGCTTACGTGCAACAGTAACGCGTGGCAATGGTGGCATCGGTTGAGTTTCGCGTTCGGATTTCTCAATTATCATTCGGGCCTGGCGCAAATCGATCTGAGCCTGTAAAGAAAGATCTGTAACGTTTTGTCGTTTCTTCGCTTGGGGGCCACTAGGGCCCTGCAAATCAGCAGCTCGTTTCTGCGATTGGCGTCTCTGCTGGTTTTGGCGAATATTGTCCAATTCCTCAGGCAGTTTTTGCTGAAGATAATGCGATGAGTGTTGGCGCAATTTGTGGCGACCAAATTGGGCAGGCACCGTTAAGTCTGGATCCGTGGCTTTGCGAATTAGCTGAATATCACGATGCAGCACAACCGGATCCTCGATTTCTTCCGCTAATTCAGGAAATTCCACAAACGCTTCCCTCGGAAATTGAGTGTAAGTCGGCCCAAAGAACGCGGCACAAAGCATCCGTCGAATTTGTTCACACATTCGCCAAGCGATTCCAGGGTCGCCATACAACGTCGCGAAGATGAAGAAACGTTGATCCATATAGCGCAACAGTGATGTAGCTTGCAACACGTGCGCGGTAGCGAACACCGGTTTGCGGCTGAAAGTGGTTTTGTATTCTCTCTCGAATTCACGAAACGCTTCGAAAATATCAACCATTTGCCGCATCGTCAAACACAACGGCGCCGTATGATCAGGCTGAGGCTGGATACGGTGCGGAAAGAATTCAGGCTGAATTGTGACGCCAATTCAAACGTTCATTTGCGGCGGCGTCGGCTGGAATGGATGATTTGCGACGTATTGGATGTTTACTTCGTAGACCATGTAGCCGGTTGTAATGAACATGCGGTTTTGCGTGAACAACGGATCTGGATAGAACTGGCGATGGAAGACAGAAGGCTGCGTAATAAAACGCGGCGCAACCTGATTCCTAAAGCCTTCGTTTGGATCCACGTCCGTGGGTAACCGTAGCAAAATGACTGGCCTGTCCGGCGGATTGGAAATTCGACAATATTGCAAATAACGGGCGTACATTGCGTTGTAGCACAGCTGAATATTGTTACGTAGGCCTGTGTACAATTCCAAACCTGCTTCTTGTCCAAGCCAATCGCGAAAATTGAGAAAATTATGGATAGACAAGCAAGGTTGACTTGTATCTTGCAACTCTTGCATGGTTTCCTGAAAATAATTCTGCGTAGGCGGTTGTTCGCCGTTGTTCTTCGGTATCCTGAACCTGCATCGGCTGCTCAGCCGGAATTTGAACAACTGGTTCCGTCGGTTTTGGCTGCAAAATTCGAGGAATACGCGTCGACGGCAATGGCTTGGCGGCAAAAGGCAACGTCATTGAGGCCATGATGTTTTGGATATCCGTCAGCGCCGAGTAAGCAGGCAGAGGAGGAGCCACTGAAGCTGGGACAGCTTGTAAGGGCTCAAAACGCGACTTTCGAGTGTGTGCCGGTTGAGAAACAAAAGGCAAATTTTTGACATCCAGGGGCCAACCCAGCGGAGCGCTGGTTGCGGCCACAACTGGAACCCTATCTAAAACATTTGTGTCCATCGGTTCAGGCACATTACGCGATGTCGATGGCAGATTGGCAATGATATCATCGAAAACTTGTTGCTGCATTGGCGATGGTGGACGCTGTGAAGGCGGCGGAAATGGCGGCCTACCCTGGTCATCTAACTCGTAGCCATCTAAGATAATCATCGTCGGATCCTCGCCGTCCGAATCAGCTGTCGTTGATCTGCGAAAGTGTCGTCGTATGGCTTTTCGCCTTTGGGACATATTGGGCGGCAATTTCGACAACTTGATGTATAGCGGCTCCGGCGGCGGCACTGCCTGAACAGAACGTTCGTCACCCTCAAAAGTGAAACCTGGCGGAATACGACGAGGAGAAATTTGACTCATGTTTGGCGAATACATATCAATGAGAATGTAGACATCGAGCAAAAAAATCGGGTCTAAAACGAGATACCGTAACATAGGACCCGTCAAAGGCATGTTCCATGCCTGGCCAATCCATGTGACTGCCAAAGAATCCGGCTGCATATCGAAGAAGAAGGCTGCCAACGTTTTTAGACGATGATTTCCGGCATCGATACGATTTTCGACCATGAAAAAGCGGCTCATCACCAGCGTATCTAAAATATTAGCCCTGAAAACAGAACGCGATGGAGGAAACCTATCACGATTTTGTAAATAAGCCACTACATCTGCGCGATGTGGGCCGTAGACGTGGAAATAGGCGATTTTATCATTGCTGGGGTCGTGGCAAGCTAGAAAGACGTCCCTCAAAGGTGTCTCAAGCAATTCCGCCAACCCAAACGGGGGCTGTGGAAACCTAGCCAAATTCCAGACAAAGACATGGCCACGAACATCAGCGATCTGAATGTATCGAACGAAAGGACCATTGGCCTGCATATAGTTGGGATCTAGCTGCTGCCAATATCGCTCCCAAATGCGGTAGGGCATGAACAAACGGTTGTTAACATGCTCGGAATCGAAGCCAAAGAAGTACTGGCTGTTAAGACGGTTCGATGACCTGAAAAGTGTACGTATCGCGTTATAAGATTGTTCGTGCGTTTCGATCATTACGGTACGTCAAATGTTATTGGCAGGCACGTAGGGTGCTGACAACGGGATACGGTCCATCGTTGCCAGCCACCACTTACGTTGGGCGTAAATGCGATTATAATGGTTTGGCGTCTCGTGATGTGAAGGCTTGCGTAGATTTGGCATTACGTGTTCGTCGTTTTCAAAATATAGCATCTGTAAAGGAACTAAGTCAGCGCGGTACTGCTTTGCAGCAGCCGCAGCTTCGAGCGCTACGAGGAAATGGGCGGCGTCATTGTTGCTCCCGAGGCTAAACGTCGGACGATCTCGGTCCACGATGTCCTCTTCTGTTGGGGCACGCTGCTCAGCCATGGCTCTGCAAAAGGTGTAATATTAGTTAGGGGCACGGCATGTGCCGATTTAGCACCAATTAACAAACAAACAGGCGCACACTCCCTCATATTCCTTTCCCGGCCCGCTAATTCCTCAAAACTTATAACTACCGCCGGACACAGTGGTCGGCGCGGTAACTTAACTAAAACAAAATCACCGGGTACATATGCGTACTTTTCGGCGATGAGATCGGAATAGGGCAACTTTGGGGCAGGTAAGAGGCGATTACGATGCACTACATGTTCGATTAAAGGATTATGCAAATAGATGATGCGAGCCGTTTCAGGTGTTGGCAAAGATTTGATGCAATACAGACCTAATTGTTTTGGTGAAAGTTTTCCAATTTCAGGCTGAATCACTGCTTTATTATTGAGATATACAATGTCATCGACTGCAAATTTACTTTCACGCGCTGATTTGTCATACTGCTTTTTCTGCTGGTTACGTGCTTTGGCAAGATTTTCGCTAGCGATATCGTGCAAATTAAGAAGTGTGAGTTTTAAATCGGCAAGATATTTTTCAGCGACGTTAGGCAAATTGGGATTTGGCGTGAGATCACTAAATAGCTGTATATCGAGTGGAAAAGAGGGTTCACGACCGTACAGCATCTTGAATGGCGAAATATTCGTCGATGACTGCGGCGTTGCACGATACGCGAATAAAGCAAAAGGCAAAAATTGTTCCCAGTTGTATTGATTTCTTGCGCTTAATTTGGAAAGTCCATCGATGAGTGTTCGATTATATCGTTCTACTAACCCATCACACTGCGGATGATACGGTGTTGTGAAGACTTTTTGGACATTTAGTAATTTGCAAACTTCGGAAATTAGCGCTGATGTGAAATTTGAGCCTTGATCAGTCAGAAATCGCTTTGGAACGCCATGCCTAGGAATTACTTCGCGCAATAATAGATTTGCGATGGTGACTGCTTTTATATCAGACACTGCAAACGCTTCAACATACTTAGTAAAATAGTCCATGAAAACAACGATCTGATCATTCCCGGACGTCGAGCGTGGCATATGCAGACAATCACACGCGATTAACTCAAACGGTGCTGAAACTTTGATGGGCTGCAGAGGTATGGCGGTGGGATTATTTGCTACCTTACGCTGCAAACACACCTCACAGTTCTTACACCATGCAAGCACATCATTCTCCATTCTAGGCCACCAGTAACGGAGCTGAATGGCGGGTAAGATTTTTCGCGCGGAGAAATGGGCTCCAAAGATGGAATCGTGAAATTCGGTTAAGATGAAGCTACGAAGCGATTTTGGAATGACAAGCTGATGAATGGTATTAGCTGTGCGCTTAGGCTGAAATCTGTGATATAGTATTTTATTTAGTAGGAAAAATTCGTCGCGATATTTACATGTCGTCAAGTCATTGAAGCGATTCGCGAATTTTATTTAAATTATTCGTCTTGACGTTGTTCAGCAAGGAGTTTTGCGGGCGACAAAATTTCTGCTTTTTCGGCTTCAGATAAAGTGATTCGTTCATAAAAGACTGACAGATGATCTTTTTGCGCAGCTTGCTGTTTTGGCGCGATGGTTTGTTGTCTTATATCAGGTGGTTTGTTGTCGTCGTCAGACTCAGATGCTTCAGATTCGAGGTTAGCGACGTTAGCAACGGGTTTACGTTCGAGTTTATAACGTTGTTTGTCGCGATCGTACTTAGGATGACGCGATAGTAAATCCGCGGCGCAGTTATATGCGCCTGGTACATATACAACCTCATACTCGTATTCTTGTAATTTTAAACCCCATCGTCTTAAACGACTCAAAGGATCTTTTACATTTACGAGCCAAGTAAGCGCCTGATGAACTGTTTCTATGATGAATTTTTTGCCATAGAGATAATGCCTATAATGCTTAATTGCCCAGACAACCGCTAAAGCCTCCTTCTCAGAAGTGGCATAGTTGCATTCGGCCGAGTTTAAAACACGGCTAGCATAACCAAGGATGAAACGATTTTTAGATGGAAGATGTTTCTGCGTAAGAATGGCACCTAGCGCGTAATTGCTTGCATCGGTTGTCAGAATGAATTGATGGTCATTATCGAACTTAGGCAACTGCAAAATCGGTGGTGAAGTGAAGGCATCTTTTAACGTTTGAAAAGCTTTTTGATGTTCTTCAGTCCAAAGAAATTCTGTGTCTTTCCTTAATAAACGAAAAAGAGGTTTCGCGATTTTCACGAGATCTTTTACAAATTTTTTGAACCATTGTACTAGACCAAGAAATTTCTGCAAAGCTTTCACCGTTTTTGGAACTGGAAAATTGATCAAATCTGCAATTTTAGTTAAGTCAGGAGCAATACCTAGCGAACTTATGCGATGGCCCAAAAATTGGACTTCTGCATGAGCTAGATGACATTTTTCTGGTTTAACCCTTAAGTTTGCGTTTTGTAGCGCGCGAAAAACATCTTTTAGATCTTTAAGATGCTCTGAAAGCGTGCGCGAAAACACAATTATATCGTCGATATATACGAGACAGGTTTTCCAATTTAAACCAGCAAGAACGAGCTCCATAAGGCGCTGAAAATCGGCAGGGGCGTTTTTTAAACCGAAAGGTAACACTTCAAATTCGTAGTGACCTACAGGACAAATAAAAGCGGTTTTTTCACGCGATTTTTCATCAAGGGGGATCTGCCAATACCCAGATTTTAAGTCTAGCGTACTAAAGTAAGCTGCAGACCCTAGGGCATCAAAATAATCGTCAATTTGAGGAAGGGGTAAATTTGGGTTTTTGTCACATCATTTAGTCGGCGATAATCCACCACTGGGCGGAGGGAACCATCTTTTTTCCCAATTAAAAACAAAAGTAGTAAGGCGTGTTTCCCTAGGGAGCAATGTTATAACACTAGCCTGTGTTATAGCATAGGCGAGGACGTTAAAATCTGCGCCCTGGCTTTTCTCAGGGCGCAAGAATTGGGCGTGCCCGGACCTGCCCGGGGAGGGGGCGCGTCCAGCACAGGGCCAGGGCCCAGGGCCAGGGAGAGGAAATTTCCATGGGTAACCCCGGGTGTTATTACCCAGGGGGTTATTCCCCGGAGGTTATTTTTGAAGAGACGCAAGTCAAGAACCAGCGGTCGGATCGGGCTAAAATTTTAAGAGTATGTCAAGTATATGCAATGTACAAAATTTTAGCGCGCAGCCTACAGTATACCAGAATTAGTTTACACTTTTTCATAAATCAAGGACCAATGCTTGGATTTTGTTCAAATTTTCAGGAAATGATGTATATAGGCGAGGCATGCTATGCACAGAATTTCAGCGCGCAGCCTACAGTATACCAATTTACTGTACACTTTCTCATATAGTACTCTAACTTTAGGGATAGAGGGCGGATTGGATTGAAATTTCAGGGGTAGTATACATATCCTATTAGAAAACTATTACAAGAGTTTTGTGAAAATTCCTACAGTATATCAATTTTTTAAAATGCTCCCAAGAAAAATTGTGTGCACGCGCTTAGGCAGGGGCCCAGAGTCAGATGGGGGACACTACCGCCACTTTACACTGTATGATTTTCGCCAATCTACGTCAAACACTCATTGATTGATCGTTCGTGATGCATAATATTCTCTTGCTTGCTCACTAAAATGTTGCCACAGATTAGCTAGAATTAGGGCATTTTTGTAATCAAGTTATAGTGATTATTAGCAGTGTGCAAGTGAATCACCTTGGCAGCTTTAGGTCCTTCAAAAACAAAACATTGCCATGATATATTTTTATTTGGTACTCTGGCACCAAAGCCTTTTGAATTTTCTCTACAGCTTCAAGCCCATATTTATCTTCATTAATGCTAAGATTAGCTTTGTGCATCAGTTCTAATGCTAGCTGCCTTTGTATGGTGTGCCGCATCTGATCTCCTTTTCTTATAGACTCCCATTTTGGGCTCTTTTCTAGCTTTGCTATTCCTGTTACAACAGCTCGAGGTAGGGATAAATTATCATTTGAGGTGATTTCAATATATCCACCTCCATTTTTACAAAACTCCCTCACATCAGGTTCAAGGACAGTTCCGGTTTGTTGTTTTTTGTCAATAATAACTATTTTGAAAGCTATGTCCTCGCTTAAGCAAAACTCGTTCTTAGACTGGGCTACATTTTCTATAATGCTCAAAACCTTGTCAGCATTTATATACTCACGTTGAGTAAATGGAACTAATACAGGCGCATGAAGGCACGGTTGTCTAATTTCAATACCTACCAAAGAGTCAGGAGGACAGTCATGCAACATCTGCTTAATAGCTTCCTCAAAAATCTGCTCAAAGACCTCAAACAGATTTGGGCATTTCTTGAAGCGCAGCAAAAATGCTCTTGCAGTTGTCTTAAACCTACGAACAAAAATCTCTGGGAACTCATGTACTTCAAAGTATTTATTCAGATCCATTTCTAATGTAAGAATTTTATGGAGTGATACTCACCCATATTTATAGACATACAATCAAAATCTATAAATACTAATAATGGTCTACTGTTTAACTACTCTTTTTTAGTACTATAAGGAGAAAATATAAGAAATCAGGGAAATCCAAAAGCGTCTTTTTCTGGATGAGGAGAAAAACCCCTATGGCCGGTCCATCAAACCGGCCATAGAGCTATGTGGGAGTAACTTGGATCGGCCCATGTACTCCCTAATGATCCAGCTTTGCTATTTTTGTCAGAAAAATAGTTCTGAAAGGGACTTTTTCGAAACAAATTCTGGCAGGTGGTACTTGAATATCCAAATGTGCCCTAGGTGCAGCGAGTTTAATAGAGCCATGCAGGAAGCGGGCAAAAGAGTGCTGAAGCGCTATTCTGATCAGCAGGCTGAGGAGGAAAAGGCCAAAACAGCCTACTAAGTCTATAAATAAGGGTGCGCGTTAGGTATATTATATATGCAGCTTATTAAAAAAAGAAAGCATGTCTTCACCCGGTGAACTAGCGTACCATCATTTTATCCGAAAGCTTATTGAAAAAGCTAACAATCGCTACTTGAGCGTCAGAAATGTTCAAAGCATAGGCTCCTGTTTCTGGGGTTACATGAGCGATGCGTTTAAAGAGGAACAGCGCGAAATTGATAAACGCGAAGCGTTTTGGATTTTTGCATTGAGACTGAAAGCAGCCATTTTAAACAAAGATGTTGATTCTTTGTGCGGCTTGTATGCGGCTTTTGATCAAAATGGAAAGAACATGTGGGAAAACATGTATGATAACTGTATTTTGCAACAAGTAGATCGTTTGTTGTGAATTTACAGTAAACATGTGCGTTTTCTAAAAACGCAGGCTCCCGTTGCTCTTAACCTCCACGTGGTGGGAGCCGGAAACGATCCGTTTGATCGGCCAATAAGAGCATAAATATCAAGGAATAAAATAAAAATGTAAAAATGGATAAATTGTTGACAATATTATATTATGACCCTCAAACTGGGTATACGGGGGCGAATCAACTTTTTGCTCGAGTGAAAAAGTTACGTCCAGCTAGCAAAATTTGAAAAGGTAAAAGCATGGCTGGAAAAGCAACCCACGTATACACTACACAAACCTGCAAAGAAACATTATTCGCGTAACAAGGTAATCGTTAGTGGGGTTGATGAGCAGTGGCAAGCGGATTTGGTTGATCTACAATCGTTAGCCGACCACAATCATAATTTTAAGTACCTACTCAATTGTATTGATATTTTCTCAAAGTATGCATGGGCAGTGCCACTTAAATCAAAAACTGGTAAAGAAATTATCGCATCTTTTCAGAAAATTTTCAAATCGTCGGGCCGTAAACCATATAAACTGCAAACGGATCAGGGAACTGAGTTTACAAACAAGGAATTTCAGCAATTTTTGAAATCTCAATTTATTGACTTTTTCACGACCAAAAGCGAAATGAAAGCTAGTATTGTTGAGCGGTTTAATCGTACGCTTAAGGAACGCATGTGGCGATATTTCACTAAAAAGAATACATTTAAATATATTGACATTTTGCCCGATTTGCTTGAAAATTATAATAATTCTTTTCATAGGACCATTGGTACATCCCCTGCTAACGTTACCTATAAAAACGAAAGAGAAATTTTGAACAAGGCATTCAGGATTGATAAACCGAACGTTGTTTTTAAATTTGATATTGGTGATAAAGTTCGTATAAGTAAAGTGAAACGCACATTCGAAAAAGGGTTCTGGCCCAACTGGACCGAAGAATATTTCATTGTTAAAGAGAAGTTTGCTCGCACACCACCCGTTTATACTCTCGAAGATCAAAAAGGGGGAAAATTAGAGGGTGTTTTCTACGAAACCGAGTTGCAGAAAATTAGTGCAAAATCAGATGATTTATTCGTGATTGAAAAAATTATAAAAGTTCGTAAAAAAGGCAAGAAAACTGATTATTTGGTGCGCTGGAGAGGCTACCCGCCTAAATTTGACTCGTGGGTTTCTGATATTGTAAAGCTATAAATAGTAAGTTAAATCTTAAGATCAAAAATGGAGTCTATTGGTCAGTGTTTTTCAATCATATTCTACATCGTTTATCACAATACGCACATTTGTCTAATGATGCCATTGGTGATTATTTTTGGCCAAAAATGAGCAACCAGTATAGGCAAACATTGCTCAAATTTGATGATCATGCTATTTTGAGCTTCTCAAAGTTTATCAGAAAACGCCTGAAAAAGGGCGATCTTTGCCTGCTGTTTAACTTGTGGGAATTTTTAAGCCCTGAGGCTAGGTTTTACTTTGCGAACCTCCACACAAAAATCATTGATGAACACATAACTTCATCCATGTCATCAGTATTGATCTAAAAATTTGCAAAGTTTGGAATATTTTTTGTAAAGTTTGGAATATTTTTTGTAAAGTTTGGAATATTTTTTGTAAAGTTTGGAATATTTTTTGTAAAGTTTGGAATATTTTTTGTAAAATTTGGAAATAATTTTACATGCTTAAGCATAGTACTTTTGTAAAGTTTGGAATATTTTTTGTAAAGTTTGGAATATTTTTTGTAAAGTTTGGAATATTTTTTGTAAAGTTTGGAATATTTTTTGTAAAGTTTGGAATATTTTTTGTAAAGTTTGAAATATTATGTATCTAACCTGCATTTCTCAAGCATTGTCGAAACTATTTTATATGCTCTGTGCAACTCATGCTCCTGTTTTGCACCTGTAAGGATCAATTTTCCGCTTGTGAACAGCAAAAATGTTATATTTCTGAATTTGTATATTAAGCCAGGAAACAATTCCACTTCATACATGCATTTTCTTTTCACCAGCTCATAAAATTCGCAAAGATTAATGCGGAACCCTAAATTAGCAGAGCCTACAAACATATGGGGTTTCACCTTTAAATCATCACTCCTAGCATTTAATGCATCTACAGCTGCTTTTATAGCACTTTCACCATCTTTCACTGTTTTGGCTCCAACACATACAATTTTACCTGATTTGAAAATCAGTAATGTTGCCTGAGGTAGTCGAAATACAATTCCTGGAAATCTCAAATAATTGTATTGTGCAGTCTTTGGTAATTTCTGGTATATTTCTTCGAGGTTAAGCGTATGGGGTAGTGCTGTAGTCAGTAAAATATTTTGTATAGTCACCATTTTTCTATAAATACTTCCTGATAAACTTATATTTATACCTAAAACCATGATGTTCCAACATCCTTTCACCTGCCTTGTTTCAGGACCAACAAAGTCAGGCAAAACAACATTTGTCAAGCGATTAATTGAGAATAGAGCATGCCTGATTGATACTAAAATTAAAAAGATTTGGTGGTGCTTCGCAGAAAATCAGCCTCTTTATAAAAAATTAAATGATGTTTCATTCATAGAAGGGCTTCCTGATTTTAATTACCTAAAACAATTTAGTCATGTGCCTCAACTTTTGATTCTCGATGATCTTATGCAACAGAGCAAGGGTAATGCCCAGATTGTGCAACTTTTTACAAGGAGTTGTCATCATTGGAACATTAGCATTATACACATTGTTCAAAACGTTTTCTTTGATGGTCTAAGAACTTCACGCATCAACTCTGATTATATAGTTTTATTCAAACACCCTGCTGATCAGTTACAGGCACAAATGCTTTCCAGACAGCTCTATCCTGCCAACGCTAAATATTTTCTAGAAGCTTATTCTGATGCTACTTCTCAGCCACATGGTTACCTTTTAATTGATCTAACTCAAAATGCTAGAGATGAACTGAGGCTTAAAACAAATATTTTTAGCAGGCATCCAACTGTTTATATGCAGAAATCTATAAATACTAGTAGAGATATTGCGACAAAAAAATGGGTAAAGAACGATTAACACGCAATATTGGTTGTTTACATCTCCTAAGTCAAGCAAAAAAACCTCAAAGAACCGCTATTATAAATACTGCCAGCAAAGATCAAATCCTTTGTCTCTGTGACTGTGCAAACAACTTTCTGAATGGTAATATTCCTTTCGATAAAAAGGATATAAATAAACTTCGAAGATATCAGAATCAAATTAGATACCTGGCAAACAATAAGCAGGCGACTACAAAACAAAAGAAAGATATTATAATACAGGAAGGTGGTTTTCTTCCTCTTTTACTTACTCCCATACTTACAATAGCTGGTAGTTTATTAGCTGATGCAATAGCTGGTAGAAAATGAAACATACTGAAAAAATGATTCTTATACCCGCTGAAATCAGCGAGCGGACTAAACCTATTGATGTTGTGCTAGATTCCTTGGATAATGAATTGCAAAAAGTTTTGCATAGCAAACGTATAGCTCCTGAAATAAAACTCATGAAATACAATCAGGTGCTTAACAGATTTAAACGACTATATGAACAAAAGCAGCAGCCATATAGAGCTAGTATAGTTGAAGATACAAAGAATGCATTGAGTGATGAAGATGTGCTTGTTGGTATGCCAAAAAATCAGATCCCAAAGGCAAAACTCCTTCTTCACTACATTCGTACAAACCCATTTATTGAAATTGAGCCTAATGGTGAGCTTGTGATAGATGGCAATAGAATTGAAGGCTCAAACATTACAGATTTAGTTAATGATCTTGCACGTGAGCGTAAGAAAATAAGCAGGCACCCTGGCACAAAAGAATTGCTGAAAGTGTTTAATCGCACAAATGTTCCACTGGAAAGTATAGTAAATAGACAAGGTAAGGAGATTTTTGCTGCAGGTGGGGAATTCGACTGGGATGAAAGTCTATAAATACTTATCACATATAATTTATTCAAAACAAAATTACAAAAATGCACGTTCAATTCAATCCTAACGATTACAACATTTGGTTGGACTACTACACAGGGCAGGCTGCCCAAACAGGCTATGGGTTGGAAGGGTATAAAGGCATCCCATACCAGCGGGGCGTAGGTCTTGGCAGTTTTTTCCGTTCGCTTTTTAGAATGGCAGTCCCAGTTTTGCAGTCAATTGGTAAGCGAGTTGGAAAACATGCTCTAGTTGCAGGTTCAAACATAGCGTCTGATTTGGCCCAGGGAAAACCGCTTTTTGAGTCTACTAAAGAACACTCAAAGCGAGAAGCTGCTCAATTGTTTGATGAAGCCTCTCATGCCCTTCAGCAGCAGCAAGGAGAGGGTCTTGGTAGCCGCCCAAAGTCTATAAATACTAGCATGATAGATGCTTTTTCAAAACAAAAAAATGGCTCTCGTAAACGGAAAATCTATCCCCAGTACCAAGACTGAACTGGACCTTTTTACGGTCCCTCCTACTCAAGTAGTGATAAAGCGTGGTTTTTGGCATGAAATTCAACCTACAAATCCTATTACTAATGAGGGACCATATGAATTTAGAGTACCTCCTGATCCACATTACATTCAGCTCAATAAAAACTACATTTACATGCTACTGAGAATCAAAAAACCAGTAGTTGCTGCTGGAGCAGCAGTGCCTGACTATGCGCCTATCAATCTTATTGGTAAGACTTTCTTTAAGCAGGTAAAATGCTTTTTAGGAGGCAAATTAGTTTTTGACAGCTCTGATAAATATGCATATAGATCGTATTTTGAAACCGAATTAAATTATGGGTATGATGCCAAGCATTCGCATTTGCAATCTGCGCTGTACTTTCACGAAGGTGGAAGTGATGTTGACACAAAAGACAATGAAGCTTTCAAAAAACGTTCAAAAATGTTCAAAGATGAAAATGTTGTGGAAGTTGCGGCCCCACTGCACATTGACATGTTCTTGCAAGACAGATATTTAGTTAATTTTACCGATTTCCGCCTAGAATTACACAGAAATAATAATGCATTTGTTTTGCAGTGCTTTGAGGATGTCAGCCTTGACTTGAAAGTCTCACAAATGAAATTTTTTATTCGAAAAGTTGAGGTTTTGGACACTGTGAATTTAGCTCTTGAGCAAACAATGCTTTCCTATACAGCAAAATATCCTATAAGGAGAGTAGCTTTGACTAATTTGCACATTTCAAATCCTGCTAGAGAAACGCCCAATTATACATTGTTTACTGGTCAGCTGCCTAGGCGTATAGTGTTTGCTTGTGTTGAAGGCAGTGCTTATCGAGGCAATCTAGCAAAATCGCCTTTCAACTTCAAACCGTTCAGCATAAATGATGTAAAAGTAACGTGTGGAGGTATAACGTATCCTGCTTACCCACTCAGCATTTCATTTAAACATGACAGGTACTTGCAAGCCTATACTCAGATGTTTGATGCATTAGATATTGGGCATGAAGGTAATTTCATTAGCAGAGAAGATTTTAAAACAAGTCACTGCTTCTTTGTGTTCGATTTGACTCCTGATGCAGATGATGGAGGACACTGGGACCTAGTCCGTGAAGGAACAACAAGCATCGCTGTTAGGTTTTCTGAGAATTTGCCCGATTCTGGCATTGAAATCATTATATATGCTGAATTTGATAACTTAATAATGATTGATAAAAACCGAAACACGTTTCATGACTATGATGCATAAACATGAACACTATTGAAATATTCAAAATTCTCAAACATAATAATACATTTGCAGGCGTTTTCCCAATAGATCGTCTGCCACCTATAAGAACCTACCCTGCGGCTCTAGTTGTAAATTTGGACCCCAGTGAGGAACCAGGATCACACTGGGTCGCAATTTATTTTCAAAATAAGAAGCATTGCAACTATTTTGACAGCTATGGCTTAGAACCACCTGTGCAATTGCATAAATACATTTCTGATAATGCGCTCTCATTTACATACAATAATATGCGAGTACAAGGGCTTTTCTCAATCAGCTGTGGTCATATGTGTATCTACTTTTTGGTCTGCATGAGCAAAGGCATAAGTTTCACAAACATTGTTCTATCTATGCTCAGTGAAAAAATTTATAAATATTTCAATAAACTAAGGTTATAAAAAAATGGATATGAAACAGTTTTACATAACGCTTCCGAGCAATTCACAAGAAACAAATACTGCAGCCACTTTTGTTACCAATCTGCCTAGGCAAATCGCATTAACTGGCGACTGGGAGGTTGGGTTAGCTGAAATAATTTATGCAAATACATGGCACAATGTTGCCGAGGAGCAGAATATGATACAGTTTTATGACATCAAAAACAATGTGCGACAAAAATTGCTTATTCCTCGAGCAAGATATTTAAATATACATGACCTCATCCAAACCATGAGGAATGGAATAAAAACGGTTAGCCAAATAGACAAATTTGATTACATGCAATATTTTGGCATAAAGTATGATGAAAATAGGAAATTTTGTAACTTAACAATCAATACTGAATATATTCAAAGTGTAAAGCTGACAAAGCATTTAATGTATATGCTAGGATTTCTAGAGAGCCAGCTTAGCAATATAGATTATACTGTGAAAAAAGAATTAAACATAGTTGCGCACCATTCGCCTGACATGCTGGGTGGAATGCACAACTTTTACGTATATTGCGATATAGTTGAGCCTCAAATCGTTGGAAATGTTTTTGCACCGCTTCTGCAGGTTGTGAATATAGAAGGAAAATATATGGATATTGTTAATCACGCATATATTAGTCCACATTATATACCTGTGCTCAAAAAAATCATTCAATACCATTGAAGTGAACATTAAAAGTGATCAAGATAAACCTGTGCCTTTTGAATTTGGCAAAACAATTGTTAAAATGCATTTCAGGTATCGGCTATAAACATTTTATTATCACACCTGCTTCGCCTGAACAGCGTATCCACCTTTGCCTTAGGCAGATACTTTTGGTCTAAGCTCAATGCTGAGTACAAACAAAGTTTAGTAGAAAATGATGCTGAGGCTATCAGCAATTTTTCCAAACTTGTCAAACAATGTTTCACTTTTCGTGATTTGCCTACCGTAGCTAATCTGTGGCAACATTTTAGTGAGCAAGCAAGAGAATATTATGCATCACGAACGATCATACAGCGGTGTAAAGTAGCGGTAGTGTCCCCCATCTGACTCTGGGCCCCTGCCTAAGCGCGTGCGCACAATTTTTCTTGGGAGCATTGTAAAAAATTGATATACTGTAGGAATTTTCACAAAACTCTTGTAATAGTTTTCTAATAGGATATGTATACTACCCCTGAAATTTCAATCCAATCCGCCCTCTATCCCTAAAGTTAGAGTACTATATGAGAAAGTGTAAAGTAAACTGGTATACTGTAGGCTGCGCGCTGAAATTCTGTGCATAGCATGCCTCGCCTATATACATCATTTCCTGAAAATTTGAACAAAATCCGGCCATTGGTTCTCAATTTATGCAAAAGTGTAAACTAATGCTGGTATACTGTAGGTGCTCAATCAAAATTTTCGTAATAGTCTGCTAATAAGGTGTTCATCCTACCCCTAAAATTTCAGCCTGATCCGACTGCTGGTTCTTGAGTTATAGTTATTTCAAGTTTTCCCCAGGAAATTTCCCCATGGAAATTTCCCCCATGAAATTTCCCCATGGAAATTTCCCCCAGGGAAAATTTCCCCCTCCCCTGGCCCTGGGCTGGACGCGCCCCCTCCCCGGGCAGGTCCGGGCACGCCCAATTCTTGCGCCCTGAGAAAAGCCAGGGCGCAGATTCTGAGCCCCTCCGCCTATGCTTAAGCACAGGCTATGTTATAGCATTGCTCCCTAGGGAGACACGCCTTACTACTAACAAAGGACTGGCCCAGGGGCTTGTTGTTGGCCTTATGACTTTTTCCGCTATCATTTCATTGATTGTTCTTTGCATGACTTGTCGGCAGCGCGTGTTCGACACGATAAGTTTTACCTACAACAGGGGGATTATCCCCTGTGTTAATATGATGCTTAACGAGCGGAGTGCGACCGAGTGGTTCGCCTTTTAAAGCGAATATCGAATTATATTTATGACAAAGATCACGAATTTGCTGTTGTTCCTTAGAATTAGCGATGCAACCCTGTAAAGCCTTATTTATCGAAGAAAAAAGTTCGATTGAGCGATCGTCTGAAACAGAAACATGAGATACGACATCAACATCAGACGTTAGCGATCCAATTAGCTCTCCAGTGTCGACTTGAACAGGCGATTTCGAGATGTTACATAATCGCAGAGGAAAAACTGAAACTGAAGTGTCGACGATTGCAGGGGCGACAAAAAGTGAACTTTTGCGCATGAAATCTGGATCGGGCTCAAAAAGTGCGATATCTGCATCGTAGGAACCATGACTTATATAAGCAGGTGTTATTAATTCGTGACGCGGCAAAATTGTGATTGGCTCTGAAATTGAAACATGCACGCAGATAGGACATGCGATTTTAGCATTTGGATTGGTGCGATACTGTAATTTTTTGCTCGGTGATAAGAGATTTAATTTTATACCGTTTATGAACGCGCAATCTTCGATGGGATTTACCCAGAGTAATGCGGAACGGCAAAAATCAAAACCGAGAAGCATGTCTTCTGGCAATTTATCGATAATAGACACTAACGTGGGTATAGAATGATCTGCGATAGTTATAGTCATATTAAAATTAAAGCGAACAACTACTGTTGTATCACCTACACCGTGCACGACTTTAGACGTTTGTTTCGGAGGTAACCTGAAACCAAGTCTTAAAAATGCTGCAGTAGTCATCATTGTGACTTGCGAGCCAGTGTCAATTAGTGCCGGGATTTTTACACCATGAATTTCAGCCAAAATGGTGGGTAAATTTGTACCTGCATGACTAACTATCGGAATTTCAGAATCCTGATTTAAGGTGGGGGATGATGTCATTTTTTCGAGAACCGCTAATCTTCGTTGCAATCTATCATATTCTTCCAAAAATGCTTGGGATGCAAAATTTTCTTCCCGCTTATTTGCTTCAGATTGATGAGAGGTAACCGTGTTTGCATCTTTTTTAGGCGAGTAGGGCGGTTGCGGCGAGGGATAATCTCCGGCGGGCTGGTAATCCGCTACATATGTGACGTTAGGAGGATAATTTTGTGGCGCAGAACGATAATTGGAATTATAATACGTGTTACGCTGTTCTGGCGGATGAGTCACATAAGGATTATTTTGGCGATAGTCATAAGATTGCATGCGATTATCATAAGGCTGATTCTGATAGTTTTGGCGATAATTCGGCGCATAGTCGTTATAGCTTTGCCTAAAAATTGGACGCGAGCGTCTAGAATCAAAACGTGCGTCAGAACTTTGCGAAATAGGTTGGCGATTTTGGCTTTGATCGCGATATCTAGGCTTAGACTGAGGCCGATTATTATAATTTGAGCGCGACGATGAGCGATTACGATTATTCCAAGAACGCGACTGACTACGTTGGCGCGCAGGCGGGCTCGAATTTTGCTTGCTGTGCATTTTCGTCGAATTTGCGCTGCCTTATCTTTTTAAAACATTGTTCTTCAACATGACCCGTGCGCTTACAAAAATTGCAAAATTTACGCGCTGTAGATTGCTCATTTTTGGGGCGTTTTGATCGAGAAAACGTCTTATTACGCGAACAATCATGATCGGCATTATTAGAAAAACGAACAGATTCTTTAGGAATTGCACCAGTAGTAGGATTGGCGATGGTCGAAACATAAGGCGTTGGCGCTTTTTTCGCTACAAGTTGGCGAGCTGCATACTCTGCGCATTTAGCATTATGCAAAAATTCATGTAACTCAGCTTCAGGCGCGCGTTGATAGGCTGCAGTTGAAATTTCAGGTAGCATACCGCGCTTTAATTGATGTCGAAGCATTTCGTTGAACTGCTCAGAGTCGGTTTCAATATGAGGTCTAGCGCGTCTTAATTGTTTGTGAAGCGCGAGATAGTAAGCTTGGACAGACTCATTGGGCTGTTGCTTACGGTCAAGAAAGTGGTCATATAACGTATCGTGATCGAGAGGGCGAAATTCTGCGATCATAGCGTACTTAGTCTTAGTATAAGAATTACGCACTTCTTGAGGTAACGCTTCATACAAATTTAACGCATAGTCGTCGAAAAATGATGAAACAAATTCAGCTCTATCTTTTTTGTCGATTTTATATATTTTTGCCAATCTTTCAAATTCGCTGAAAAATTTTCGAATATCAGTTTTTTCACCCTGAAAAGATTTCCTAGCAGCGACTGCTATATGCATTTGCTGTATGAAAGGACCGCAATTAATGGCTTCAGCAACAGATGATTTATCGCGCGAAGATGATGAAGAATCTGAATTATGGCGCGAGCGACGTGAACCGCGACGCGAACTTCCACTGCGGCGCGAGCGATGCGAATCTTCCTGCTGCGACGAGCTAGTGTCCTCATCTGAAAATGTAACGCGGCGCTGACTGGCTGGCGGCGCGACTATATTGTCCCTGATCGGCATGGATTCGTCGTTAGGATTTGCTAAATTACCATGCGCTGAAAAATTATCGCTCCTTAAATGCGACGCGTGCTGCATGGGCGCGCTTTCCGCGTTAGGAGGAAAATAATGCAAAGGCGGCGGATTTAAAGAAGGATGTTGCATATTATTTACAGCATTAGGCACAAATTCAGGCGCTAGCTGATTTAAAGGCCGCTGCAAAAATTCTGAAAAAGTAGGCGCGTTTTCAACACTTTGCTGATTAAACGCGTGCTGCATAGGATGCGCAGAATTGGGTAAATTATCCGCAAAAAGAGGGTTTTGCACATGCTGCTCACGCATACGCTGACGATCTAAAATCAACAGGCGTACGATCACTCATAGGTAAAATAGGCACAGATGTCCTTTCGGACGCGAGTATAACCTTAGGCTTAGGATTATTAATCGGAGGCCGAATGACAGGTGATGAATTATCAAACTCGGTTTCGTTATTTACCGTCTGTTCGACACGCCGTTTTGGTAACTCGATAGGCACATCATTAATCACGTTTTCGTCGTTATGTACTCGCAAAGACTGATTAGCCTCAGGGCGAGCAGAAAACGTAGCCGTAAGCCTTAAATTATTAATTTTGTCACGCACTTGGCGCATTTCTTGCGCGTGCTGAAAATTCATTTTTTGAATACTCTCAAGAATAGTCGAAAGAATTCGATCAGAATTTGACGAATTAGGACGAGTTTCATCCTCATTTTGCTTTTCAGATGCATTACTTTCCACATCAAAAGTTCGACCAGGTAAAACGGCTTCGTTTTCCGTCTGGTTATCATCATTATTCGCGCGCAAGTTAAGATCATTATTAACGATCGTTGCGTCAGGATTTACTTCAATTTGTGTATCAGCAGAATTACCGGTTCCGGAATGCACACTGCCGGTAGTAGACTCATTATCGGAAGGGATAACAGAGGTATTATTTACCGAAAGGGGTAAAGTAGTATTATCAATCGTCGAAGAACTGGTTTGATCAGTCTGTAATTGGCGCGCAGGACGGGCTTGTGGCGGCACCTTTTTAGCTGGAGGAGTACGTAAAATTTTCTTACCACCCATTATAAAAATGGAACGTTTGAAATATAAACGTTAGGTAAAAGAAAATTTTTTCTCCAAAAAATCGGCTATCTTAAAATCTGAAAAAATTTTTCGAATTGGACCCCTCTAGGTATGGGTTTTTCCTAAAAACGTACCTCTATATGCCAAAATAGCAACGAGTACGAAAGAGAGAGGCACAAAAGGAGTTTATGAGCGTGGCGAATGGCGAAAATATTTCGCTTAGTCGAATAGGTATATAGGAAAAATACCAGCGACTTTACCACAAATACAGAAATTCTTTGCCACGAACGCTTAACTTATCTGCGCACTGCCGCGGCGCGGACGATACGATAAAAATATACGGGCGAAACAATACACATTTTTAGAATGCCAAAATAAATATTTTTGGGTAAAGAAAATATTATGTATTAATTTAAATGATGACAGACACCGGATCGGTTGTCGCGAGCAACCTTAAGGGGGAAACTCCAATGTAACTTAGAGGGGCTTCGCCCGCTTTCGAGTTATTGGAGTATCTTAGCGCGCGCAAACGAGTTGGCTGATTTAGTACTTGAAGTATGTACGGATAACTAAACCGACAGCACGCCGTCAGAGAAGATACCCAACACACAACAACTACGAAAGCAACGAACCCCAGTAAGTACCTTCGGGGCTTACCTAAGTACCTATGCTACAACTAGCGCTGGTCAAGAAGCTGCGGTAAAAACCTGCACTCTTCCAAAATGACCCTGAATACCTACTACCTAAAATCTCCACGGACGTAATTGGTCCGGTACTTATGGAGATTATGGGATGGAGATGCCGACCGCAGATCTTAACCAGGAGTAATTAGATAACCCCGGTATTCGCCCTAGGTCCTTGGACCTTTTTAGACCAAAAGAATAATTTTTCGCGAAAAGAATTGAAAAGGTTTCGCACCAGATTACCTATGGCGAAACTACTTATAAATTCTGGTTCCAATAGCACTCTGTACTTAAAACACAACAACAAAGAGCTCTTATTCCGGGCTGTCATCTACTATAAAAATTATGTAATAATTTTTATAGATTTTTGGTTCGAAAAAGGAATTATGAATTTTGCACAGAAATGATAAATAAAGGTTTTACCCAACAAAATCCGGCAAGAAATAAATTTAGTGGCCGGCCTAGTCCCAAATCCAAACTGCCTGCGATATATTGCACCTCTAGACAGTTAATTTTCGTGCTTTTACCAAATCAAAACAATGTACAGGAAATGGCGCTGATAGAGTCGGAAACGACACGCCGAAAAACGCAAAAGGCTAAACTGCCACCAAACTAGACTAATCAATCGTAGGGGGAATGGCCTACAGTAATATAAGAAGAAAATATTGTATAATGTGTTTATAACAAAAATGGGTGTGCTGCTTGCACATAGATTTTTCGGGTCTCCGCACAGGCTCAACGTGAATAGCGGTCATGTCGCCTATGTTTTAAATGTGAAAAGTGATAGGGGACTTGTAGGGGGTTCCACAGTAAAAGGTCGCATCTTTGTATCCCTCGCGACACATAGCGACAAGAGTCCAACCAATTGACACTGCGTGGTCGGAATGCCTCCGCATGTCATACTATCGACGATCTGAAAATATGGCTGGATCGCCACAGTGGAACCAAAAGACCGGATGGTCGGAATTGGCGCACTAAGGTGCGCAAAGGCCGTACAAGTAACGGCACGTGTAGATACACTATCTACAGTAATAAGCCGTACAGCAAAAATTGGCCATTTGGAATGGAACAGACTATAGCTTTCTGGCTTTTACAAATAAATAGTACTTCAGAGCATCGGCGTTGCCTTCACCTTTATGCAGAAGCGTAGCCAGGATTTTTGGTTCAGGGGGCATAAACAAAAATTTTTTAAGACTACTTTTGCATTGAATACCAGCAACGTTATGTATAGTAAAACTGAGTTTTTCGACCTTCAGTAGTGTAGCCTAGCTAATTTATAGGTTTCTGACGATCAAAAATACAAAAAGTGTACAGCAGCGCGAAGTGCCGAAAATGTTTGGAATTTCTACTGTTTTCATGTATACGGCCTTTCTATTGACAAACAGTTCGGAAATTATAAGTGGCGCAAAGTGCCAAGAAATTTAGTCATTTTTTACCGCCCCTAACATTTTGTAGCTCTGTGAATACTAATAGTCTGACAGAGCAGAAACTTATCTAATTTGTGTAAAACAATTTTGACAATTCAAGCTTATAACAAGAAAACTTCGAATTACTAACTTTGTCTAAAGATATTTTGAGTGATTCGGCTTTTAAACACAATGCTGGAGCTTAACAAAAAGAAAGAACAGTAACTGGCGGCGCTATGCGCCGAAGAATTTTGACGTTTTTGCACTTTAAACTCAATTTATACCGCTTAAATCATACAAAACAGACAAATTAATGCCGGCGCAAAACGCTGGAAATTTTCAGAAATTCCTAACCCTTTTACATGGCTTGTTCTCCCTAAAATCTCGTTGCACGTGTACAACGAGATTTTACGGCTGCGGGGGCTGGGTGTAGCGCACTCAAGGGTTCCCAGCGGGTTCCGGGACGGAGTACCGGAAAATTTTGTAAAAAAAGCATTCTAATGTTAAATAGTAACGTCAAAAATCGGCCATCTTGATTCTAAATCAAGCCCAAAACACCCAAAATTGATGAACTCCTACATTGCACAAACCTTCTGAGCCGAAATGCGTTTTTCGGATCTCTGCTAATTACATAGCGCAGCAACGGGTCGTGTCGCTGCCAATATGATATAGGAAAATGTATCAATGGAAATTTTGATCCTACCGTTCTCAGGCCCATTGTAGCCTTCTTATTAACAAGATGCTGTTCAGAAAACAGGAAATGCGCAAAACATAAGAAAATTTGGCTATTCCTTTCATTTAAAATAGGATTTTGTGTCCTGTAAAAAAAACAAACAAAGCAAAGAATAGAGCACACTGGTATGCAATCATTTTTGCACTTTTACTATTATGCTCAACAAGCATGCGCAGTGTTCATCAACAACAGAAGTGCATAAAATTACTAAAGTGATGTGAAGTGCTGGATTATTTCAGCTGATTCAAGCTTTTAAATTCACTGGATGTATATAACAATAAATAATAATGACTCGGCGCGAAGCTGCTGGAAAATTTTGACGTTTTCGCCTTTTTGAACTCAGTTTTCTGGACACATTATTGCAACAGATAAATCAACAATATTTCTGAAAAATTTCGGGGGGGGGGCATATGCCCTAATGACATTCCGGCTACGCCTATGCCTTTATGCATATGTAATTTTTTCCACCTAACAGAAAGCTCATAAATTTAACCAGGATAAAACCTTGCGAGAGGTACGAACCTCGAATGTGGAACCTCTAAGTCTATTGTTCCCCGCCGTTTTTCTCTGCTAGTTTTTGGCCGGTAGGTAGGTACCGTTCTATTACCTGACTTGCCCGATTTTTTGGTGAACTTTTACTATGTACGGTCGGCTGAGTGAATAGCAATCTGATTTTTTACCTTTGTATATCCGTCGTTTTTATCCTGTTAGTTCGTTCCTCTTTTTAATTCCTCATACTTTTCATACACATCCATACATAATTATGTAACCCCAGAACTGAAAGCGCAGCTGGTCTGCTGGTGCAGCCAGCGTCATCACTTGCAATATAGGTACGCTTATCACTTACAATGCGTAGTATCGTTATTGTTGCTTCAACATAGGCAGCTTTTATAATTAATTTACACTGGCTCCAAAATTTCGATTTACGTGCAAGGTTTTGTAAAAGACTATATTTTCAGCCTCGTAGTATTTTCGACAACGATTTGAGACACTACAAGGTTATTTGTTACAGCAAACTACTGTTTGCTTCCTGTGTACTGTAAGGATCACGATAAAATTGTATGTTATCTATAACCAGCTCTGTGCGCAGCGCAGCGCACCGTATTAATGCTTGTATCCAGGATTGCCAACCGTGGGGTTTTACCTCAAATTTTGACTTTTTTTAGCGTTTGGGGTTTTTTAGTTTTGTACTTTTTGAGGTTTTTGGTTGAGGTTGTCTAAAGTTTTTGAGGTTTTTAGGAATTTTTTGAGGTTTCGGGATTTTTATTGCAAAATGCGTTCTAGAAAGCTGAATTTTCAAAACTTTCCGGTGCTTTGCGCCGGCTGATTTATGTTTAATGCTTTTAATTGATGGTCCCGCAAAGCCGCGTCACTCACTGCACTTTTGTCGACAGCTTACTGCTGGACACAATTAAAAGTCGCTCCGTTTCTATTCCCTTCACAGGTTTTGATTCTATTTATTTATTTTACTATTCCTTTTACTTCAAATCACATACTCCATTTCAGATTTCGGATTTAATTTATGTAACTATGAGTTTACCTATCTCCTGCGCGCATAGGCGTAGCCAGGATTTTCGCTAGGGGGGAATTCCAAAAAAATTTTTCGTCTAAAAAGCGCGTAAAAACGCGCAGGGCCGTTAAATAACGTGTTTTTTGGGCTTTTCACATCAGCCTGCACGATTTAAGCCATTAAGAAAATATATTTTCTCAAAAATTTTTGAAAGAAAGAAAGAAAATTTATTACTAATACCAACAGTTAAAATACGAAATGACAAGATATATAATAAATGCAATTACGAATTAGTAAAGGGACATGCGAGTCAATGGAATGACAAGTTTTACGCGCGCCCCACAAGATATCTAGATAAATCAAAGTTTGCTAATCTAGATTTAAATATGTTTAGGTTAGGGGAAGAAACAATGAAGTCAGGAAGATCGTTCCAAACTGCGATGTATTTGTAAAAGAAATCAAACTTTTCTAAATTAGAATGTACAGTAGGTATGACTAATTTAAATCTATTAATGCTACGGGTAATATTATGATTAAATACAAAAAAATCATCAGCTTCCAAACATGATTTATGACAAATAATTTGATACATCATACACAGACAAATCTGCAAGCGTCTTAATTCAAGTCTGCACAATTTAAGTTGTGTTAAACGATCCTCGTAAGAAAAAATATTATTATAGCCAAAAATATATTTAGTGAATCTACGTTGAACAGCTTCCAATCTATCTATATCCTTAAGATAAGAGGGGTTCCATACACTGCAACAATACTCTAATAAAGGTCTAACATAACAACTATAAGCTTTAACAAGATTACCTTTATCACGCGAAAAAAATGATTTGCGTATTAAAATACATCTAAAGAAAGCTTTTTAATCAAAGAATTATAATGTTCCTTAAATTTTAAATTTCGAGGAATCAAAACTCCTAAATCACGGACAAACGGATCACTAGAAATAATTTCCCCATTTAGTCTATAAACAGCTTTTTGATTATTATTACCCAAATATAGAACTTGACTTTTGGTTCGAGAAATAGGTAAATCCCATGCAATTGCCCAGTCAATAATCTTATCTAAATCAGACTGTAATAATTTACAGTTACGACTAATATTGAAAATTTTGATATCATCTGCGAACATATAAACCGTACTACAAATATTATCACATATATCATTTATAAAAATCGAAAAGAGCGTAGGTCCAAGGACACTTCCTTGGACGACACCGCTGGTAACAGGCACATAATCTGAAAAAGACTGATTAACGCGAACACATTGGGAACGATTAAACAAATAGGCCTTTAACCATGCATACAAATTACCGTTTATTCCATATCCGTTTAACTTAATAAGAAGTTTTTCCATATTTACTTTATCAAAAGCTTTAGAGAAATCTAAATATATTATATCAACAGTTTCTTTTTTAGCTAACGACTGAATCCATGAAAATTTACACTTTAACAATTGTGTTTCACAAGACTTATTCTTTTGAAAACCAAATTGAAAAGGAGATATTAGTTTATTAACCTTAAGAAAGTCTAACAATTGACTATTAATAATTCTTTCCATAATTTTGGCAATAGAACAACAAAGAGAAACGGGCCTGTAATTATCCACTAATGCTGGATCCCCCTTTTTTAATATTGGAATAACATGTGCCATGCTCCAAAGCTCGGGAATATTTCCAGACAGAAAAGATACAGTGAAAATACTAACTAACGGCTTTATCATTTGAAACGACAATTTTTTAATAAAAAGATTACATATGCCATCGGGGCCAACTGCAATAGACGTATTTAGATGGTTAATGGCTTCCAATACGCGATCCTCACTAAAAATAATGTCAGAAAGCGAAAAATCACAGCGCTTCTGAAAAAGAAAATTCGCGTTAGTAATGTCACTAGAAAACACTGAAGCGAAATAATCATTAAAAATGTTAGCCTTGCGTAATGAATCGGTTATAACATTATTATCAGAAAATGTTAGAGGAGGAATTTCACTGCGACTTTTTAAGCTATTATTTACAAAAGTATAGAAAGCTTTAGGATTATTATTCTTGAGCAATTTGTTTTCTTGAGAAGAGAAATAATTATGAATAGTTCTACGTAGAGCCTTACAATGATTTCGATATTTAACTTTAGTTCCTGGAGTTTTACACCTTTTATACTTATCCCATAGAGAACGTTTTTTAAGAAATAATTTATGTAAGCTTTTAGGGTATTTAAATTTTAATTTAGCCCTAAAAGTAGGTACAAAACTAAAAATAAGAGGATTTAATATACTTAAAAAAACATTATACATGTCATTAACTGTTGAGCATGTAGAAAAAAATGTCAGGCCAAGAAACAGAGGATAAAAAAGTAGCTATACTCTCGTAGTCCGCTTTATTGAAATTTAAGCTAGGTTTATCTCCATCTTGAAAAGTTCTAGTTAAAATTTCAAAAGAAATCGAATTATGGTCGCTTGTTGAAAAAGGAGGAAGAACCTGGATATTAAAAACGTTATATGCAGCAAATACTACATCAATCAAAGTATTATCGTGAGTATTTTCTTTAACTAACTGTTGCAGACCACTAGCTGATAAGTAATCAAAAAATAATTCGTTTAATGGATTAAATGTAAAAGTACCATGAAACCAATCAATTTTAGGCAAATTTAGATCCCCTACTATAATAACGGGATGACAACTATTAGTAGCCCATTCAATTAAATTACATATCCGAAGTGCAGTATCAAAATCATACTGAGGAGGTCTATAAACTAACAAACATCTTATAACATCTCCACCTTTTAAAATTTCAACTACTAAAGTATCAGACACAAACAGAGAAGCAGGAACTTTAACGCATCGAGCATAAAGATGAGGTTTAGCAAAAATTAAAACTCCACCTCCCCGCTTATTCTTACGATCTGATCGGAGAATAATATAATTTTTTAACGGACATAATAGACTGTCGGAAATAGATTCATTTAACCAGGTTTCACAAAAAAATAATATATCGAATCTTGCAGTATTTAACAGAAAGTGAAGTTCCCCTAACTTATTCACAATACTACGAGAATTACATAGCAAACATTTAATATTAACAAAATAACGGGGCGAATTTACCTAAATATTAGACGCGTGTTGACCATGTTGAGCACGAAATTTGGGATTAGATGGTTTAGGGGCTGTAGAACGAGGATCATAGACTCGTAAGGTTTTCTTCTTCACACAGTCATCCCTAAAGTCGATATATAGATTAGTCTCGCCTGCGTCCAGTCGTTGGTGCAACTCGTCGTTAAGTTCACGCTGACGTTTTCGCTGAAGAAACGACAAAATCCGGGTCGCGCACGTAATTTCGAGTAGACGTTTGTTGGATTTGCAGGGCGGACAACTTTGTTGATAAGACCAATAAAGCGACGTTGAGCACATGACGTAAGAAAGACAAACTTTCAGAAACTGAGGTTTGTCTGAATATTTGGAACCGTCTCTAAATACCTGCGTTATATCGGCAGATGAAAAATCAGAGTCTTTGATTATAATCATCAATTAAAGATTTAACCGAAACAAGGTCATCGTTAGATTCGGCTAAACCAAATACGACCGCATTCGACTTTTTTGATTCACGTTCTAGACCATCTTGAATTACATAAGCCTATATCGACGATGCTGGGTGACGTAGAAGCGCCTGATTTTTGATTCAATTGAGTTTAGACGAGATTCTAAAGTAGCCATCTTAGCCGGTAAAGAAGGAAATTTTCGAACAGGGGTTTACAACAAGGAGCAAACGAATGGAAAAGAGTAAGAAGCGTCAATATAGGACGAACTATTGAAATATGAAATAAGTGCTGATGGTAGATTAAGGCACTCAGCATGTGCCCACTTATGACATAGTCCACATTGAACAGCCGAAATATGACTATCCGTAACTGTCTCCGCTCAAATGACACAAAGACTATTATTGTCATCTTCTGTATTAAGGAGAGTAAAATTTCCCGTTCGTTGCGGTGGTGATTTAGAGTGTTGATTGTTGACGTAAATTTTTGATCCGCGATTTTTACCGCCCATAATGTGTATTGTAATAATAATGCGGCTTTATAACTTGGGTTAAATAACGTGTTTTTTGGGCTTTTCACATCAGCCTGCACGATTTAAGCCATTAAGAAAATTATATTTTCTCAAAAATTTTTTTTATGTTTTTGACGGAAAAAATGTTTCTTATGCGCGCGAAGCGCTAATTTTTTGATTTTCCACCAATAAAACGGTAGAAACTGCCAAATAATAGAATAAACCGGCGCGAAGCACCGAATTTTTCCGATTTTTCATCGCAAAACAGCATCACGCAACCATATTGCTCACTTTTTGAAAATGTAAAAATTTTCCCCAGAGGGGGAATTCCACCCCTTCCCCACTGGCTACGCCAGTGCCTGCGCGCTTACATATTCTACCCAGCTAAAATTTGCTTAAAAGATAAGAATATGCTTGAACTTGAGATTTTTTATCTTCCGCGATAACTATGGATTCATTGTCCGAAAAGCACGAATTCAAGATAAAAGTCGTAGAAGTGCGATAATTTTTGGCGCTTCGCACTAAGTCTGGGCCAGTCGCCCGCCCTTCTAGAAATTATATCTGAAAATGATTTGTCTACTTCTACTTCTTTTTGTTTTAGTGAAAAACAGCCAAAATTATCGGCGCTTCTTTCCGAATTTTATAATCCAATTTACAATCTAAATAGTCACAAGTGCGCGGTTCAAACACTCCAGATTCAACCTTTAGCAACATCCATCATATTTGGCTTATGTTCATGTCTTCCGGTCTTCTGTTTTTTCAGATTTTATACAGCAAATTAGATCTTTGTAAACAATTTGACTTTGTTTTTCGTGTAATTAGATTTATAACTGCAATAGCATCTAATGTCACATTAAATGAGCATTTGGCAACTATAAATCATTTTTGGTCCTGTAATACAATCTATTTCAGCTTTCTGACTCTATTTCAGTGCCACTTTAGCTGACAAAGTCGTAAAATTTTGGCACTCTCGTGCCGGACTATATTACCAATTAAATTTATGACAGAATCGTACTGGCTTAGATATCATATGGTCGTTAGAGTTGCACAGCGGGTATACTCGAGTAGAGAAAATGGTAAATTTTAGTGATGAATTTTAACTAACTATTTTTAGGCTGAGTTTAAAATAAATATTCGGCTGGTTTTGTAAAATGTTTATAATACGATTCAACATTAAAGTGCTCTTATTTAAAAATTCCCTGGGACTACGCCCTGGACGCCGCTGTGAGGTGCTTGAACAAGCCGCCAAAGTCCCTTAGCCATAAAAGAGAAGGAGTCTCTTGCATTTTCAGCTTATCGAAGGTATGTACCTGGGTGGCAAAATTTGAAAAGTGTGAAGCTCCAGTGACTAAAAATATATCTTCTTGAAGTCTTCTTTTGGTCCCGTCTTACATTTTTATAAAAAATTTAGTCGTGACCTCTCGAATCAATACCCTTGATATGGGCCTGGATGTATTTTTGCTTAAACTGAAATTTTGATAGGTAAAGGCGTAGGTAGCTACATACTTAAGAAACGATCAGATTTTTCTAAACTTTGCATCAAACTGTTTACATACGGGTAATTTTCTTTACTGATTTCTCCGGAATAATGATTTTCTTTTCTTCAATTGTAACGAATGACTAAGTACAAAATTAGACATATTAAAAATGAGTAATGCTAATCAAGGTGAAAATCGTGCACAATAGTGATATACATCAGTTTCAGTGATTTCCAATCAATGCAACAATTTGCATCTAACAATACAAAGATTTTCAGGCCCCAGGGCTGGGGCCTAGGCCCCGGATGCCGGGGCCAGCCCGACCCTGGAACAGCTCTACTTATAAGTAAGTAGATAGGATCTAAGTACCTACCTACCTAAAGGTAATATTCTTCTTTGTTCCGGAATCATGATTATCTGTTCTGTATGCATTTATATTGGCCAAATTGTGATAAGACGGCAACGTCTTGAATTTTTTTGGCGATTCTTGTTATCCTCCTTTTTAAAATTCTAGCATTTAGGTTAATTGCTTAAGTAAACAAGCTAAAGTATTTTGGTGCTTAAGATGTAACAATTTAATTAAAATCGATTTTAACTTTTATATCCCATTTGTCTGTAAAACTCTGAATTTGATTGTTCTGTGATAATTTTGTAAGTTGAATTCCTTTGTCATTTACTAAATCAGAATAAGGTTTCAGACGGTGAGATTATAGGAATGGCGAACTTGAAAAGTCTTTCGCGTTAATTAAAAGTTTTAACAACAAGCATCGATTGTACGTGAGATTCTTTTCAGTCTGCTCTAGAGAGTCAAATGCACCTGCTCTCTGCAGTGTCTACTTTTAATTTAGACAAATTTGAGTAATCTTTGCGACATAAGCCTTACTACAAATTTCGCTTAAAAAGTTCCCATGTTTGCAAAACAACGAAGGATAAAACCATAGAAAGATGTATAGTCATGGCCTCAAAAAATCCACGTTTCATGTTTTTTGCATATATTTATTGTGCAAGCACTCCAGTCTAGAAACTTATATAATCAGAGCAATGTCCCGTCGATGCTTTATCTTTCGCCACTTAGTTGATCTCATAGATCCCTTAAGTCTTGGAGAAAAAAAGATCGATCAAAGTCAAAACTGAAAAAAAAACAGCAAATTCCATTTGGGAAATAAAAATACTATGGGGAAAATGAAAAATCTCATGCGAAGTGCGTAGTTTGCAGCGTAAAATAATCACTTGACCTACATAATTCATTTTTTCACGATATTTCCGTTCATTTCATCACATTTATATAAAAATCAATAATTTTTCTGAATTTTATTAAAAGTTCCATAAATTTCACTAATAAAGTCTTCAAGGAAGTGATAAAATAGCTCTAGGTAAGTTTCTTCTACATCCTCTGCCAGAAATCAGTGCAAAATTATGCAACTTGATGAAAAGTAATTTCGTTGCACATGGCAACGTATACTTAGCATTGGTCTTTCTATTGGTTACAAAGGTTTTTTTAGGTAACAATCGAACTTTTTTGGGGTGTTTCCCATTTTTTGTGGAAAATAAATATCAGGCATCATATAAGGTGCTATGAGGCACATTCCTGCTACGTTTTGTAAACATTGGCGCTGGTTTTTTAGGTTACAACTGGTTTTTTTAGGTTTGACTTCGAAGGTGTACTGTAGCTATGTGGATGACAGGACAACTAAATTTTTTTTGACATTAGTCTGTAAGAGCGCCTAACGTGAAAACATAAAAGATTCCAGCAAATATGAATACGGGTAGAAATACTGACCTCAACACGCTTAGAAAAAATCATAAAACGGCAATTTTAGGAAATTTTCGACAAATTTATATCTCAAGTTCCTGAATGATCCGGAAAGAGATCAGGGGTCAGTTGTAATCCTCACGGCATAGCTTGTTCGCCAGTATAATATCATCAGCCATCTCCTTTTGGTTATGGAAAAAGGGGCGGTTTTTTTAAGGTTACAAATCGACTGGTTTTTTCAGAGGCCAGCACTAGTACAGAGTGGTCCACTCAATTGTATTGTGATTGTGACTGTACCTATTTTGATCTTTTGTTAGTTTTTTCAATTTTGACTTTGACGTTCATAAGATCTTCAGGATTCTTACTTGGTGGATAATTACATATCTTGTTACACTAGTACTATTAATTGTATATACGTACACGGTCCAGCCTATGCGATTCTTCTGACATGCCGTCTTCTATGCACGAACTGTCATTGTTTACTGAAGTTCGATGCATCGATTACAGATCGATATCCTGAATGGCAAAGCATGTGTATGTTATCTAAACCAGCTGCTGCTGTGTATAGGCGACAGCATGGGCAATTGAAAAGCCCCGACAATGGCGTCACTTATTTGAAGAATTGGTCGTTATCAGCTGCCAGCAGCGGTAGCGCATTCAGTCGCTGTAGTGACAAAACATCTCCTTTTAGCGGATCAACGGAAATGCAACAAGTAACTTGAGACATAACTATGTTGTAAAGAAAGAACAATAATTTATAAGAAATTAGAATATAAAATGCATATAAAATGCAATAAATAAATAAATATAAATAAATAAATAAATATATATATATATATATATATATATATATATATATATATATATATATATATATATATAGGTATATCCAAAAATTGGAGGTCTTTACTCCTCCTCTAAAAATGGCTAGAAACTCCCAAAATTTAGAGCCGGTAGGTATATACATGTATGGTAGGAGTATTCGGCTGTTATTAGGAGGGGTTAACAAGCTATCTAATTTTGACTGAAAACGACGAAAAACGCCCATTATAGGCTTTAAAAACAGCTTATCGCGTGAAAAATTGGGAAGGGGTATAAAGATTTTATGTACTGAATTTCGGAAGATTATTTTCGGTATATATCTCAAAAATAAAATTACACTTAACGATCCTTAAGGATTGCTTGGCCTATGCTATTAGGACATTGCAGAACCTCGTCATATAATTTAGCGTTGCTATGTTAAAAGTTGACGTTGTCGTCTGTAACATAGGTCTGACAACCTTTAGCAAAACTTATGGATTGTTAAACATTCAAATTTAGTGACAAGGACTGTGTTCCTGATTGACATTTGTTTTAGTTTAGTTCGGGAAATCTGGGTCATGCAACTGCCATGATCGGAAATCTATTCGACATAATATGCAACGATGTATCGGCTATCGATAACCCAATGTGCCAGGAATGCGCTGATAAGCTGCTTGATTGTATGGATCAGCAAATGAAACAGCTTGAGGAAGAGTGCAATGAATACAGGGAGATGTTAGAAAACTTAAAAGCTGATCAAGAAGGGACAGATTTCAATTCATTGAAAACTGAACTTTGGAAATTGCAGGTACCTAGTACCTACCTGTACGTGCGTAGCTAGCCTTCCATTCTAAAAGATACGCTTATCCTATCTGGTAGCCCAGATTTACGTTGCTTTTTGATTTCAACTTAGTTTGTGTTTCAAAGCTTTATGTTCCAAGGTTTTATCTTAAAGTTTCACATCTACATGAATGAACGTGTACGTGCATAGCTTGTTGACAGTAGGTGCACGAGCAGCCCCATACTTGAATTTTATTTCAGGGAAGGAATCTCCGAAATTGCGAAGATTTATGTAACGCGTTGAGAAGAGGTGAACTTACATGAAATAATTTTTTCGACCTGTTTTGCGTTTTTAGATCATTTCCTACGTTTTAGTGATGAACCATAACAATTAAGGGATTCGGCAAAAATTTTGGCGTTTTTACTCTTGAGCTCAATTTTTTGCATTTTTGAAGACAATGCAAAAACGTGTTGCGTCCGAAAATTTTGAAATTTAAATTTCGCAGCTTTCTGAAAGATAGGGAATGCAGGAATAATATCTTGCGAACAATCGAACAATTTTTCGGAAAAAATCGAAATACATACGTAGGGCCGTATTTAAGGGGGCAGAGGGGGCGGCTGCCCCTGCCCCTTCCCTCTTGGCCGGAAAAATATTTTGAAAGGTAAGATAATGCACGGTAAGATGGAAAAAATGCATGTATTTGTCACAAAATCATCGAATTTTCGGTTTAAAAGCATTTTTTATAATTTAATTTTGGGGGGTGGGGGGCAACACCAATTTTGAGTGGGACCGAGCCCAAAAAGGCTAAAAATAGCACAAAATAACGTTTAAAAAGTCCTATTTTTCCGAGTTTCTGAAATTCTAAGGGGGTCCGGACCACACATGGGCGTGGGGTTTGGGGGGTATACACCCCCCAGAAGTTGAAATACCCCCAGAAATCAAAATCCCCCCAGCAAAAAATTTTTTTTTGCTTTTTTAGCAATTTTTTGATGCCATTGGATAGAGCTTGATGAGAAACGTCGAAAAATGGTGTTTTTTGCAATACGACCACTTTTAAGACCATTTTTTGACCTTTAAAATTTTTTCACCCCCCAGAAATTTTTTCATCCCCCCAGAATTTCGGTGCTGCCCACCTATGGTCCGACCCCCCATTCCCCCAGAGCTACCTGCCTGCTCCTTTATCCCTTGTACGCGACGGGCCTGCGTACGAGTATAATTTTATAAATCATAAAATTTTTTGCAATAAGCTGACTAGTTTTGTGTTCAGTCCGAAGAAGCTGGACTTAGAGTTGAATTGGCAAGATTAGAAGCCGAAGAAGCTGAATTGGATGAGAAATTGTCTCGAGAAGAAAAAGGGTTGAATGAAATATCAGAAGAGGAGGAATCTCTTTGGAAAAATGCCCGTAATGTTGCTCGTCAGGTTAATAAAGCAGTTATTGATATTTTAGCTGGTACGAGTACTGAATGGGCTCTCTTCTTATAACTTGAAGGAATACATGTAAGGGCTCGAAATTGGTTTGGTTCTCCGGCCATTTGGGGGGGGGGGGTAAACGACCTCCAATTTTCGGTCAAAAACGGCAAAAAATCAATTTCTTCAAAAATCGAGGGGGGAAGTCAAAAATTTTCTGGCTTTGGGGCTGGGGACAGCCAACTTTGGGTTGGGGATCCCCTATCCCCCCTGTTATGCATGTATGGTTGATGGTGTAGGTTATCATATGAGTTAGGCTAGCATTGCGAGATACTGACTGTTACAGCATTCGTGGGGTAGCTGCGTTAGTCAAATTGTATACCCGCAGTCCCTTGGCTCGTTTTATTTAATTTTCTAGCTGCTTGATTAAGGATGAGATATTTAATCAACGATAATTATGTAGATGGGAAGCCATAATTCGTAACTGTAGGTGCACAGCATCATACATGGACACGCACAAACTTGTCAGGGTCAAAAGATTTGAGTTTAGTTGCGCGGTTGGTCAAAGTGAAGTATATTTTTTATAGTGATCCCTGTTCTTAATCAGCCATAATACTTTAACGAATCGCAATATTTTGCCTGCGCCTTATAGACTTTATACAAATTACAGAATATATGTATGTGTATGCAGGCCCGAATTCAGGATTTTATTTCGAGTTAAGCGAAAATAAAGGCAGTTTTGAGCGCATTTCGGCGAGCTTTGACTATGGTGAAGAAGATTTAAAAAAATTATAGAAATTTTTACTCTATTCCATATTCATAATAACAAATTTATCGTTTAAACTATCTGCACAATTGATTTCTCATGATTTAATCGATCAATAATTTATTAGCTTCTATCATGTATTTCATCTTTGTGCTTTACAAAGAACAACAATACGAAAAGAAATAATTCGGCGCGAAGCGCCAAAAAATTGACAAGTCCTACATGTCTAGCTTAAATTTGAGCGGTTTGAGTGGTCTATAAGACAAAAATATACATAAATAATAAATCTGGAGCCAAGTGCCGGAAAAATTTCATGTTTACATGTCATAACTCAAATTTGTGCTCTTTTGAATGGGCTAGAAGGCATACACCTATACATACAATGAATCCGCGTCCAGCGCCGGGAAAAATTGACATTCTCTTCACTTCTGACTCAAATTTGAGCTATTTTGAGCGGTTTAGAAGTTAAACTATACATTAACAATAAATCCGGCGCGAAGTGCCGAAAAATTTTTCATTTACTGGCTCAAAAGTACGTTAAAACCTGTTTTAGCGAAAAAATTCATGTCGAGGGGTGGCTTCCACCCTGCCCATTTCAATATATGGGCGAGTATGTATGTTTAAGTTTGATAAGCTTGCCTTTAGAATGCGTTTGGCAACATTTGCGGTACAAATGCGTTCGTTGGCTAACCAGTAACCATGCGCATTTTTATTCCCAAATATTCACGTGCAGGTCAAAATTGAAATTCGCTTCTACGCAATTCATCAGTGTGTTTACTTAAAAACTTGCAAGTTTTTTGCGTGGTCGCTTGGACTTTGCCCTGCTTGAATGCTTGGCAGTCAGCTTGGGTGCACTTAAATCGGCCCTATGCTATGTATATATGCACAACATGGTCGGTCTAGGGGGTCAGCCGGCCTATGGGAACTTTTTTAACGTAAACTGGCCTCGAAACATAATTTGAATGCTAGAGTAGTACAGAAACTACAGCAGTAAAATTTCTGGTCGATTTATAAAATTTTTATGAAAATTTTTTATTTCAATCCATTTTTGGCTTCGATTTTGCCTTATTTTCCCTAGAAAATTTTCGTTTTGCTCTTTGAACGTGTCTAGATCTCAAAACTCTTATGCATCATGCATCAGGTTAAGGAAATAAATAACTTCACTCATGTTTGTCAGTCGTTCTAAGTAAATAATTTAACTGAGTGAACTGTTCATTTAACAATCTGACCTCTTTATTTGACAACTTAGCAATTATCCATTTTCATGTCGCTTCAGCTGATTTCGTTGAACGACGAAAATCAAAGCGTAGCCAATCAATTACGCTACGCCAATACTCAACTGGAAAAGCTGCAGAAGACCAACGCATTTAACGTGGCATTTCATATATGGCACGACGGTCATTTTGGCACGATTAACGGTTTTCGGCTTGGACGTCTGCCAAATTGCTTTGTCGATTGGTCAGAAATAAACGCTGCCTGGGGCCAGGCGGCGCTTTTATTGCATTGCATGCGGAAGAAAATCAATATGATCTTTGAACGGTATGAAATCGTGCCCTACGGCAGCCACTCGTTTATAAGATGTTTGCAGGACGACGATGGCCGGAAGAAAAAATCAGACAACGGTTTGTTCTTATTCTAACATTGATTTTTTGATTTACCGTCGAAGGAAACAAAGAAGCATACATGGGCATGGTAGAGGTGGCCCAAGGGGGGGTTGCAATCCAGAAATGGTCATCAAATAGTAAATTGTTGCCATTGTTTTTGTATAATAAGGTATTTTTTATTTGTCAAAATACGATCCCCAAAAGCCAATCGTCAATAGTCAATTTATGGGTTTTTAGCGATGAAAAATACAAAAATTTATGAATACGCGCGAAGCGCCGGAAAATTTTGATATTTTCACCGTTTGCAGATTGAATTTTTGGCCTTTTTTCGCATTAAGCTCAAAAATTCTCCGGCAGCACCTTTCATTTATCAAAATCGCCTGACAGTACCTATTTTTCCATAGCCTTAGGTAGGGGTTATTCCTCCGTCTCACCCCCATGCCCATGTCTGGCAAGAAGCATAACTTCTAGTCAAATGTCGCAAAAGGCCAAAAAATAGGCACCTCAGTGAATAGCTTTAATAATATTCAGTCCGATGCGCTTAAAAATTTACAAAAAATAATTGTGCAAGCCTCGAAAGTTTGTCTAGTACAGAAAATAACGCTTCTTCATGCACTAAGTAATTGTTATTGAATGTCAGTGTGACAAAATAATATTACCGACTACACCTTAGATAGCCCTTACATCGTCTGTAGATACGCCTGACCATTATTAATAATATGGATTTTGAGACCTTCTGTACGTATTTATTATGAATTTATTCTAAATTTCATTTGTATAAATTAATAATTGTGTATGTGAGTATAGGAAAGAGTAGGCTGAAAAGTAAGTCACTCTAAATAACATCTTTTGCTAAAGTAATTCGCTTTAAATAACGCTCCGTGCTTTGAATTAAGCCAAAAACAATGATGATAAGAGGATAGCGAGCAGCCGCGTTGGTGAACAGCCAGAAGTTCGTTTGGCACCGAGCCAAATTTCGCAACAACGTACTAAAGACTTGCCATTGTTTTGTTCTGGGGGCTATAAGTTTTTCTGGGACACAAAATTCGATTCTGCTATGGTGGCGTTTTTGGACTGTTTACAGCAATTCAAGCAGCGACTGGATGAAACTGGCGGTGGCTGCTTGCCGTATAAAATGCACAAGGACAAAGTTGAGGACAAGGGAAAGGAATTTTCAGTTAAAATTCAGTTTAATTCGGAAGAGCGATGGACAAAGGCCATGAAGTGCGTATTGACCAATTTAAAATGGGCCCTTGTTTGTGTATCTTCCATGCAGTGACTAGTTTAATTATCGGATTTCGCGTTGGCTTCGTGTGTTTTATATTCTGTACAATTCATGGTGAATTACGTACGTATTACTTAGATGTGATGAACAGAGACCGGACTCTTTCGGGTAGGTATTACCTCAATTTCTTTGCGAAATTTCGCGGGAAGTTTCAGATGATTTTGGGCTGAATTTCATGCAAATTTTGAACAGTTATATGCTTGAAAGTAAATTTTTATTTCAACAGAAAGTCATTTAAAGCAAAGACTTTATCATACATGTAAGATGGAGGATGTGGATGCCTACAACCCAAGGTTGTCCCATTCCCCTCCCCCAAAGTCTGAAAATTTTTGACCCCCTCGTTTTTGGAGAAAATTGCGCTTTTTGCCGTTTTTAGGTCTTTTTTGGCTGTTTTGGCCTAAATTCCAAGGTTAATTACTCTCTACCCTAAAAATGGTTGGGGACCCCCACTCGAAAATTTCGAGCCGTTACATGTGCATATGGACACATTTCAATGTTTCGTAATATCGAATTTAGTCAGAAGCATTGCTTGTAAATGGACACGAATTACACGCCTAACACTGACTCAAATATTGACACAATCAGCATCATACACACACAACATGGGAATACAGTGTAGAATTCTAAAGTACGTTTTCTGGGAACAAAAATGGTGGATATGCGCAAAAACATCGTTGTTCGGCGTTTCTGATGATGGCTCTACCTTTCTAGAGTATAAAAACATAAGAAAAATTTCCGAAAAAAATCATAAAAAGTCGAACAAATTTGAATAAAATATAGTGGAAACATGAGCATATGGCGCGAACCGTCGAACATTTGACACTGAGCAAACAGATAGCTAAAACGCTTTAAAAAGCTTCTTTTCTACGAATTTTCAGGAAATTTATGCAAACTTGAAAAATCGCGAATTCTGGTGAAGGGGGCTAAAATTTTTCTGGGGATGAAGCCAGACTTGCACAACATGGAAATTCTGGGGGTTGGTGAAATTTTAATGCGCTTTTTTTGGGCCCAAATATCGGTAGGCACGCGTAAAAAAACATCGTTTTTCGTCGTTTCTGACATTCTCTATCTTTCTAGGGCGTAAAAACAAAAAAATTTCGAAAAAAATCAAAAAGAAGGGTCGTGAAAATTGAACAAAATAAGGTCAAAACATGAGTATATGGCGCCGGAAATTTGACACTTTCGAGCAGATAGACAGCCAAAAACGTTTAAAAATGCACTGTCTACGCATTTTTAAAATTTTTTTGGGAACTTTCAAAGAATCGCGAATTCTGTGGGGGTGATAATTTTTCTGGGGGGAGGGTGAAAACCTCCCCCAAACCCCCAAAATCATGTATGGGTGAGTGAAACCTCCTCCCCGATCCCCGTAGATCATGTATGATCAGCACTAATTCCATTTTGACCTATCCTATAATAGTTCTAGATTTCTGTGGTGCGCTAATGAGAAGCTTCCAAAACGCACTATGTTGGTCGTTAGCGGCCGCGCAAATGGGGTGCGCTAAGTAAAACTGCAAGCAACTCTTATCAATGAATCATTCAAAAGGTCGTAAATTTGACTAGAAAACGGTACAAATGTCAAAGTTTTAATGCGCATAGCGCTGTACTGATAATCTTTCGAAATTTTTTTATAGTATAAATCTATAAATTGCATTTGAGATTTATTTAAGCCGAGATCATTCTTAATTTTTAAGACTTTTCCTCGAAGGTCGAGATTTATTTATTCGAGTTTATTTAGACTAAATGTTTAGATTTTCAAATTTTGTTCATTTGCTGAAAAGCGTTTCAAAAAAAGGACGTTTGAGTTTGAAATTTTCAAATTTCGTGAGTCACAGGAACTGTAGTTTTTCGCATTTTCTAACCTACATTACTTTAGTATGTCGAAGATTGAGAGAGTTGTTTAAGTCGAGTTCACTTGGATGTATATTAAAATTCTCGCATTTTGTTCATTTAGCAAAAAAGTCTGTCTCAAAAGGACATTTTTTTGTGAAATTTTGAAATTTTAAAAATAACTAGAAACAGGTTAATTTATTTCCCTAATTTATAGGACTTTAGTTTTTCGAAGATCGGGGGTTATTCAAGCCGTGATTATGAGGATTTATATGAAACTTGAAACTTTGTCTCATCAACAGAAAAGTGTTTCAAAAACGATGACGTTTATTGTAATATTTAAAAATGTTTTAAATCACCAGGAACTCTAGTTTAATGCAATTCCCTAATTGATAGGACTTTATTTTCATGAAGATCGAGAGTAATTTAAGTCGAGATTAATAAAATTACTATTGAAGTTTTAAAACTCTGTGCATGCCAGAGAAGCGTTTTAGAAAAGATAACATTTAATGTAAAATTTAGTAATTTAGAAAATTTAACCGATTTCTATTGGAATTTTCAAACGTCGTTCATTTGCAGAATTGTTCCGCGCGCAGCGACAATGCTTATTATGACCGTATGTGTTTTTGACATTCGTTTTATATCCGATGTCCATATTATCATTACTTTTTGTATTTTCTTAGTAATAAAACTTATTTGGCTCCAATTGTGCATTTATGCTAGGAAATGATGATGTTTGTCAAGATGGTTTTTCCGAGATTATTTGCGTAGTAAATCGTGTTTAGATTTATTATATGCTATTTCGCTTAACTTACTGTGCAAATTTCAGCTTATCCTTTGTGAATTACACTATTGAGATTCTCAAGAATTGTATATTTGGTAATCTTAAGCTTCAACTTGTTTTATGTGAAGGCTTGGGCCATATGGTATTGGTAAGGTATGTGTACATTTGCGTTAACGGTGTAAACGTAAGGTTATCGTAGCGTGCTATGAAGTTCATAGGTTACCTGTTATAAGATATGAATTTATAGGCAAACGATTTTTCATATATTTATTGAGAAACCTACCTGAATAACTTGTCAGAGAAACACTAGCATTAGCAAGCGCCATTGCAGTTATGTAAATGTTCCAAAATTACACGAGCTCCTTATTTGAATATGTAGCGGAAACGTCTGAGCACCAGGAATGAGACCATGAGTTCTAACAAATTTTCATATGCTATTTCGATTTCCGTCAAATTACAAAATTTCCTAACATTTCGATCACGATTAGCCATAAAGTTCACTAACAACAATACAGTTGCAAACAAGGATTGAGGAAACAAATAGATACATTAACGTTATTTTATTTGTCCTCTCCCAGATGACATTTGTCAAATGCCAGTAGTGTACTGTTATCTTTTGCCTCGTGTTATTTGTGGAAGATCAACGTTGAAATAGATGAAATTTTTCACTTAAAAAAACTTATGCATAATGAGCAAACTTATGTATCCATAAAAATTTTTATGCTTTCAGGTGTTAACTTTTAAAAGGGCATGAAATACCCGCAAGAATTCTATAGTGTTGTATCCGTTCTGTGTTTGCTACGGTGCTTGTACCCACCGCTTAATTATGATTTTCAATGGCTCAAAGACATCAAGGTCTCCAATAGTTTAGCAGAAAATCCTTTATCGAAGAAAGAGCGATACGCATTGACAGGCGTTAAATCGCCTTTATGGGGTCTACTTGCAGAATGCGAACGTAATTTTCATCACAAATGGCCAGATTTGGATGGAATGCAATTCAAAGCGGCATCAAGATCAAATTTGACTGTTTTTATTTACACGGATGTTGAACAGCCATTAAATTCGCCAATAGGATCAGTGCGTCGCAATCTGACTGACTCAACGACGACCAGTGTTGGAAGGCAGGCTAATCTTTCCCTTGAAGTATATTTTCTTGATTTTTACTTAGTTACGAATCGACATTGGTCTTTTTGAAGCTTTTTATTTTTTATTGATTAAGGAAGTTGATTTTTAGGTGCATCAAATCAGCACAGATTGGCGCTAAAGTATCTTGTAGTTTTTATTGAATTGAATTGAAAGTCATTATTAGAAAAATCCGTTTGATAATGTAATGTGAAAAACACGGTCAGATTTTTTTAAATACCAAATATGTGCTTCTTGTCAGGCCCGTATCCAGGTTTCGTCTAATTGAGGGAAGGATCTATGGTGCTCTGGTTCATATCTCGAAAAATACGTGGGATAGCTAGTGAAAATCGCATTTTTCGACGTTCGCCTTGGCTGAAAATTTTTGTTTGAAAGGTGAGGTCAATGTACGGAAAGATGGAAAAATTGCATCTTTTATTGGAAAATTTCCCAATTTTCGACGCTTCGCATCATATGTATGTGAAGTATATCCATTATTTGCATCAATCGTGACCAACAAACGACATTTTTTACTGCTTTTTTGAGGAACAAAACATTTTTCCCCGAAAAATTTGATGTTCAGTATCCTAATGGTTAGAATATGATGAAAAGTGCCGAAAAATGCAGTTGATACTGGCTATCTCAACCAGGGTTGCGAGATACGTATTAAATAATTTATGTTGGGTCCGCCCTCTCTTGGGCGAATCCTCGGAACCGGCCTGGATCCAAAAAGGCCATAAAATTCGAAGTATTTAAAAAATTCTTCCTCAATTAGCTATGAATAGTATCGTTTTTTGGTTGCGCTTGATGTAAAATTATAAAAAGTACGGTGCGAAGTGCAGAAAATCTTGGAGCTTTTCTAACAAAAAAGCGATTTTTTTTGTTTTTCCCTTTCTTCCTTTCAGCAATTTTTTTTTGACCGCAATGGGAGGCGGTCGCCCGGCCTCTTTAAATATGGCCCTGCCTCTAGCTATACGATTGGGATTTTTCTCGCTAACGAAATGGGACTATCCATACTAGCGAATCGGTCTCACGGACTTGTAGGAAAATTTCGGGTTGCTTAATTTCACATGCAGAATCACAAATTTACTAAACAAATTAAGCTACCGGCGGAGGTCGTCCACTCATCCTTACAAAGGTCGATTTTTTTAAACCCCCACCTTCCCCGACTTTTCGGGTAATATTTACATTTTCACGTGACTTTTAGATGTTTTTTTTGCTGATTTTTGGCCAAAAATTCAAGCCATCTTAAATTTCAAGTCGTCAAAAGAATGCATGTCGTGGATGTAATCATACATGCACATAGGAGGGGGATGAGAGGGATATTACCCTCCGCTAAGAAGTCAGCCAGACAGGTACTGTCCGGCGATTTTGAGCTGATGGAATGTTTTTCGCATTATTTTTGAGGTCAAAAGCAGTAGAATTTACAAAATTTTTTCGGCGCTTCGCGCCGGATTAGTACTTTGATGTATTTTTACTCAAAAAGTGCCCGAAATTGATCAACTTATGTATTTTTCAATGTTGATAGTGATATATTGCAGTCAAAATGGACTAAAACTGCTTTAAAAATGCGATATTACCACTAAAAAACGTTTTATAGGCTATTTTGACCATTTTGATCGTTTAAACAGCAAAAAAATCGTGAGCGTAAATTAACTGTTCTGGGTTTTTGAGATTTTACCGTCTCCACCGACCCTGACCTTGTGCATCTGTGGACGTAATACTTCTATTAGCATAATTGGGAACGGAATAACTGCTTGATTTTAGCGTAGTCATTCCAAGAAAAATTTTTTTTGTTCGTTTATCGCTCAAATTATACACAAAAAAGCATATTCTTGCGCTTCGCAATCCCACTTCGCTGTGCAAGTAACACTTTACTGCTGGTAATACAAGCGCTGTAGTGCAGAAAGAAACGCCTTGAAAGAAGAATTAAACGGAAATATAAAATTTAGCGCTTCAGCTTGTAAAACGCCATGTCAAAAAATAAGAAAGATATTCAAAAAATATTGAAAAATGAACATATTTAATCGTATTAGATTATACGAGTATAACTAAAACCTGTACCAGATTCATTTTATATGGAAGTCTTCTGCTGAAATTCTTAATCTCTTATTCTTAAAATTAATTTAATTATATTTTCAACAAGTATTCAACAGTACCTACGTATCTTGTTTTTATGCAAAAAGACGTGCAATCATTTTGAATGGTTTCTGCATCTTATGTTAGGATCCAATTTAGCTTGGATGCAAAAATTATTTATGCTATTTTATAGGACATCGATTTGATTGATTGTTTATGGCGGCAAGACATCGACGCTGAAAAGGGTTTCTTTGCATCAATACAGCCGCCGGAAAATCAACACGAAACCGACCTCTTTCTGTTGAACGAAAAGGACATCATACACGGAGTAAGTACGAGTGCTTACCTACCTATGCAAAACTAAGTTTTAGTTCAATAATTTATTTATTTGATTGACTTCTTCCTGGTCTTTCATCATCTGAATCGGGCGCATGATGCTAGACCATCCAAAAATTTCACTGTAAGAAATATTTGCATTTGATGCTCTCTTAGAAGCTTTTGGCATAGTAGTATGTAATTCTTTACACTAAAGAATCGTAAAGATGTAAAGAAAAACGTAGAATGAAAAATAAGAAATTACATGTACAAAAAGCATGTAATGACATTATTCGTCATAAAATTTTGACGAGGTTTTATGCTTAGCACATTAGGCCGTTTTTATTGTCTAATCGTGTATCTACGTTACAGCATTAGTTTGCAAATAGCAAAGTCTACGTACATTGCGTTGTCAAAATTTCAGGAGAGGCAAAGCCCAAAATTGTCATCAGTACGCGCTATCACTTGGTTAATCACGCGCGACTACATATTAAATAACGCTAGAGTGAATACAGATTGTGTAACTAATATGTCAAGTAGTAGTTGTGCCTATATTATATTCATATTAGACATACACACATATATGTACATGCGTGCATCCAGCCCAGGATTTTGGTATGTGTACAATTCATAGAATCTAAAGGGTCTTAAATGGCAATTCATACAAGATACAGATTCTTCAAAAATTACCGACGAAGATAAACAAAACCGCCTTGAATTCGCACATGATGAAATGGAAAGAATGGAAAGTGATCACAATCATTTGGCGAATCTCTTTTCTCAGACGAAGCTCACTTTCATTTGGATGGTGGAGTTAATCGACATAACCATCGGTATTGGTCGCCTAATAATCGACACTGGATTGCTGAAGAAGCGCTTCATTCCCCAAGGACGACTGTCTGGGCAGCTATTGGCCACCATGGGGTTTTCGGCCCATTTTTCTTTGATGAATCAATAAACAGTGTTGTTACTTGGACATGCTACAAAAACCAATTCTTCCCAATTTTATCAGAAAAAAATCTTGAAAAACGACGTCATTTTTATGCAGGATGGCGCTCCGCCTCATTGGGGCCGAATGGTTCGTGATTGGTTAGACGAACAGTTTCCAAACAGGTGGATGGGTCGTGGATCGGATAACATGCCTTGGCCACCACGATCACCTCGATTTGACACCGTGTGACTTTTCCCTTTGGGGCTTTATTAAATCAAAGGTCTATACCACACGTCCAACAAACATTCCTGAGTTGAAGAATCGAATAATTCAAGCATTCGACGAAGTTACAGTAGAAATGCGAGGAAAGGTTCTTTTAGAATATCGTCAACGCCTACACAAAATGATTGAAAATGGTGGGGATCACGTTGAAGTTTATAATTATTGACGTGGTTTATATAATGTGATGAAAATTGGTAAGAATAAATTCTAATGCCTAGGAATGATTCCTGTAAAGTTTCATCATTTATCGATCAGTATTGACTCAATGGCAGGAAAACTAAGTCAGTGACACTTAGGTGGAACATCAGCCGATGTGAACGTAAAACTTTAGGACCAGTTGCATTAGACAGATAAACATGCCTTTTTGAACCGCTTTAGGAAATTTTGGACAGCTGCCAGCGGTTCGTGCAGTACGGCAATTTGCTTGCACCTCACATTGACATTGTTTATACCCCAAAGTTTGTATATTGTATCACGTTACAGCGTATGTACATAGGTATCCTTTTTTGACATTTCTGGCAATACGTATATCCAGTCACAAAAATTAATTAGCACGTTTTTAAACCCCTAGAGATGCGCGTCCTACTGAGTGCAAAAATTTCAGGAATTTCGTCAAAAGAGGATGCAAATTGATGACAGGACTAATGACGCTGTTGGCGTTTAAACAATATCAAAGTAGGGTGTAAACAAACCTTGGTGGCACCCGAACCGTTACCATCTTCTGGCCAAAATTTTTTACACGGTTTGAAAGAAGATACTCTTATCTATTTAATGCAGTTGGTCCTGAAGTTTTGTGTGCACATCAGCCGAAGTTCTAACCTGTTAAACTGGAATGTCGCCACACATGGGCATAGGGGGTGAGAGGGGTGTATTACCTCTACCTAAAGTTTTGGAAATCAGATACAGTGTCGGGCGATTTTGATAAAACGAAAGGTACAGCTGGCAATTTTAGAGATTACTACGGAAAAAGGTCAAAAATTCTGCCTCAAAGAGCTAAAAATACCCAGTTTTCGGCGCTTCGCGCCGTATTGATAATTTGTTGTATTTTTATCGCCAGAAAGCCATAAATTGGCTAAACTTCACTAACAAAACTCCAATAAACCCAGTTTACTGCACATAACGTGCTGCTGTACCACTTGCATTGACTTTTGGGGGCCGTCTTTGTGCATGTACAAAGAGACCATGTATAAAAAACAATGACCACAATTTACTATATGACGGTTCTTGCATTTCACCCCCCTCTGGCTCACCTCTACCTTGCCCATGTATGAATGTCGCCTTTTTATGGGCCACCCTGCATATGTATGCATGTATACAGGCCCATATCCAGGATTCGGCCGAGAGGAGGGGGGCGGACCCAACATAAATTAGTCTATATCTCGGGAAATTCGTCGGGATAGCTCGCGAAAAACCGCATTTTTCGACGGTTTTCGACATGCTCTATTTATTAAGATCATAAAATTCGAAATTTTCGAAAAAATGTTCTTACTTACTTTAAATGCTATTAAAAGAGTCGTTTATTTGGTCGCGCTTGAGTCAAAATTATGGAAAATAGTTCATATTTGGCGCGAAGCGCCGAAAATTCGAAGACTTTACGTCAAAGACAGGCAATTCTTTCATCTTTCCGTGCATTATCTTACCTTCAAAAATTTTTTTCCGGCCAAGAGGAGGGGCGGCCGCCCCCGCCTTCTGAATACGGCCCTGTATGTATCGGTAGACTGCAAATATATGCTTTTTAACAGTTTGTAATGTATGACTCACTTGCTGCCTGAAAAGTGAAGTCATCCTGAATTCCAACAATATATATCAGTCAGGCGCGAAGCGCTGAAATTTTTTATGACTTCAAGTTGAATTTACACGTAAAACTGGACTCGGAAACCTAAAATAGTTTTTACTACAGAATCAGAAATTTTACTGCAATTGCAATACGCTGATTGAATATCGTAATAAACCACAATAAACTTTGCTTCAATGAGTTAGTTTTATCTCTAAACAGCAGAAAACAGTGGAAGTTGTCAGATAGTTCTTATTTTTTGTAGCAAATCTTAAAAAGAGAATAAATTTAGATGCAAGGTTATGTTTGAGATTGCACAAAGATTTATTTTGGAGAGTTTCGCGCTTGCTGTTCGTCGTTTCAAAATCGACTTTGGCTCTACTTGTATTAAGTTTTGATTTATTGACTTATACGTATTCATCCATTTATTTAATTTGATTTTTGATTCACTAATGCATTAATCTTGTTTAATTTGTTGTTGGTGAGGGGTGTTCCCACTATTATCATCGTGACTCTGGCTAAGCAAAGCGTAAATCATTAGCGGAAGCGCCACCTATTCTTCTAATTAGCCTATGTTGCCAGTGATTTGAATCGTCGATTTGCGATTGGAAGTTTTAAAAATAAATATTTTTCAGAACAGACTCCAATTGACCGTGTTGAACGAGAATCAAAGCAATGGGGCTAATTTGTACTCCAAATATTTTGGCGGTTTGCGTCCTTCTCTAAGCGACCAAAAACATAAAAGCGACAATATCATTTTTAAATCATTTGAAAGTCAAGCGCCAAACGCGTCGCAAATTTATGATGAAAAAATCGGCAATGTGCTGGACGATGATTTCGATCCGTCTTTTTTTGATTTGCTCAATGCAACTGATGAGCATTTGTCTCTAAAAAGCAATTGTTCCGATGCCAACGAAGGCCGACGTCAGCCCGCGTCGCTTTTACGAAACGTAACGTTGGCCAGCGTCGCTTTTGACGATTTGGTCAATGAGAGCGATAACACTCGTATGTGTACAGCACGGGAATACTGGGGGGGTCACAGGCAGGTCACAGGCACGTAGCTGGCCGTCCTATTTTGGGGACCAACACCAATTTTGGGGGGACTAAGCCCAAAAAGGCCAAAAATAGCACAAAATAACGTTTTAAAAGTCATATTTTTCCGATTTTTCTGAATTTTGGGGGAGTCCGAACCCCCCATCCCCCAGAGATACGTGCCTGGGGCGTCAGCCCCGGAAAGTTTCTATAAAGTGCCTTTGTTTGACCGGTGAAGGATGGGTGCACTCTCTAAATCACCGTTTTTTTTAAATTTTCTTTCTAGAACATAAAATTATTAAAAAATTCGAACACATTTGAAAAAACTCTAGCAAATTTAAGAAAATTGCTTGAAAATGAGTGTATGGCGCGAATCGATACTCTTGAGTCGAAAGTTGGCCAAAGTAGCACACTTTCCACTATTCTTTTAGAAAAGCAACAATTTTGATAATCACAGCCGTTTTGCTGGGTTCAGCACAGCAGGCATTTTGGGGGTCTGATGCCACCCTGAACCTCTCCCAAAAACACGTATGCTCGTGCATAGCATAAGGAAATGAGGAAAATCGCAGTTTGAGATCTTGTGCAGTGGCGGATCCAGGATTTTCCTGAGGGGGGGGCGGTACCCCTAAGGGGGGGCGGAATCCTGACTTGGGCGGAAAAATTAGCCGTTTTAACCCGAAAATCGCTAAAAATCGCTCAAAAATTCTTAATTTTGCGCACTATTTTTGGCCACGGGGAGGAGCGGCCGCCCCCCTCGCCCCCGTAAATCCGCCCCTGATCTTGTGTTGACTTTTTCCTTCGAAAAAATTAACTCCTTGAAATTATCGTTCATTCTCGCCTCTATGGCTTTGGAATCGATCAACTTCCTTCAAATAAATATTTTGTCATCTTGCGCATGAAAACTAAGCTTCAAGGGAAAATCTGTAAGGGTAAAATTTTTTGTACTTACTGATAGTCAGTCAGTAGTCACAACACGTTGGCATTAGGGGTGGGATTGGGGGTATTCACCTCCCCGCGGAAGGCCGAATACCCCCTCCACCAAAACCCTTCCAGAATTCAATTTCTGAAATTTTTTTGTTTTTTTGTTCCGCAATTTTTGATGAGAACGTTGAAAAATGGTGTTTTTTCGCCATATCACCATTTTAAGACCATTCTTTGACCTTTGACAAATCTTGCATCCCCAGAATTTTAATGCTGCCTACCTAAGGTAGTCACTCTTAAAAACTTACAAGTAAATTATGTATAGTCCGCAAAAGCTGCGAAGTTTCTGCGATATTCCTGCTAAACATACACACCATGATGGACTAGGAAAGTCTAAAACTTTGTATTACATAGTCGTTAAATGATGTTTTGGATGTCATATTCTATGGGATACTCGCAGTAGACGATATGATTTATCATTATTTTATTTTGTTTATTTACTTTATTGTTTACTTTACTATTAACTGTTGCATAAACATAGAATAAGCTAATTTTGTTATCGAACAAGAGAAAACAGTTCTGTAGTAATGTGTCATATACAATGTTGTATATGTTCGAGTCACTCGTATATCCTGTATAAAACATAAAAAAAGAAGAAATATGTATGCAGATACAGAGATATGTTCTTGGTTGTAAAAAGATTGATTGCGGAGTGTTCAAACTGCATGATTGGGCTAAATTGTCTTTCTGGAAAATTCTTCGCGGAAAATTGTTCGCAGGAAAATTCTTCGTGGAGCTTACTTCGCCAACAAATTTTTCGCCGAGACAATTATTCGCAGAAAACTTCATCTCGTTTAGAAAATTTCTCGCATCGCAGCGAAATTTTTTTACACAAACACAGGTAGGAGAATTGCTAAAAAATAGCTGTTGATTTTCTGTTCATCTAATGCATTTTTCACTAGCGTTTTCTGACATATAGTAAACAAACATTTAAAAATAAATTGTTCGATGACGAAGGGCTCAAAAAATGTGTGCCAGCTTATGTTTATCTTTAGCTCATCTACTGCCCATTGTTCAGCGGCGTTATACATATAAAAATTTTTCGTTTCGCTCCATTTTCCGCTTTTTTTGCTGCTGGGTATTATTGCACGATGCTACTGGAATTTGTCTCGAGTGAAAAAACAGGCAAAAGTTGGCCGATATTGGTATATTAGACAAGATGGTTTAAGATAAGATATTCTGGATATGCGATGGGTTTGAACGGCTGCGTTATAGACCTAATATTACACAGCCGATGAAATAATAATTAAAAGATGTGGTTACCCTCATCACGATAGGCTTAAAGAGCGTTTTAACACTGTATGCACCTCTGTGAAACATTCTATCGCTGATCATTTCAGTTTGGCATTCGAAGGACGTCAAAATAAGTCTTTTCTAATAGTTGCACATAGTTAATTTTTCTACAATATAATTATTTGTCCCTCACAAAATCGAAAAATATTTTTGGCCATGAATTTTTTAAACGAAGAATGTTCTAGGTGATGTATTTTTATGTAAAGAATTTCCCGTGAACCGCTAAATAGTTGATAATCGTAATACGCGGAAGTTTTTTGATTCATTTACTGAACAAACATTAGAGTTTATATACTTTTGCTCCAAAAACTATTTGCTCATAAATTGCTCAAAATTTCTCCGAACATCTTTTTAAGAGGGTAAAAAATGTTTTTTCCGTACAGAAAAATCATCAATCACTCACTACATGATATTGTAGATGCTTTCCATTACCTATTTTGGTTATGCAGGTCATAATTTTATTGCTTGCGCCTTAATCGCATCTAGAAATCGATAATTTTCAGGACTAGATGAAGCTCGCGTGCTTGGAATTTTCAGCATTCATACTCATATATTAACTAAGTATACACCGAATGGGAGTGAAAAAGAAAATATATTTGTCTTAATCTTGTCATTACGATTGACTCATCGCGCGTTAAATGTACATATTTATGTCCAGAGTATGGGAATTCTGGGGGGATTTCAGAGTTCCTTTTTGTGCTCAAAAATCGTGGTACGCGTCACAAACATCACTTTTGGGCGTTTCTTACGACGCTCTATCTTTCTAGAGCATAAAAACAAAAAATTTAAAAAATAATGAAAAAGTCAAACAATTTGAACAACGTATAGTCAAAACATGAGTATATTCGAGCAAATATTTAGCTAAAAACGCTTAAAAAAGCACTTTACGAATTTCCCGGAAATTTTTGGAAACTTTCGAAAAACCGCGAATTCTGGGGGAAAGGGTGAAAAATTTTCTGGGGAAACCCCACTGTTTTTTGTATTCGGCAAAGCTTTTTCCCGATTTACAAAGACTTTTCGGGACCGTCTTTGTACATGTACAAAGATTTTTTGGAAGACAAAAATTGCAAAAAAGGTCTAAAATTCGAAAAAAATTCCGGTTCTTCGCGCTGAAATGAGTAATTGTGTGTTCTATATATCTTTATAATGGCAGAAATTGCATTTCAAATGAAAAAATGTCAAATTTTTCGGTGCTTCGCGCCGTTTCAAGACGATTCTTAGTAATTTTTGCCTTTAGATACCCAGAAATTAGCTAAAATACACTACCAAAAATCAAACAACTCTGTTTTTACAAGACTAAAATCGCTACTTTACCATATTTTACTCCGCAAAAATTTGTGTGTACAAAATGTACAAAGACTTTTGGGGACCATTTTTTACATGTACAAACGGATCTTGTACAAAAAAAACACTGGGAACCCCCCGTCCATACCACCCTCCCCCAAGATGTTTGTTAAGGAATATTCCATTTTTGGGCTAAATAATTGTTTTGACAGGCGTTTTCATTTTATTTATTTTTAGTTGATCGACTCGGCGAATCGTCGTCGAACGTCGACATCCTTTCGCCGCCGGCGTCGCCTATTTCGATGAATTTGACGCTCTCATCAGAAACAGATGCATTTAATATCTTATCCACTCCCAGCTTAATGCTAACCGACAACGACGTCGTGGCGATTTTCGCAGATAATCAGGTCGTCAATGACGTTGTTCAGTCATTCGAGCGACGCGAATCCCGTAAATATGCTATATTCGTATTTTAAGCAAATATGTACCCATATCGAAAAAAGAGATGAGCTGTAGTAATCAGATACATATGCATATGCATTTGGCCGGCTTGGGAGTCTAGACCATGCATGATCATATTGGGTTGGGGGTAACCCCAGAATTATTTTCACCCCGTCTCCAGAAATTTTTTCACAATTCCGCCAGAATTTGCGATTTTTCAAAAGTTTGCAAAAATTACCGGAAAATTCGTGAAAAAATGTGCTTTTTTATGCATTTTTAACTATTTATTTGCTCAATAGTGTCAAAGCTTCTGCGCTTTGCGCCATATACTCATGTTTTGACTATATTTTGTCCAATTTGTTCGACTTTTTTGGTTTTTTTCGAAATGTTTTTATGCTCTAGAGTATCGTCAGAAACGCCGAAAAACTATGTTTTGGACGCGTACACCCCCAGTAATGGGCCCAAAGGAGGCTCTCAAAACTTGCACCCCCTCTAGAATTCCTGTGCTATGTATTTCTGGTGTTAATCCATTTTTGACCTTCATTTTGCTTGATTTTTACTAGAAAAATTCTCCGTTCATTTTAAGCAGTTTGAAGGAAAATTTTCGATTTTCATCCATTTTGGCCTTTATTTTGCCTCATTTTTGCCAGAAAAGTTCATATTTTTCCATTATGTTTTTTCCAGTTTCCATTTTGTTTCCCTTTTTTTAAAAACCTGTTCAAAATCGACTAGAAATGGCCGACTATGGCACTTAAAACGGTTATTAGTATTTGTACCGCCTCAAGGCCATAGAAGCTTTTGAAAATTTCTTGAGGAGAGTTTCAGGCTAACAGTTAAAGATGTCAAACATTGGATATTGTTTAAATTAATCACTGCAGCTCTGCAAACTCAGCCTTTCTTCAAAGTCAGTTAGTATTTTCACCGCTAAATAAAAAAATACTGGCATTAAGAATGACATTACTCACGAAGTTAAACTGATTAATTTAACAAATGTTCAATGTTAGACAGTGTCCAGTGTTTGCCCTTTACCCCATGCATGATTATTTTTCTTTCACTCACTAGTAAAAGCTAACGGCAAATAAGTTCCCTCCTATATGTACGTAAAAAGAGTGAGACCTTGTTTTTTAAAACTTTTTGTCCGAATCACATTAATTGATCAGAAATTAATAACTGCATTCGCTGGTGTAAAACTAAAGTAAAGCTAAGTCAAATTCTCAATTCTCAATTCTGAATGAAATTTTTTTACGTTTTTGTAGGTTTAGGAGTTTCATCGACTTTTAAAAGCCCCTGGAAAACCAGTCTTAGTCCAGACCAGACACGCACGTGGAGGTTAGGATTCTTGACCCCTTCTTCCGGAAATGGAAAAATAAAAATGTTGGGAAAATGGGACAAAATGAGGACCAAATGTGAATGAAAACTGAAAATTTTCTCCAAAAGTGCTTGAAATTGTCCAAAACTGTGGAATAACGTAGTTTTAACGCTATTTCAGCATTAACATTAGTTTTTGCGCTCATTTTGGCCCAAAAATGCTCACTAACTGAACCTTCAGACCGGCTGACCCCCCAGATTAGCCATGGTGTGCATCAATGGTTCAAATATGCCTATTACGAGTTCATTTTACTCGTACCCGTCAAATCGGAACATGTAAATGAGAGTTTGTTCGCTCAGGTTTAAAGTTGAGCAAGAATTTTTTGAGACAATAGTTGCATGCACTCGTGTGACTTAGGTTTCGGGTTAAAGAGCTCCGGTTTGACCCGCAGAACATAATGGCTCACACGATTGGCCTTAGAATACTTTTTTTTGAAAACCTTTTCTCTGGTTCATTAGCAATTTTTGATGCCAATAAATAGAACTTTACGAAAACGTTGGAAATTGTTCTTTCATCAATTTTTTTAGCCCATACTCGACCTTTAGAAATATTCGTACCAAGTGTTTTTCTTGTACAAGGTCCGTTTGTACATGTACAAAGATGGTCCCCAAAAGTCTTTGTACATTTTGCACATGCAAATTTTTGGGGTCTACGACGTTTTGGCGCCATCAAGTAATAAATTATTCTAATTAATTTTGAAGCAATTTTAAAATAAAATATATATTCACAAAGCAAGTTCTACAAGCTACAAAATAGCATATTGTTCTTTTCGATTCGATGAGTATTCATTTGTGTACGACTGAAGAACTGTAGAAAATCCAGTATATTTTAAGAGGCATTTAATTATCTCATTTATGTAATTCAAAGATATTCTAAAAGTAATTTATATAATCACGTAGAGAATTGAATGGGCATTCAGAATCTGTATTATACCTTAATCCTAAATAAAATGCAAATAATTAATAATATTACAAAGAGTGTGGCGCCAAAACGGCGGCGCCAATACGTCCCATTTCGAAATTTTTGTGTACTATAATATGGTACAATAGCGATTTTAGTGTGGTAAAACAGGGTTTTTCTATCTTTGTTAAAGTATTTTAGCTAATTTCTGGGTTTCTGACGTCACAAATTACTAAAAATTGTCTCAACATTTTTCCATTCTCAATGCGAATTCTGCCATTTTAAAGATATATAGGACAAACAATTACTCATTTTGGCGCGCAGCGCCGAAATTTTTTTGGAATTTTATGCCTTTTACAGTTTTTGTCTTCCCAAAAATCTTTGTACATGTACAAAGACGGTCCTGAAAAGTCTTTGTACATCGGGAAAAATCTTTGCCGAATACAAAAAAGCACTGTTCGTATCCCAGAATTTCTGCCTTGCCCTTGCGTGGTTGCGTGGTTACGTCGTGTTTTCTTGAAGATTTATTATCCTTAAGTTTTTACACCTTCATCGACAGCTGCTGTCATAATAGATCAGGACAGTCGGATGGGCACTTCCTTCAAAGACACGTCGTTCAAATCCGAATGGGCGAATAAGGTCGATAATGTAAGTTTTATCAAGTTTTTTTGCCCGAGCAGTGTTGGGCGCAATTGGGAATTATGCGTATTTTTATGATTTCATCCATTTTTTTATGTTGATTTTTCAAATTTTACCGGCGCTTCGCGTCGGATTATATTCATTAATGAAATTTATTGATTTTAGCACCCTGAAAACTTAATTTTTAAGGCCAGTAGAGTAGTTTGTGTACAGAAGAATTTGCTTACTTTTTTCGGATTACAAAGGATTCTGTCTACTAAATGACGAAAAACCGATACTTCAAGCCTAATGAAGTCCGTATCCAGGATTTTGCTTCGAGGGGGGGGGGGCACGACTAAAATTTTTTGAAAACACAAGGGAGACTGAAGTATGAATTAAAAAATACGTTTTACAACCACTATAGCTGTACACTTTTGTAAATTTTGCTTCCCAGATGCCTTAAATACGGTGCGAATCTAAGACACCCTTATGAAAAAAGCCCATTTTCTGCTTAAAACCTGTGCAAAACAGAAGACATACATACAAAATATACTTTAGGTTGTATAAAGACTAAAAATGGAGTGTTTAAACCGCGAGCTTGCGACTAAATAGGCTCTAACCGAATTTTTTTTGCGATTTTTGGCTAAAAAAGCAAAGGGTGGGAGTAAGGGAAAAATCATTCTCATATTTCAGGTGAGGGCACGTACCTCCTACCCCCTAGATACGGGCCTGAGCCTAATGTATGGATTTTTGGACAATTTTTGACATTATTGGGAAAATTTGGGGTTCCCTCCCCGTCGGAAAATCCTGGATCCGCCGCTGCGTGATCTAATGCGTATTTCTCGGGCGCGACCTTGTACGCGGAAAACAATTTTCAGCTCATAACGAATCATATGCAAACAATACAAACTACGAAAGTTATTTTTGAACAGGATATAATTACGATGTCGCACAATAAAACTTCACACTCTCCACTGGTGCTTGAGGCATTTTATTTAGCGCTCCTGCTTTATTGTAAAACTTTTCTGCAGAATAAAGCTCTTAATATGGCATAATTGAATAAGCAAAGATTAATCATTGTGCTTCGTTCGCTTTTATTTGACTTCCTGCTTTTGATAACGCTATTTATACGCCAATTTATTTATACTGTCTTATTCACGAGTATAAAATTTGAGCAAAATAATGCCGAATTTCTATGTATTTATACGGAAAAGATTAGTAGTAGTTGGTGACGTTTCAATCGACTTCAAAACATAGATGCACAAGTTACCGGTCGGCAGGGGGTAAAATCCCGAAAATCCAAAACAGTAATTTTAATGTTCGCGATTCCGACTGTTTAAACAATCAAAATGGTTAAAATAGCCTATAAAAGGTTTTTTCGTGGTAACATCGCATTTTTTAAAACATTTATAATCCATTTTGACTGCATTATATCACTTTTAACGCTAAAAAATGCAATAATTGATCCATTTTGCGCGCTTTTTGAGTAAAAGTACATTATAATACTGATCCGGCGCGAAGCGCCGGATAAAGCTTTGACTTTTTTACTGCTGTTGACCTAACGTTCCATCAGCTCAGAATCACCGGGCAGTCTGTCCGGCTGACCCTTCAGTATAGGGGTAACACCCCCTCACCCCTATGTGCATGTGTGCTTTAAAAGCTTGAAAGTGCCTTAGAATTATATAAAATCAGTCAATAAAATTTACAAATTATCTCTATTTTAAATCGAATGATGGCTGGAGATTGTTTTCATCATTGGAAGGTTCTCAGCATTTGAATTTAGTCGTAGAATTCACCCATTTCCTATCCGCTTGCGTTTGTAGCCACGTGTTCGGCTATGGATATTGAGAAAATTTTTATTTATTAAATTAGTTTTTGAGTATTTATTCTTGTGATGAATTCACAAACCTTTGAATGATCTAGGAATCTTCAAGATATCGAAACACTCCTACATAAAATGGGCTGAGCCCTTAGTTAGACCGGTCTGAACAGGTTTGGAACCTGCATTATTTTAGTACCACTATCATTACAATATACGGCAAAAAGTAATTTTTCGTATCTTAATATGTGGTTAGGTTCGCTATGCATAAATGATCCTAAAAACTCATTGAAAATTAATATAATTTTTTAGTAGAAGCATAGGTGGGGAATGACGTCTATTTTGACTACACTATGGCCACCCGGTACCCATAGAACCTTTGGCCGGTGGCCATATAAAATCAAGGTTTAAATTGGAATAAAAGTGAAAAGAAAGATAAGGAAAGTAACAGAGATAATGAAAAATCTAGCAGAATTAATCGACCAGCCAACCAGGAGGCCAACCAATCAACCAACTAGCTGGCCAATTAACCAACCAACTAACTCTCAAAACCTAATGCAGCCATATGTCAAAATTTTTTGCAGCACGAGAATTAGCAAATTTTCAATATGTAATGGCTTTTCGGGCCTTTTTTCTTATGTAAAGCAGGGTTAAACGACCTAGCTGGTGACCAACCAATCAATCTCTCACGAAGAGGGTTCGGTATCCATAGAACCCAAATCCATTCCCCAGGTTTGAGTTGAAGCAATACATAATTTACATAAATACATATATTGAGAATCTCACGCAATTTTCACGGCAGGAAAGAAGCTACAGAATGGGCTTCTACAGTGTTTTAATTTATCTGTTTCTCTAAACAGTTATCATTACTGCCGTCAGCAGACATGCACTGCATTGGAATCTGGGGGGGGGTTTCAAAGTTCCTTTTTTGTGCTCAAAAATGGCGGATACGCGCTAAGAACATCATTTTTTGGCGTTTCTGACGATGCTGTATCTTTCTGTAGAGCATAAAAACATTTGAAAAGTAAAAAGAATTCGAACAAACTGAAAAAATATTGTCATAGCTTAGATTGCTTAAAACGGCACATTTTCTGCGCAAATTTTTTGGAAAATCTCGAATTTTGGGAGTTGCTGAAAAAATTCCCGGGGTGGGGGTTTAAATGTAACGGGGGTGGGTGAAAACCCCCAAGCCCCCCAAGATTATGTATAGCCGTCAGCTGAATTAATTTGAGCAATTTATGGCTACTCATGCATACCATAAATGCTTAATAGTTTTGGGTTTTTTATGTTAGACGAGACAATCGATTAATTCCCTTATAGTAATCGTGCAAATTAATGAAACATTTCGTTGAAATTTCGATTCGATAGTATTCTTTCATTTAATGCGACTATAAATGACGGATACGAGTACGATACCGACCATTTGGCTCTAACCAGAGATCCTGTTGACGGTTCGATTCCTTGTTCGTATCCGTTGAGTGATACACCCAGCACTTCCAGTGATCTTAGATTCAATCCATCTCCCACCTCTTCATCCTTTTTCGATCCGTCTGACAATAGGCCATCCACTAGCCACGCTTCCTTTGCTCATGATCACGCTTATTGTGCTCAATCCCAAGCGTTTGATCGTAAGCGACAATGCTTTGTTAGTAGGGATGTCCCAAGCCCGGACCTCATAGCTTTCCGGGAAAGAAGGGTAAGAGGGGAATTACGATAGGTGGGCGGCACCGAAATTCGGGGAGGGGGTGCAATATTTTTCAAAGGTAAAACAATAGCCTTAAAAATGGTGGTATGGCGAAAAAAACCATTTTTCAACGTTTCTCATCGAGCACTATCCATTGGCATCAAAAAATTGCGAAAAAAACAAAAAATTTCACAACTTGAATTCTGGGGGGTTATTTTGTTTGGGAGGGGGTATTTTGGTTTCTCGGGGAGGGGTGAATACCCTAAACTCCCACGCCCAGGTGTGTGTATTACTCCCGCTGAAGGGTACAAAAGTTAGGAGATATTGAGCGGGTTTAGTATAAAATAGTGTATTTTAAAGAAATTTTCTTGAAATAATGGCCAAAAAACGCAATTTACTACAGTAAAACTACTATATTTCACTCCTCAGTCCTCCCTGACCATAAATTCTAATTTCTAAAATTTTTTTACGTCATCCCGTAATAACAGGAAAACCCACTAATTAACTAACCCCTTTTCGCTTATGTATTATAATCATTTCCAATCATGGGCGTACGGCCAACTGGTGTTCATTTGAGCTAAGCATGAAAGCCAGATTACCACGCAACTACGGAGGACAGTCTGACCAACAAGGCAAACAATCTGCAGCTTCTAACTACATTAAAGAATTGTGTAAAAATTCGCATGGTTAGAAATATGCTTTGTACCACAAATGTTACAATACACATTCGTAGCTTAAGCTTATCAATAATTTGTATTTAGTCTGCATGGCGTGGGTAAAATATTTTGATCTGTGCAAGTAATATGGCTGATATGTAAATGAACAGTGGCATTATTGGAAAAATATATTACATTTTGACCAACCTTGTAACTAGGCTTGAATCTTTTGAACCTGAAAAGTTTGTGCATGCCCATGTAGGATCATCACACTATTGCATAAGCAGGTACGTAGCTAAGGGGAGGGGTGCAGTAAGTACCCCCCGAAACTAAAGAGAAATTTTTGTTTCTCTTAAGTGTTTCTTGAGAAAAAATTGAAAATTCAAGAAATGCACATAAAAGACCGCCCAAACAGAGCTTTTGCGTAGTACTTTGGGCTAGTAAACGCAAAATTTGTGAGGCTTTGCGCGGTATTGATTATTTATGTATACGTTTCATCGTTAAACCTTTTCGAAGTTGAGTTAGAGCATGTGAAATTTTTTCTGGCGCATTCGCGACGCTTTATTAATTTTTTGGTTATTTTTCTTTGCTAATGAACGAAATTAATACAAAGACGAAAAGTTACGCTGGATGATGAAAAGCCAGTTGCGCAGATGGTTTAAGCGATAGATTTTGACAAACGCTCAAGAAGGTTGTCTTTCTGTTGACCACCCCCTAATGATTCTCGAGACATCTGACTTTTGGAATATGTTGTCCCCCGAAATAAAATACTAGCTGCGGGCCTCTGCATAAGGTAGCGGTAATGTCCTAGGTGTACACTATAAGATCATCATGCATTAGTATGCAAAACATATTGCCCCGTCCCCGGTAAAAAAGTCGGCCACGGGCTATCCCTGTTCAATAGTTATAGGCAGGCCCCTATCCAGGATACGGTCAATGGGTGGGCGGACCCAACATAAATTGGTCTATATTCCGGAAAATTTGACGGGATAGCTCGCGAAAACCCATTTTTTGACGTTTCTCGGCATGCTTTATCTAGTAATTTAGTAAAACTATAATTAAGAAAAAAATTATAGAAAATCTATTTAAAAAGTGTCAGTTTTTGGTCGGGCTTGAGCCAAATGATGGAAAGTACTTCACATCGGTGCGAAGCGCCAAAATTTGAAGATTTTACGACAAAAACATTGAATTTTTCCATCTTTCTGTGCATTATCTTGCCTCAAAATTTTTTCCGGCCAAGGGGGGAGGTATTGTTGCCTATCTTTATTATCTTCTCCGAACATTCACAAGTTTTTTTATAATTCGACTATTTTCCTATCGAACTGTGTCCAGAATAAGAACTGCCTAAAAACGCTGCAAGTGGCTTATTTTGTCTGATGCCTATTTTTATCGTTTTTGATAAGTAGATATTCTCGTGGCGTTCTTCTACGCTCAGAAATGAACCTCGTTTGTGTTATTATTAAGACACTTCACATTAAACTTCTTTAAAATAAGTGCTTCTAGTGAATACTTTTAGATGCAGAATGCTTTACTAAATTAGCATTTAGTGTCTCACAGGATCGTACGAAATGGCTTGTAAATCTCATTTGGTTTCATTTAACATAATACTAGCCACACAGGGGCTTGGGGGTTCTGGACTAGACATGTACATGGGGTTTGGGATCTAGACTCCAGACTCCCAGAATGAAAAAATGGGAAAATTTTCTGGGGAAAATGAGGCAAAATGAAGATCAAAAATGGATGAAAATTTAAGAGTCTTCTCAAAAGTGCTTTAAATTGACCTTTAACTGTGAAATAACATAGTTTTAACGGTTTTTCAGCGATCATACCAGTTTTGAATTCATTTGGCTTAAAAAGGCTCAACTTTTGACCCTCAGACCGGCTTGACCTCCAAGATCAGTCATGCTGTGCATCTGTGGTGTGGACCCCCTCAAATCTGAAAGACCCACACAAATCGATAGACCACCAGAATTAAATTTTTGGTGCTATGTTTGGCTATTCGGCTCCATCGGACCCCAGAATTTTGTTGTTGCCCACGTGTGGTACTAGCCCAGTGCCGAATTTGCGCTTAAAGCCTACTCTATAACTTGTCAATTTTTTATAGCTCATTCATTACTCCGATCTGAAACGCCATGTGCTACTCGTTTGGCCGACACTTTTTCTCTTGAAGGCGAATACGTTTTCGAACCCAGTCTGAAAGACGAATATTTAGTCGAATTGTACAACATTCATATATCAGCCTATGATATTATTAATATGCCTTACGAAAGACTTCAAATGCTTTTAAGCACCGGTGAATATGGGTAAGCTTTTATGTAGTATGCAATCTTTACTTCGTTTTGATTATGTAGCTCATGATTTTTTCGCTTAAGCTCGGTATTCTGGATTTAGTTAAGCTTCAGTTTTTCAATTTGATATCTTAATTTTATTTATTTTTTTAATTAAAACATATATTATTACGAATGAAAATTTGATGGGCAGGTGTAATATCTTTCGAAAAACTTTTCAGTACCAATCATACATACCACACATTCCCATAGGGGGGGTGAGGGGGTATTACCCCCCCCCCGAGGGGTCAGCTAGACCGGTACTGTCCGGCGATTTTGGGTAAACTGGTCTTGTTCTGCATCATTTTTGATATCAAAATCAGTAAAAATGTCAAAATTTTTCGGCGCTCCGCCACGGATTAGTACTTTTATATACTTTTTTTACCCAAAAAACGCTAAAAATTGATTAATTTCTGTATTTTTTAGTGTTAAAAGTGATGTAATGCAGTCAGCATGAACTACAAATGCTTTAAAAATGCTAAATTACTACGAAAAAAACGTTTTATAGGCTATTTTGACTATTTTGGTCGTTTAAACAACAGAAAATTTGTGAACGTTAAATTTACTGTTTTGGATTTCTGAGATTCTACCCCCCCCCCTGCCGACCCTGACCTTGTGCACCTATGATACATACATAAGCAAGGTAGAGGTGGCCAGAGGGTGGGGGTGAAATCCGAAAATGGTCGGGTAGTAAATTGTGTTTATTCAGTTCTGGATCCAATGTGCATTGTTTTCACCGCAAATTGTTCTTTTTCCTTCAGCGGCTTAGATTTCTAATGTCTTATATACGTACGTGTACAAATAGGAAGTCGCATGATGTGTTCATTCTGAATCATATGCTTTTTAGTTATAAACTGACCATTTCAATTTAGATCAAAAGTAGCGACATGATTTCAAGCTGAATGACTGGATAAAAGGGCAGGAAAAAACAGCTTTTTAACAAGAAGTTCATGACATGAATTCGCGGTGGTGAGCATCAGATGGCACATCGAAGAGCTATCTAATAGTGCTATATAAAAATTTCTGTGCCACTAGACTTTTGGATAATGTACACCTCATCCTGCAGTCACTAAATGCAATGAAAATCACTGAAACGAAAATTTGTCATAAAATACGTTAACTAAATGCTGCATTTTATTCATATTTTGTTCTGCTCAAGAAAATTAATTTAATCCCCTAAAAAATTGGATCGTTTTAATGCTTGTCCTATTTCGTAGGTGCAAAATGCATATACATATGTGTAAGCAGGCTCGTATCCAGAATTCTGACATGGAGGGACGGACCAAACAAATTAGTCTATATCCCGAAAAATTCGTCGGGTTAGCTCGCGAAAACCGCTTTTTTCGACGTTTTTAAACATGCTCTATCCTTTAAGATCACAAAATTCAAACTTTTCCGGAAAAAATTTTTCTCGCTCAAATTTCGCGCATTATTCTAACTTTCGAAATTTTTTTCGGCCAACGGTTGGGGGCGCTTCCACCCAAAAACGGCCCTGCGTGTAAGCTATAAATGTAAATAGTAAATTTTAAATTAAAAACGTAACAAGTAAATGTGGGCGTGCTAATTGTAGCATTGAGCAAATGGAAATTGCTCGGAAAATTCGCCGCCGTGGTCGTAACAAAGTGGCTGCTCGAAATTGCCGTCAGCGTCGTGTTGACGCGGTGCAGCGGCTTAGCATCGAGGTTGACGTTCTCGAGTTGGAATTGAAGGCTTTGATGGAGCGCAGGCGTTCTTTGGAGCAGTTGAAACGGCAGGAAATTGAAAAATCCGAACGATTGTCGGCGGAATACTTGGGAAATGATGTTTCACGGCGACTTTAATGGATAAGAAGCTGGTTAACTTAATATCGCTGCGTCTGCATCATCGCTTTAATATGACCTTATGATGGCCGTATTTAGGGACGGGATAGCCGCCACACGTTGGCGTGGGGCGGGTTTACAAACCCGCAGAAGTTGAAAACCCCCGCAGATTACTGTAGACCCCCAGAATTCTATTTATAGTAACATTTTCGGCAATTTTTGGTGATTTAACCCGACTAGACTCTTCAGAATTTTGTTGCTGGCCATGCATGGTGGCCGCCCTCCATCTCATTGGCCGTAAAAAGTTCTAATGGCTAAGATAATGGCACGGGAAGATGGATAAATTGCATCTGTCTGCCAAAACAATCATTAAATTTTCGGCGCTTCGTGCCGTTTGCGAGGTACTTTATATAGTTTTTGTCATAGGTGCGCAAGGTCAAACTTTCAGGGGGTGGAGGCGGAAACCAAAAATTGCTAGATAGGTATGTTGCGTCGTAAAAACGGCCCTACAGTCTTTTTGGGGTCAGAAAATTAGCTATATAGCCTTTTTGGTCTCAGAGAACTAGCTATATAGCTTTTTTAGATTCAAAAACACAGTTATATAGCCTTTTTGGACTGAAAATAGCTATTAATCCATTTTCGGAGTCGACAAAATAGCTATATATCCTTTTGGAACTCAGAAACGACAACTGAATATCATTTCTGAGCTTAAAAAATACTAAATAGCTAGTTTTCTGAGCCCAAAAAGGCTGTTTAGCTAATTTTGAGCCCAAGAAAAACTATACGGCAATGGTTTTCCGGCCAAAATCGCTCTAAATCTATCAGTTTTTCCAAGCTCAGGGGGTAATATTCTTTCACCCTTCTCAATGCTTTTGTATGATTTTTGCCTCAAGCGCTATTAAAAAATGACAATTTTCACAACTCATTTAGAGAGGATGAAATTTTTCCCAAAATAAGTTCGAATTTCATGAGCTCAATGGACATAGCTTGTTAAAAACGTCAAAAAATGCGGTTTCTAGGAGCTTTCGGAGATATTAAGGAATTTACTTTGGGTCCGTCCCGCTCCCTTGGCCGAATCCTGGATGCGGGGTTGGCTTGTTATTCTGATAACGTCGTTTCTGTTTTGTAAAATGCATTGTAAAATTATATACTTACGTATAGGTCCGCCAACATTTTGTGCTTTCCACTTCTATAAATTTTTGCTTGTTTATGTTCGCTATTGAACCGTGCGCTTCACTCTTGTTCCAAATTATCTTCACTAAGCTACGTGAGATCCAACAATTTTTCTTAATTGATTTTTTGGGCTCAGAACCATAGGTGGGCGGCACCAAAGTTCTGGGGGTGCACGATTTTTTCAAAGGTAAAAAAATGGCCTTTAAAGTGGTGGTATGGCGAAAAAACACCATTTTCAACGTTTCTCATCCAGCACTATCCATTGGCATCAAAAAATTGCGGAAAAACGAGGAAAAATTTCAAAAATTTGAAATCTAGGGGTATTTTGGTTTCTCGGGGGTGCATACCCCCCAAACCCCCCACGCCCAGGTATGCTCAGAACGATGGACACGCGTCAAAAACACCATTTTCGGCGTTTCTGAACGAACTTCTTTCCTCCTCGAGTTAAAAAGATTAGTCAAAAATGGCGGCTAAGCAGGCACGTAGCTGGCCGTCCTTTGGAGGGACCAACACCAATTTTCGGGGGGACTAAGCCCAAAAAGGTTAAAAATAGCACAAAATAATGTTTAAAAAGTCCTATTTTTCCGATTTTTCTGAATTTTGGGGTCCGAAGTCCGAACACCCCTTATTTCCCCAGAGATGCGTGCCTGCAGCTAAAGACCTATTTTGGGGGGCATGCAAAAGTATAGTCCACGCTAAAGTATATATACCATTCATTGTTCGGTAACGCTCAGTGAGAACAATAGCGAAGTTGGCCGAAGGTCGACGCATATCATAAAAGTGAACAAGAGTAAACTGGGTTGCGCTTTAGCGATTCGGACGCATTTAACATCTAAACAAAACAATGAATTCTCAAAATCATCAAATTTGAATGTTACCTTTTGAGCACAGTTTTTACAGCAAGATGATACAAAATTTGATCAAAAAATATGAAGTTTGAAAATCACCTTTTATTTACGTACGTAATGGACATATTTTATAGATTTTGGAAGTTATGGATTGAAATTGTGCGACTATCCACCTAGATTAAGAATCGCTATCAATAACTTTCTGACAGATTATTTCGCCATAATATGACCAATAGTAGGCCGCATGAACACTGCTATGTACGTAGATATGAAAGTATCTTAGTCGAATGGATTTGGCGTAGCAGATTTGATAGCATTGACGAGCTATTCCAGATGTTAAGCTGCTTCCGATTTGTACAATATTCAGTGAAAATTCAAGTTACGTATATGAATAAAAAGTGATTTTTAAACTTCATATTTTTTGACTAAATTTTGTATAAATTGCGCTCAATTTGAAGGTAACATTGAAATTTTATGATTTCGAGAATTCATTGCTTTATTCAAATGTTAAATGCGTCCGAATCGCTAAAGTGCGACCCATTTTCCTTTTGTTCTCTTATATGATATGCGTCGAACTTCAGCCGACATCGCTATCATAGGTGGGCAGCACTGAAATTATGGGGGGGGTGAAAAAATTCTCAAAGGTCAAAAAATGGTCTTAAAAGTGGTCGTATAGCGAAAAAACAGACCATTTTCCGACGTTTATGATCGAGCACTATTTAATGGCATCAAAAAATCGCTAAAAAAGCAACAAAAAAATTCAAAATTTGAAGTCTGGGGGAGGTACTTTCAACTTCTGGGGGTGCATACCCCCCAAACCCCCCAACGCCCGTGTGTGATCGCTATTATTCTCACTGAGCGTCACCGAACACTAGTATATACTTTAATGTGGACTATACTTCTGCATGCCACCAAATCGTCTTTAGCTAAAATAGCTGCTTGGTGCGAAACGTCGAAAGAAATTGTTACATACATACCTACCTTTGATTTAAAAGATCGCTAAAATGCTTAAAACTGGACATTTTCCACTTTTTAAAGTAAAATTCCAAGTGGGGGTGGGATTGAAAGTTTTTTGTGGGGTTTACTCACCCCTCTGTGATTTTGTAGGATCATTTCGTGAATTGTACATAAGATAAAGAAAGTCTTACCCCTAGAATTTTGGTGTTGCTCAGTGGCTATGTAAGCTTGCTAATCATTAATAAATTTGCGGTATCGAACGGCAACATTTTATTTGCAACCTTTCCTTTCCGATATTTTTTCTTCATATTTTACCTATTCTGTGTCATTCAGATTTGTGTCCGAGTACGTATGTGAATATCTACTAACGAGTATTATTTGATCACATTATTCGTGTACATAATATGTAGCTATCGCTTGTCCCTTGCCATTCGTGTCCAGAAAGTTAGGCTAATTTTGGCAGCTTTATATGACTGATTGCGGGTGCAGTGAACTTTCTTTCTTAATTTGCAAACGGGAATATCAAGAGTAGCTAGATATGTACCCACCCGTTGATTTATCTTTAAGATTTTGGATATCGCTGAAAAATATTTCTGTTTACTCGCCATACATTTGCCATGATGATTTGCATTCTTAATTCCAGAAGCATTAATTTTGCAGTGAAAATTCGGGTAAGGCTGAAATAAAGCAATCTGTTTATCCGTCAAACAGTGGCAGTGACGGATCTACGATTTTCTGACAGGGGGCAGGACCATACGTGGGCAGCAAGAAAATTCAGGGGGTGCAAGATTTTTTGAAGGTCAAAAAATTGCCTTAAAAATGGTGGTATGGCGAAAAAACACCATTTTTCGACGTTTCTCATCAAGCACTATCCATTGGCATCAAAAAATTGCGAAAAAAACGAAAAAAATTTCAAAAATTGAATTCTGGGGGTTTGATTTCTGGGGGGAAGTATTTTGGTTTCTGGGGGTGCATACCCCCGAACCTACGCCCAGGTGTGGGCAGGACCCGAATCGGCAGAATGATTTCTGATGCGAAAAAGCGAAAAATGTTCGAAATTTTTCAAAGTTCTTTGAAAATAAACTTAAAGTTAAGGCAGAAATCGACTAAAATCGCTGAAAAACACCTGAGAAATCATTGTAAGAGCTATAAAATCTTTGTTCCGCTTTTCTGTGTAAGATTACGTACCACATGCATACGTGGGCAGCAAGAAAATTCAGGGGGTGCAAGCATACGTGGGCAGCAAGAAAATCCTGGGGGGTGGTGCAAGATTTTTGAAGGTCAAAAAATGGCCTTAGAAATGGTGGTATGACGATAAAAACACCATTTTTTGACGTTTCTCATCTAGCACTATCCATTGGCATCAAAAAATTGCGTAAAAAACGAAAAAAATTTGAAAAATTGAATTCTGGGGGGGTATTTTGATTTCTGGGGGGTTCATACCCCCAAACCCCCACGCCCAGATGTGGATGCAAGATTTTTTGAAGGTCAAAAAATGGCCTTAAAAATGGTGGTATGACGATAAAACACCATTTTTCGACGTTTCTCATTGAGCACTATCCATTGGCACAAAAAATTGCGAAAAAAACGAGACAAATTTTCAAAAATTGAATTCTGGGAGGGTATTTTTATTTCTGGGGGGAGTATTTTGGTTTCTCTTGAGGGTGCATACCCCCCTAACAACCACGCCCAGGTGTGACTACCATAGGTGGGCAGCACCGAAATTCTGGGGGTGAAAAAATTTCTGGGGGGGGGTGAAAACATTTTCAAAGGTCAAAAAATGGTCTTAAAAGTGGTTGTATGGCGAAAAAAACACCATTTTTCGACATTTCTCATCGAGCACTATCCAATGGCATCAAAAATTGCTGAAGAGAAAAAATTTTCTGGGAGGGGGGGGGGGTATTTCAACTTCTGGGGGGTGCATACCCCAAACCCTACGCCCATGTGTGGTGACTACACGTTGTTGACTTATATTGTTTATATTCTATATTTTACAACTTGCGGTTAAAAGTACATACTGCGCTCGATGACTGATTAAACGCATTTATTTGTGAGGATCGTTTGTTTCACATAAGCTTGCATCTTTTACTTCAGAATATTAAATCGTGCAAGCTTGCATTGTATTGGGCTGTACTTATCGTAGACTGTCAATTTACGTCGATAATTTGAAAAGAAGCATAAGGTTTTCTTTTAACTTCTTTATAGATTTACATACTTGCACGTATTAATGGGGATTTGCTTGACCGTATTATATGGAGAGCATCTAAATTCCGGAAGCTTTTTTATTATATCCTAGCGAGAACGAGCAAGTCGGGTTGGCGCTTGAACGCTCATAACTCCGCGCAATTTTTATTTTAGCTTTTTTTCGCCTAAACACGTAGGTGTGATATTTAATCTCTTATTCTTGTAGTGTAATTTTTGTTTATGGTCGAGCACGGATATAGCGCGGGCTCCTGTCACAGTCCTCCCTATTCCAGGCATTGGTCACTTGCAGATAGAGATTCCCATTGGGATTCTGACAGAAACAAAAAAAATCGTCATTGGACGCGTGCCTACCTTTTATTTTAGACCCGTACGCAAAATCATTAGTTTCCGGGGTCGACCAACCTCCAAAATCACCATGTATGTATTTTGTACGTTTGTAATGTATGTTATTGCTTCACCTATTTTTAAATTACAAGGAATAATTCTCCTAATCGTTTGCTGAATTGTTTACTTTAGTCTTTCGATATGCTGATCTTACCGCTTCTAATGCAAATTTATGTTGGTATGCGTGCTGATTTCCTCCATGCCACATACACCTACATTTTAAAATGCCAAAATATTGAAGCCATATACACAGACAGGAACAAAATTCTGAGTAATCTGTTGAGGCGAAATAGCTAAAAAAGCACAGAAATTCAAATTTGGGACCTTAATCTGTAGGGTATTATGGATTCTGGGGCTACCGTATACCATGCTCATGCACTCACATGGGCAGCACCAAAATTCTGAGGGGGGTCAGGATGGGGTAAATCGCCAAAATATTACTGAAAATAGAATTCTGGGGAGCGGGTACAAACCCCCACGCACTTGTGAGACTCGACTCGCCCGAAACTTTCGAACGTTTAGAAATTGCATCAATACATGTATGCATAGGTGGGCAAGGTAGAGGTGGCCAGCATCATAGGTGGGCAACACCAAAATTCTGGGAGAGGGGTGAAAAATTTTCAAAGATCAAAAAATGGTCTTAAAAGTGGTCGTATGGCGAAAAAACGCCATTTTTCGACGTTTCTCATCAAGCACTATCCAATGGCATCAAAAAATCGCTAGAAAGCAAAAAAAAATTTCAAAATTTGAATTCTGGGGGGTACTTCAACTTCTGAGGGGTGCATACCCCCACGCCCATGTGTGGCCAGCATACGTGGGCAGCAAGAAAATTTCGGGGGGGGGGCGCAAGATTTTTCAAAGGTCAAAAAATGGCCTTAAAATGGTGGTATGGCGTAAAAACAACATTTTTCGACGTTTCTCATCAAGCACTATCCATCGGCATCAAAAAATTGCGAAAAAAACGAAAAATTCAAAAATTGAATTCTGGGGGGGGGAATTTTGGTTTCTCGGGGGCTGCATACCCCCTCACGCCCAGGTGTGGTGGCCAGAGGGTGGTGAAATTCGAGAATGGTCAGATACTATGGTAAGCAGACCATAAATTCCTATTTTTACTAGGTAATATATTGGTATTGTCATCTACAGCATCTTGAATGTCATTCTTGAGGCCAAAAGGTAGATTAATTCAATTCTATGTATTTTGTAGTTGAAAATAGTTTTTAAAGCAGTGTATTAAGCCGATAATTCACTATTAGGTAACAAAAAATTGACAAAAAGTGTAAAGGTTTGAAATAACAATATTTTTGCAGTAAACTGAACTTTTGGTCAACTGGGTTGTATTTTTCCAATATGAAATCATAGTTTTCTCAGCAGCAACTTATGTTTCACCAAAATTGCCTGACAGTACTGTTTCTTCAAAATCTGAAGGAAGGATAATACCCCCTCTCAACCCCTCCCTATGCCCTTGTGTACATGTACATATGTAGGTAGGTAAACCGCTAATTTATTTTAAACGCATAAATTACGAACATGAGCGACAACTATCACTATATGTATATCGTTGCTAGAAAAATCAAGCGCATCTATTGAAAATGGATATCGACGCTGCAAGAACACGAGGGCTTGGGGTATGCAACCCCCAGAAGGCCGAACCCCCCTAAAAAAACAACTAAATTCCCTTCTCTCAGAATTTAATTCTTGAAAACGTTTTTCGCGATTTTTTGATGCCAATGGATAGTGATCGATGAGAAACGTTGAAAAATGGTGTTTTTTCGCCTACCACAATTTTTAAGACCATTTTTTACCTTTGAAAAATCTTGCACACACACACACACACACCCCTCCCCAGAATTTTGGTGCTGCCCACTTATGGCCACAAGCAGCATCGCGGCAGCAGAGTTGATCAGCCCATGAAAGGCTGAATATTGCCCCGGTAATAACGTTTGTATTCTTTGTTAAGCGGATAGTCGTCTGGCAGTTCGTCCAACATTTTGGCCGCCTCGGCTTCGTAATCGCGGCCCGGGTCCTCGGCTGGTTTTGGACGAGCGGAGTCGTGCACCTTTGGGCGGCTAAAGTAACCCAACGGTGGACGGTCCAACTGCAGTTTAGACAACATGCACTGATCAAAATGACGTTGGGGTATACGACAGCTGAAAGACGCTATTTTAAAACAACCCACTAAAGGTCGGCAGCATGCAACTTAATTCTGGAGGTCTTGGATGGGGCAAAATCGCAAAAAGAAATGCCAAAAATTCAATCCTGGGGTCAGTCATAATCGGAGGTGAGTATTCTGGATTCTGGGGGTCTAAAAATTCTTATGTTCACTTGTGGTCGGCTCGGCACGGCACTCGGCAGCATATAGATGCACAGCAGGGCCGGTCTGATATCAGTTAATGAGATTTCTCCGCCAAACTTATCTCAAGAACCGGAATAAATGCTAAAATAAGGTTAAGACAATGTTAAGCCGCAGTTTCTAATCAATTAATATTATTTTTAGGAAAATTTTCATTTTCATTTATTTTTGATCCTTATTTGGCTGCATTTTCCCTTAGACCACTAGACCACACAAAATACACCCCCCCAGAATTCAACTTTTGAAAATTTTTTCTCGCAATTTTTTTGATGACGATGGATAGTGCTCCATGAGATACGTTGAAAAATTGTTTTTTCGCCAACCATATTTTGAGACCATTTTTTGACCTTTGAAAAATATTGCAACCCCCCCCAGAATTTTGGTGCTGCCTACCTATGGTCTAAACCAGACGTGCACGTGGGGGTCTAGCTAGACCCTCAGAGATGAAAAACGGGGGAAAATCAAGAAATCAATAGGAATTGAAAAAATTTTTGAATGGTGCCGGAAATTGACAAGAAACTGTCGAAGAACGTAGTTTTAACGCTACTTTAGCATTTACACCAGTTTTTTCAATCATTATAGCTCAAAAAGCTTAATTTTAAACCCCACCCTCAGATCGGCTGCCCCCTATCCAGATCGGCCATGCTGTGCAGCTACGTTCTAGACCTCAAACCATCCCATGAACATGTCTGGTCGGCAGTCTCACTCAACTGTCAACCTAGTCCCTCTAAAAGCTGGAATTTTTACCCCATCCCCCATTTTTGGGCAGAAACTTACATTTTTATAGACATTTTTAGATATTCTTTCCAAAGACTGTCCCCCAAGGACCGACTACCCTAACCTAATATTTTGAGGTAGATATATTTGCGCACGCGCGGAATGGCAATAGGACTGATTAGTATACGTACGAATACAATGTAATCTAAGAAAGTAGAATCGCTTTTCGATAACGGAATATCGCTGAAGATAAGTTGATTGCTAGGAAAATAAATAAGTCTCCTAAATTAAGAGACTCGTGTAGTGACAAGATATGCACATGGAAGTCTAGGGATGTCTAGGCCTCAGAAGGACAAAAGGCTAAATTTTCTAAGGAAAAATAAGGCAAAAAAACACAGCTAAAAATAGAAAAAATTTTTTGCAAGCGTATGCAATCGACCAGAAATTACGAGTAAGTGTTAATTAGGGTAATTTTTACACCATATTAATGTTTACTTCAACTTTTAAGGCCAATGCAGCTCAAAAAGTCACCGACCCCTACCGCGTCGACCACCAGACCGTCCGTGCAGTACATCTACGCTACTGACCAATAGTTCAAATGATATGCGCAAATAAGGGCTCAGCTTTACTCTTAAAGAAGCGCCCCTGAGTTATATACCATGACGATCCTGCACATGGGCAGCGCTTATAGTCAATTTCACGAAACCTTGTGCATGGATCACAATTCTTGAATCAATGCAAATTGATAACAAAAGTGGTTTAAACTGAAGCAAAAGTCACGATACTGTGCACAGCAAATAACAAGCATATGAAGTTTTGCTATGCAAACTTTTATTACAGTAGACTGTCTAGAAAGCAATTTTGTAGCTACTCCCTTGACTACTGAAAATTGATTTCTATGCACAAGGTTTCGTGAAATAAACTATAGATTTTGGGTTTTGAGGGAGAGTGACAAATAATTTTTGAAAATTGAATTTTAAGATGTCTCCTGGTTTCTATAGTTTTTTTTAAATTATGAGGGGCGATCAGACCCCATATCCGACGCTTATGTGTGGTGCGAGATATGTGGATAATAGTTTCTCACAAATGAGTGTGCAAATAGCTGCTGCTATGATCAATGCAGTGGGCGTATTTATTAAATTCATCGCGGCAATGTTTTTTGACTTTCTGGAAAAAATTCACAGCACATGCGGTAGTTTCGGCCCCTTCTTTCAAGCATTTTCTCGGATCTTTAAGTTCCTGGCGACATAGCGTCAATTCCTAGAGAGACATATTAAGAAAACAACCAGAACGGAAAGACAACGACGTAGTTACAAAGATGGATAAATTCCTCTCAAATAACAGGGACTTATGATATTTGAATTTTATCCAACTTGAAGAAGAAAGTTGGTATTAATAATATAAATTAGATCAATAATAGTATCTACAGCTCATAGGTGCGCAAGGCCAAAGCTTCGGGGAGGGCGGGGCGTGAAAACTAAAATTTGGAGATAGCTAAGTGATTTATAAAAAGGATTCTACAGCACAAGACGACGGTAACGATTCAATACCACCTTTTTCGAGCATTTGTGGCAAATATATAGCCTTTTTGAACTCGCTACCATAGCTATATAGCCTTTTTTGGACTAAAAATAGCTATATATAGCCCTTTTTGAAGTCGGAATTGAACTCAAACGGTATGTTTCTCAGTCCAAGAAAGACAATATAGCTACTTGTTGAGTCCAAAAAAGAATATATAGCGGTGTTTTCTCAGTCAAAATGACTATACAACTAGCACTTTTTAAGCTTCCGCGACGTAACACCCCTTCACCTCGATGCCGACATAGAGCAGAGTAACTAAAACAATAAATTTAATATGCTTAATTAATTAATATGAATCAAATTAGTATGGTTTGAGAAATTATGGATTAATATAGAAAATAAATTAAAATTAATATACTATGAATTGATATACATAAATTAATATAAAAACATACATGAATTTATATACTTCAGGGCAGGGATTTTTTTAGCGCCACCCCCATTTGCGCAGCCGCTAATGGGTGCTGATAAGCGTTTGCGCAGGAAGCTTTTTCTTAGCGCACTTAAAAACGATAGATGAATGCTTAACAACACGCAGTTGAATACTGACAATTCGTTCCGTTTATATGATTATGCCATCCAATCTTATTATGTGAATCGCTCATGATTATTCTATGTTTGCCTGATTGTTGCAATAATTAAATATTGTGAGTGGATGTCTATGCTTATTATTGAATGAAATGAAGATGTCATACGATTTGCGCATATTTACCTATGGATATTAATTTTTTCATTCCATAAGAACTGGCGTTCTTTGATTAACAGCCTAATTCCAAAATTTAGAGGATAGAAAAACAGAAATCTAAATGTCTTAGTGTTTTATATGACTTCTACTAGTGATGTAACGAATATCTCGAAACCTTATGGTATATTTAGGCAAATTTCAGCTGTATGGAAACATGGCATTGACGTATTGTAAACACCCGAGTCAAATGGCTTATTTTTTCTTTTCTTTAAATTGCTTAATTTGCTAATAATCCTCTGAGAGCTATGACTTATAATAGTCTGTTTTGCACAAGTTTGGGCATAAATGTTAGAAACTAAATCCAACAATAAGTTGACTCTTCAAATTTATGCAAAACTGATTAGAAATGATAATTAAATTTGCCTAATAATTATTTTACAGCGAAATATTCTTAATTAATGTCCCAGTCGTCCTTATTCACGTTCTTCAAGAAATCATCAGCAGTAACAGGCGTTAGTGATGAAGAGATTGAATTCTAATCTTTTCTAATCCAAAATTTTTCATTTGCGCACTGCGCTAATGCTAAAAATTTTCCTTTAGCGCAGACCCTGCTCCATTTGCGCCGCGCTAAAAAAACAGTGCTTCAGGGTTCTTGCTTTCTGTCAAAACAAGTCTTCAAAACGTTATCCCGATACTAAAAACAGATAATCACAAATAACAAAGTTTTAGCTGAACCTGAGTGCATCAGAACCAAAAAGTTACTGAAGAGAGAAGGTTCTGCGCATACATGTAAGATGGAGGATGGGGATGCTCCTCCCCAAGTCAATCGTCCTCTTAGCCCCCCAAAGCCAGAGAATTTTTAATCCCCCCACCAATTTTTTTGGCCGTTTTTATGCGTTTTTTGGTAGTTTTTGGCATAAAATTGGAGGTCTGTCATTCCCCCCCTTAAAAGGGCCGGGGACTCCCCATTTCGAGCCGTTACATGTATGATTCTGCGAATCAATTCACGCTCTCAAAATCGTTTTACTTTACCTGGTTTGGTGAAATTTTCGGCTGGGGTTATATTGACGCGCACACTGTTTTTTTGTACGAGCCTCTTTGTACATATACAAAGATCTCCGGAAAAGTCTTTGCACGAGCGAAAAGTTAGGGTACATATAATATATAGATATACTATCAAATATACACATTTTTACATACTACTAGATTGTTATCCGTGACTCGCACGCTTCACAAAAAGTGTTACTCTGTCCTAAATTCAGCTGGTTATATTAGTTCGGCGCTTCGCGCCGAAAGTTTCACGAATCCTGGGTTGAATTTACACACTAAATTCGACTCAGAAAGCTAAAATAAATTGCGTCACACAATCAGAAATAATACAGCGATTGCAATGTGCTGATTGAATCTCATAATAAACACCAATTTGCTTATGAATTTCATGCTACGCAAAGGTAAAAAGTCAATTTCATCTTCAAACGGCAGAAAACAGTGCAAAGTTGTGTAATAGTTCTTTTTTCTGCATAGAACCTTTATAAAACGGTAGAGATAGATGTTAAAGATGCTTAAATCAGTACACAGATGCTTAAAGATAGATTTTGGACCGTTCAATGCCCGCGCTTGGAGCTAAATAGAATGTAATTATGATCTTTGGCGCGAAGCGCCGAAAAGTTATTTCAAATTTTGCTGAGCGATACTCAAAAAAGCGTTAAAATTACTATTACTTTGCCCCAAAAAGTCTCTGTACATTGTGCTAAGAAGGCTCCGAAAATCTTGATACGAGCCTCAAAATCTTTGTCTCGTACAAAAAAAGTACGCGGGCAGCACCAAAATTCGGGGCATCCGGAAGATTCGCCCCCGACATTTCGCCCCCGATATTTCGCCCCCGACATTTTGCCCCCAGGTACGTTTCGCCCCCGGAAATTTCGCTCCCAGACATTTTGCCTCTCGGATGTTTCGCCCCCAAACATTTCGCCCCTCGGATATTTTGCCCCCAATAAGTATCTCGTTATACTGTACCAATCAACTGGTCTCTGTGCCCTAATTTTTTATTTGCCATTACATTCCTAGGAATTCGCTTGACCTTCGTAAGCATATTTTTTATGTACCTAATTATAATTTCTCCCGGTCGGCAAGCGAAGACCTAATGTTTTCGTTTATTTGATAAAGATTTGCGGAAATTTTGGCTTGACCTTACATAATTACATTGTCTTTGTAGTAATATTTTATTCCCAGGACCTTTTGTTGGTGACCACACGTTAAGTAGGTCATTCAAAAAGTATATAATGAGGACAAAATGGCAATAAGTCAGTTAGTTGGTGTACGATTTGCTTAATGGATTCAGTCATTTCGAAAAGAGGAAAGAGGAAGCTAGTATACGAAAACTACATTTTTGACAATTCTGGTTTTCTTGTTGGCAATAAAAAATAAAGCAGCAATATGGTTAAAATATGCTTAAAAAATTGTTTAAATACGGTTAAAAAATTGTTTGAGGAAATTTAAAAATGAAAAACGAAAATTTGAAAGCTTATCAAGATCGAAAATCAGAAAATTAAAAATTCTCTTTAGTTTATCTCAAGAAAGATTGAAAACGAATTTTGACGCTGTGCATGTATAATACATACTCCCGTTTATTATACAGCTCACTTGGGGGCGAAATGTTTGGGGGCGAAACATCTGAGAGGCGAAATATTTGGGGGCGAAAGTTCCGGGGGCGAAACGTACCTGGGGGCGAAATGTCGGGGGCGAAATATCGGGGCGAAAAGTCCGGGGCGAAATGTCGGGGGCGAATATTCCCCAAACCAAATTCGGGGTGTAAGATTTTTCAAAGGTGAAAAAATGGTCTTAAAAATGGTGGTATGGTGAAAAAAGACCATTTTCAGCGTTCCTTATCGAGCACTACCAATTGGCGCCAAAAAATTGCGAAAAAAACAAAAACGATTTTCAAAAATTGAAGTCTGGGGAGTATTTTGGTTTCTATGAGGTATTCGGCCTTCTGGGGGTGCATACCACACATGGGCGTGGGGGGATCTGGGGGGTCTGGACCCCCCCCAGAAACCAAAAGATCCCCCCCAGAAATCAAAAGACCCCCCCCCAGAAATCAATTTTTGAAAATTTTTTTCGTTTTTTTCGCAATTTTTTGATGCCAATGGATAGTGCTTGATGAGAAACGTCGAAAAATGGTGTTTTTATCGCCATATCACCATTTTTAAGGCCATTTTTTGACCTTCAAAAATCTTGGACCCCCCCAGAATTTTCTTGCTGCCCACGTATGGTGCATACCCCAAACCCCCATGCCCATGTGTAGTTATAATATATCCCTCTGACCCCTATGCCCATGTGTAGATGTTTTGAAGTATGCGTATCTGTTTAATGTATGTAAATAAGTCGCGTTCATCTTTAGTTTAAAGTTAAGCATTAATGACAAACTCCTACATAAAGTTTTATAGAATAATTAATATTACGTACTTTACACTCAAATTCGCAATATTTTCCAAGATGCAAGGCACCAGCTCTTAAAGCCGGAGTGGATACTTCTAACTCTTGAGGCACTCGGACTTCTTCGGGCGTAGGTAACTCCCAATCATTTGGTACAACCATCCTAAGCACGACTCAATTACAAATAAAAAGCGGCTAACGAACGAGCTAAGCACTGGAATCAGCGCAAAATATTCACAGAAGCGGAAGATAGTATTATATATATATATATATATATATATATATATATATATATATATATATATATATATATATATATATATATATATATATATATATATATATATATATATATATATATATATATAAGGTGGGCCATAAAAAAGGCTACATTCCAATTCAACAGGTCATAACTTCAGCTGATGTGAACATGAGACGTTAGAACTGGCAACCTTAGATAGATAAAAGTGTCTTCTTTCGAATCGTGTAAAAACTTTTGGCCAGATATCGATGCTCCGAGCGCTACGGCAATTGGTTTACACCCTACTTTAATAGTTTAAAGGCAAATAGCGTCATTGGTCCTGCCATCAATTTGCATCCTATTTCCACGATATCCTGAAATTCTTGCACTCAGTAGGAAGCGTATCTACTCTGGAGATTTAAGAAGAGTGCTACTTAATTTTTGTGAAGGTATTTATTCGCAAACAGGTCAAAAAAGGATTCCTATGTGCGCAGTAATGGGATACAATGCGGAAACTCTGAGGTTAGAACAATATCAAAGTGAGGTGTAAACAAATAGCCATAGTGCAAGAAATGCTGGCAGCTGACCAAAATTTTTTATACGATTCGAAAGAAGACACTTTTATCTATCTAATGTTGCCAGTTCTAGCGTCTCATGTTCACATCAACCGAAATTATGCTATGTTTAATTGGAATGTAGCCTTTTTTTTTGGCCCACCCTGTATATATATATATATATATATATATATATATATATATATATATATATATATATATATATATATATATATATATATATATATATATATATATATATATATATATATATATATATATATATATATATATATATATATATATATATATATATATATATATATATATATATATATATATATATATATATATATATATATATATATATATATTTATATATATATATATATATATATATATATATATATATATATATATATATATATATATATATATATATATATATATATGCACAGGTGGGCAATGCCGCGCCACCAGATGGCGCCAGAAGGCACTTCAGTATCTTCAGAACCCCAGCTGGGTGGTGCCAGAAAAAACACTTTTTGATTGGGGGGGGTAGAATATTTTGACCCACAGCGTCTTTTTCGTTTAAGTCCAATTTGATTGAATTATTTAGCTTTTAAGGATGAAAATCGGTCTGGCCGAGAAATTTTGATTTTTAGACCATTTTGACGCACGCAATGTCGGACGTTATTTTTGAGTAGACTAGGCATAAAATTATTAATTTGACGCGGAGTACCGGAAAATTATTATGTGCTGCTAAAAATATGCTTTAAGCTTAAAATCGTCTGAAAGTGACTGTCTATGTGGCTAATAAGGGAAATTAGATTACCCTCCTCTCCGCACCCCCTATAATCTGTTTCATACAAGTTCGGTCATAAATTTTAAAATTATCGCCGACAATAAGCTGACAGATTGCGATTATAGCAATAAATTAATATATAATTATCGTATCGTAACCCTCGCATTGGTGCACAAGGTCAGGGTCGGCAGGGGGTGAAATTCCGAAAATCTAAAACATTTAATTTAATCATCACGATTTTTTGCTGTTTAAACGATCAAAATAGTCGAAATAGCCTATTAAAGTTTTTTCCGTAGTAGTATCGCATTTTCAATGCATTTTTAGTCCATTTTGACTGCATGATATCACTTTTAACACTAAAAAATGCAAAAATTGATCAATTTTGCGCGCTTTTTGAGTAAAAAGTGCATAAGTAAGAATACCGCAAAATGATGCAAAAAAAACATTCCATCAGCTTAAAATCGCCGGACAGTATCTGCCCGGCTAATTCACAGAGTCACCCCCTATGTGCATGTGTGAGTGAACCCTCGGCTTAAATTTATGTACGAAGTTATTTGAATTAGACTATAGTTGCATATACGTATGCGCTATATGTCACGCAACTGTCGGCAGAAAATAGTACAAAAGTGAACGACTGCACCAGAGGTACCTACCTTCATATATACCGATGCGCAACCATAGGTGGGCAGCACCGAAATTCTGGGGGATGAAAAAATTTCTGGGGGGCGAAAAAATTTTCAAAAGTGGAAAAATGGTCTTAAAAGTGGTCGTATGGTTAAGAAACACCATTTATCGACGTTTCTCATCGAGCACTATCCAATGGCATCAAAAAATCGCTAAAAAGCGAAAAATTTCAAGAATTGAATTCTGGGGGTATTCTGACTTCTGGGGGGTGCATACCCTCCACGCCCACGTGTGTGCAAGCTCAAGAATAAATTATTCAGGATAATTGATAAAATTTAATATCAAATTTTCATCTGATATTGTCATATGATATAAGCATATTTGTATAAAACTTGAGGACAAACAACTTAAAGTGCGCAGTTTATGCTGGTAAATAGTAGGACTGTAATTAAAAACAATGCGGAGGTCACTAGCAGATGGTGGCTGGGGTTCAAGACTCAGAAAAAAATAGATAAAGTAGGGCTACAAAAAGCAGAAAAATAGATATTTTCACAAAGGTGCTTGAAATCATCGATACAAGTAAATTATGCTCGTTTTAGCGCAATTTTGTATCTAAGCAACATGTCTTTTTGAAATTGATGTACTCACATGGGAGACAAAAATGCGGGTCCTTTGCTCTCATTAAATAAATTCTCACATTAGTCGTATGAACTCATTCGGAATACATTTCTGTTTTGATTACAATCCCTCATTTCAAGATCCTTAAATAGTCTCCTAACGAAACTGAAGGTGGGAGCTAAGCTAACACAAATGTAACGAAAGATTTATAACCATGCGCAGAAAGGATCGCAATTTTGGAGTCTGGGGAACCTGAAAATTTCTAATGCAAAAAAGGAACCAAAAATCCCTAACGAGGACAAGAAAGCCGCTTCCAGACTTTTCTCAACAAGCTCTATCCAATGACATCTAAAATCGCGAAAAAGACAAAAAGATTTTAGAAAATCAATTCTGGGAGGATTTGTGGGGAATCGTGAATTCTGACAGTCCAAACTACATGCCTATGTATGTATAAGTTGTCATAAATGACAAAAAGCGCATTATCGTCAAATTTATTTGTCGTATAATCGCAGTTAGACTGAATGGCACGTCTAAACAACATGCGAAAGCAAAATAATTTATTGGACCAGAAGCACAGACGGCTTAGAGAGCATGATATGTCCCCATGCCACGTAAAAACGCTAGACACCCCAGACCCCTGACATCCATATGTGGCTGTGAGTCTTCATCATAAATGGGCAGCAACCAAATTCTGGAGGTCTGGGCATACGTTTTCTGGGGGGAGGGAATTGGACTCCCCTCGGAACGGCTACTGACCCCAAAAAATGGTTGAGACCCTCCAAAACGGCCTGTAGCTTTTTCGTAAAAATCGTAAGAAGTACGCATTTTTAAGCGTTTTTAGCTTATTTTTGTCCCAAAGTCAAATTTTTGGTGTTTCGCGCCATATACTTATACTTTGACTATAAATAAGCGAAATTCCCATAAGATGTGTGCTAAAATTACAATTCTGGGAATTTGGGGGTCGGTCGAATTATCGGGGGTCTAACTAAATACCCAAACCCCCACCCAACGCCCACGTGTAGTCTTCCTGTCGTCGGTCTTCCTTTAGGAAGCTGGATATTGGTCAGGAGCCAATGGGATTTTGTCTAAGATCAGTAATGATACCAAGGAGTTTATACTGCATAGTTCTTCCGTTTTTAAGTTTGCTCATACTAGAAGTTGCCGCCTAAAATGTCTAAAATAATGCAGAATAAAATTGCGATGCATAGTGTGAATTTTTTGTATTTTTCGATTTTGTTAATCGACGACAGTTTCAGAAGGTTCTACCTAAATTTTTCTACCTATTCTTTTCTTTTATTTTATTCTTGAAAAAGCAAACGCGATATATACCGTAATAAGCGCATACGTCGTAGTCTATAAATAATTTATAGCATTATTGGAATATTTCGATTTTTATCTTTTCTTCGACTGGATTTTTCTTGAATTTTGTCGCGAAATTTTTGCCTTTGTCCTCTTATCGGTATAAAATCACCTGAGCTTAAAGAAAATTCTAACCGAGAGTAGTACGAGAAGGAAAATTATTTTTATCAAGAATTTCTCGATTCATCTCTAGATTATGAATAATATGCCAGATTAAGCAATTTTTACACTTTGAACTTTTTTCGATTTCGGCAAATCCTATTCCAATAAGATTTCAGTCTGACAAGGTAGACAGACAGATTGAAAATTTGGTAACGAAAGCTCACTTCTAATGCTAATACGAGAACTGAAACAAAATTTAGTCCAAAACAAGTTGAGCAAAGCGTCGCAAAGTACAATAAAATGTAATAAGTGTGATTAAGGAAAACTAAATGTAATATAATATAAATAAAATATGATCAAAATAAAATACAGCAACCTGTGACTAGACCTAGATCGTCGATGCAACGTTTCACTGCCTGCCAAAGTAACGTTGGCCGTATCACGTGGCGGCTGATCAAGGGAAACCCGTTCAAACGTGTCCCTCAAACTATCTCTGTCCTGATTTAGTCGTCTTTCTAGCCTCTGAAATAAACAACTTTTTATCGGCAATCAGTCCTTTTTTAACAAAAGTTGTAAATTTATATTGAAGTTGTAAAGCTTTAGAGCTGTGAGATTAAAAAATTGTATAAAGTTGTACCTTGTAAAAGTAAAAAAAGTTGTATCTCGCTTTTCTGCATTATATTTTATATTTTTTATATTTAACTAAGGCCATACTTACTTCTAATGCGACTTCTTTCTCCTTCAATAACCGTTCTTTTTCGGCAAGGTGCCTGGCCTCGGCCTCCACTTCTTCATAACTCCTCAGCCGATCTATGTCGGACACGGAGTAACCCTGTGTGAAATTTCACAAGTTATTGGACTGAGGTAAGCGAAATGAAGTAAAAATAAAGAATAAATAAAATAAACAGAATAATGAAACTCATCACAATTTAGTAAATAAATTCGATACCGTTATACTCTATTATACGGATATTATTTAAAAAAATCAAGTCGTTTATCATTTAAGCTGAATATTTACGAATAACGTTTGAAAAGGATCCGAAATTATTTGAAGTAACAGCGACATGCATAAAAATGCTTCTAACACCACGACCGTTCATTATAAGGCACAATGTAATTGAAATACTCAATAAGATAATTTAAATATCGTAATAATTATAAGTAAAACAATCGTTATAATTAATGAACTAGTCTTTCGTACGTCAAAAAAATTGGAATTGAAAATGTAAGAAGGAAAGGTAAGAAATGACAAGTCAAAAATTTTGACATAATCGCATCGCCTAAATGCAAGGCATTCCAATGAACAACGAAATTTGGTAAAAGCAATAATATATTATTAATCCGAACATTATAATATTAAAATCACGTTATAATAGTAAAATAAACGATTGTGTCTCAACAGCCCCACCAGTCCCAACAGCCCCACCGTCCCAACAGCCCCACCATCCCAACAGCCCCACCAAAAATCCCAACAGCCCCACCCGTCCCAACAGCCCCACCAGTCCCAACAGCCCCACCAATAATCCCAACAGCCCCACCAATCCCAACAGCCCCACCAATCCCAACAGCCCCACCGTCCCACCAACCCCACCATCCCAACAGCCCCACCGTCTTAACAGCCCCACCAATAATCCCAACAGCCCCACCAGTCCCAAGAGCCATTCGATATACTGAAGTTACGGAGAATCTTATTGATGCAGCTAGTGAAAGGTTGGGTTCTTTAATGAAAAATCATTCCTTAGGCAGGGTTACCCTATATCTTGTTTGGCTGATAGCTGAAAAAATTCTGCTTTTCATTAGAAATCGAATGGTTTGATTGACTACTCCTGGCTCTTAGATGTACTTCATTAATTACTTTACAAAACTTCTTAAAATCAAAATTTTTTTTGTTGATGCAGCTGGTGAAAGATTGGGTTCTTTAATGAAAAATCATTCTTAAGCAGGGTCACCCTATATCTTGTTTGGCTGATAGCTGAAAAACTTTTGCTTTTTATTAGAAATTGCATGGTTTGGATTGACTACTCCTGGCTCTTAAATGTACTTCATTAATTGCTTTACAAAACTTATTGAAATCAGGAAAAATCTCATTGATGCCGCTAGTGAAAGATTGGGTTACTTAATGAAAAATCATTCTTTAAGCAGGGTCACCCCATCTTGTTTGGCTGATAGCTGAGCGATTGCAGTAATTGTGGGGCTGCTTGGATTACTGGTGGAGCTGTTAGGACGGTGGGGCTGTTGGGACGGTGGGGCTGTTGGGACGGTGGGGCTGTTGGGATTATGGGGCTGTCGGGATTGGTAGGGCTGTTGGGATTGGTGGGGCTGTTGGGACGGTGGGGCTGTTGGGATTAGTGGGGCTGTTGGGACGGAGTGGGGCTGTTGGGATTTTTGGTGGGGCTGTTGGGACGGTGGGGCTGTTGGGACTGGTGGGACTGTTGAGACATCACCAAATAAACATACGTATGTCGCCCCACGCTCAAAAGCACCAATGATTGGCTGTTCCACCGGCCACGAAGTATATACATATTTAGGATTGGAATTTCTCGTCGGAATTTTTCAATGAGAGGAGTGCTTCTTCAAAGGTTTAAATTTATTCACGCAAATTAATAATAAAAAATTTATCATTTATTTAACTATTAGGATTATGTATAATTTATTTTATATTATTTATAGATTTAGCTATCATATCCAATGCTATAAGCATGTTCTCCGATTTCAATAAGGAATCGGTTATGTCACATCAGATAATCCGCAAATCCAATCTGCTTAATTTATTTTGGCAAAATTATATAAAAATTGAGAATGAAAATTGCATTATGGATTAAACAAATATTTGTCTGTAATAACTAGCATTACGTGATGTATTAATCCTCGTCGTTCCCGCTGCAATGTTCCAAACGTCGGTCTCGTCGGCATCGCTGAGGTTGATATTTCACTTTAAAATAATAGATATAACTCAATCTTTTCATAGACCAACTATTTCTACATCGTTCGGTTTTCTGAATATTTTTCTCGAAATTAAAAAAGTTCTCATAATTCTCAAGAAATAAAAAAATTTTTCGCAAACATTAAAATTTTCCTAAAGTTTCAAAATTGTTTATAATTTTTAATTTTTAATAGCCATTTCATGACAAATAGCTCGTGCATATGCGACGTTAAATAATTAATTTACTAAAATTTAGAATCGTACGTTGGCTGCAAATAATCCAGCAGTGTAAAGAAGACCTCATCGACAGTTTAAACTACCTTCGTATAATAATTTTACTTTTAATACGATTCGCCTTCCCGTATTTTACTTGGTCGCTTAGGGGACCGGTCCCAAAAATCTAACTAAAGTTAATTTTTTTGGATTAGCGGAGCTGAAACCACACATAATCGTAGGCGCGTAGAAGATCAGGGATCGGTACTCTAGAATCCGCAGATTTTCCCGAAATAAAATATTCTATTTTTTTCGTTTTTTCCCGATTTCCTAATTCATACGGATAGAACTCAATGATAAACCTCGAAAAATACGGTTTTGTCGCATTATCAATCTTGATCTTTTAAAATTTCTGGACACACACAAGCTTCCCCACGATTTAGCCGACCACTTATGGCGCAAATAATTGAATAGACTTTTTCGACCTGTCTGAGAATGCGTCTCCTACTTGAAACGTAAAACAACAAAAATTGACAAAAAAATTAATACGTGGAAAAACTGACTTATTGGCGCAAATTACGCCAAAAATCGATCAACAAAGACAAATTTGATAAAAACGCGCAAAATAGATAGTTTTTTATGATAGCCAGAATTTCGCAGAGGTCATTAGCGTTTCGATAAGGTCATCAACCATCCTAAGCTTGGAAATCCGCGAATAAATTATTTATTTAATTTGTATTATTTTTATATTTTTTCTGTTTTGATTTTTTAAATTTTTGATTGCTTTCCTCAAATTTTAACAAACTAACGGAAAATTCTTCCACGCGTCGCCCAACGACATCCACGTGTCGAATTCCCGTTGCGACAAACTTTGCGATAAGAGCAGATGCGCGTCTCTAGTTATCGGGGGGTACGTGATCTGGGGAGCGACGTCTTTATTTAAAGACCAACGAGCCGCGTCCAAAATGACGAGCAAAGGCGAAAATAAATAACGGATCAATTGAGGTGCGTCAGGGTCGTGAATGTGGGGCTGCAGCTTGCCCTTAAAAATAAAAAATGCGAGCAGAAAGGATGTTTGGAAAATAACAATTTTTCAAAAAGGAATAAAAATGAAGAAAGAAAAATGTAACGGAAAATATTAAAAAATAAAAAAACAAAATGAAAATAATAAGTATTTAAATAAAATTAAAAAAATGACGGAACAAAAACAAAAATCAATAAATACGCTAAAATTAGTAGGAAAATACTTAAATTATTAGGCAAATAAATATACGAGTACAAATAAAAGCCGGTGAATAAATTTATTGCATTTCAGTAAACTTAGTGCAAATAATATTACTAAGTAATATAAATCATGCATTAATTAAATAAATAATACAGCATCGATGCCTCTTTCATAATTCATGTAAATAATAGCAGAAAGAACAATAGACATCGCATTAAAACAACGAAATCACGATTTAGAGAAATAATCGTACTATGAAAAAAATACTGATGCAGCGAATTTTACATGTAAATGGATTTAACCTTCTTGTTCGTAAAGAATTTTGAATGATTGCGGTTTGTTTCTCAAGTAAGAAACGTTTTGTCGTGTTTTCAGGCAAGCTATTTCTCAATTATTCCCGGAAAATTACTCATTAAAGACAATAGGTAAGATATTTTTACGACTAAAACGCTAAGATAAAAAAATTTATATAAATTCATCTAATTATCAAGCTATACGTGAAGATTGCATACTAGCGCTCAAAAATGCGCTGTCTTTCTTTAGCTTCCGAAGCTATAGATCCCCAGAAATTCTAAACCCAACTCGGAGTGAAATGAATAAACGTCATGAAAATAGCTTGCATTTAAAACACTAGAGCCCAACATTACAATGAGAGCACAACACTGAATTAAGATTAATGTGTTTATTTGACCAGAAAATTTCCGGGCACAATGTACAGCGTGAGAATTCTTAGGGTCAGCGCGTAAAAGTTTTTTCTTCTTTATGCCTTTTAGGACATAGAAAGGTTGAACAAAAAAGTGGAAACTGATTTGTAATTTTAAAAAATCATAAATTGATATATTAAAGCAAAAAGATCACTAAAAACGCTCAAAACGACGATTTTTCGAATGTTTTTTTCGTAAAATTAGAAATTCAGAGGACATCAGTATATGTGGATGGTCAGCAGCTATTCTGGCGAGGTTTCAGTCCCCCAAAAACAATTATAGTTGAGCTTACTAATGTACAGAGCGGGGATTCTGGGGATCGAGCGCTGAAAATTTTCGAAAGTGCCTTTTTGGGCTAAAAAACCAAGGTCATACGTCAAAACCGCTTTCAGACAATGCGCGTTCTTTCCAGGCACGTAGCCTGTGAGGGGGAATGGGGGGTCCGGACCCCCCAAATTCAGAAAAATTTGAAAAATAGGACTTTTTACACGTTATTTTGTGCTATTTTTGGTTTAGACCCCCCCAAATTGGTGTTGGTCCCCCCCAAATAGGAGGGCCAGCTACGTGTGTGGTTCTTTCTAAGACAAAAAAACATAAAAACACATTAGAAAAATTTGAAACATTGAAAAAGTCTAGTAACTTGAACAAAATATAGCCGAAAAATGAATATATGGCGAAAAGCGCCGAAAGTTTGACACTTTTGAGCAAAAAGTAAGCTACAAAATGCGTAAAAAGCGTGCTACGATTTTTCGGAAAATCGACAATCTGGGGGTCGCGGTCGTTTTGATGGGGGTTAGTGGCCATTTTGGGGGTTGAAATCCCTCAAAGCCTCCACAAACACGTATGGTCCTTACCAGCATATTGAAGCAATATTTGAACTTGGTCAAAACGTCAACATATTCGGGTTCAGAGGGCAAGACGGCTCTCGACTGAAGCACACTTTCGCTGGCGCTGGGAGGTGGAAGAAAAGGAGGAGGAGCGTTGCGCCTTCTGGTCAGGGTGGCCTCTCTTTGATGCCTGAGCTGACTCAAATCCCTCTGAGCGGCCAGAGCCGACTGAACTCTGGCTACGAAGCGTTCTATGTCGTCGATGTAGCAATTGAGCGTATTCTGAAGAAGGTAACAAAATTTTACATATTAGAAAACATCGTTTTCTTTTCGATTATCTAATTTTACTAGTTTTTAAAGAAATTGATAAATTTCTTTTGTTTGAATAGAACAGTCGCATTCTAAGATTTTTCTACGATACTTTACGACGTATTTCAACCTCCACTTAATAACGTACGAATCCTTCCTTTATATCTTATAATTGCCACGAAGGGAAATGATAGCGTTGATAATAGGATTCAACTTTTGGGCTTAGTAGGTACGGAAATTTTCATCGGTCGAATTCGCTTGATATTAGGTATGGAATCAGGGCCGTGTTTAAGGCGGGCGGCCGCCCCCATCCCTTTGCCGGAAAAAATTTTGAAAGGCAAGATAATGCACGGAAAGATGGAAAAATCGACTGTCTTTGACGTATAATCTTTCTAATTTTCGGCGCTTCGCGCCGGATGTTAAGTATTTTCTTATCATTTTGGCCCACGCGCGACCAAAAAATGACACATTTTACAGCTTTTTGTATTAGGTAAAATTTTTTTTCAAAGTTTGAATTCTATTATCTTAAATAGATAGAACATGTCAAAAACGTCGAAAATTGGGATTTTTGCGAGCTATCCGACGAATTTTCTAAGATATAGACCAATTTATCGTTGGGTCCGCTCCTTCTCCTCGGCCGAATCCTGGACACGGGTCTGTATGGAATTATCAAAATTTTTAGTCAACTGATAATATTCAGATATTTTATTGAAATTCGGAGGAATAAAAATTTGTTATCTCTCCGAAGACATTAAGAACGGGAACTATTCAAAATGAAGCTCTACAAACCACAGATGCGTGAATAAAGTGTCACTTGATACTAGTGAATAACATCTCAAAGTTGGGAGAATCTCCTAAATACGATCACAAAAACAGATGCAGTTATGACAAGATTTTATCATTTTTTAAATTTGTTCTTTCAATTTTTTACAGTACTACATTTTTCGGTTTTTAGCGATGCGCGATTGTTCGATTCTTTGACTTCTCTAATTTCGATTTCGCAGATTAACAGTTTTTTTGCAACGTTGCATTTACGAGTACAGTTCATCGCTTAATAAATTTAGTTTAAGTAATTTTTGACTTATTTAGTGCTAAATCGATATTTTTGCATATTATATTGTAGAATTATAGGTGGGCGGCACCAAAATTCTGGGGGCGGGGTGCAAGATTTTTCAAAGGTCAACAAATGGCCTTAAAAATGGTGGTATGGCGAAAATAACATCATTTTTCAACGTTTTTCTTCGAGCACTCTCCATTGGCGTGAAAAATTGCGAAAAAAAACAAAAAAAAACATTTCAAAAATTGAATTCTGGGGGGTATTTTGATTTCTGGGGGTATTTCTGATTTCTGGGGTATTTTGGCTTCTCGGGGTGGTGCATAAGCCCAAACCCCCCACGCCCAGATGTGTGTAGGATTCCTTTTAAGAAAATTTTATAATTCATTTCGTTATGCGAACATATAGAGCCCGAATACGCGAATATATCGATTATTTCATATTTTGTTTGCAACAAACTTTTTGTTTCGTATTGCCGCGATAAAAATCAATATAATGAACACGCGCTGATTGCTTTGAAATACGATTCGAAAAATTTACCTCTGAATGTACTAAATAACTGGTTTCAAAAAAGTCAAGGACAACGTTGACGCCCCTTTCTAAATTTTTGTCCGCAACACGTTTTTTTCGGACCGAGCGTGTGTCCAGATTTAGTATAGCAATAGCATTTGTCGTTTAAAAAATAATTCAAGAAAATGAGCCTATTTGGGGAAAAATTTTCAATAGGTCAAACTAAAATGTTATTAGGTAGCACAATGCGATACCAGTTCGTTTAAATTAAGGCAGTCTTTGTAATATCAAAATATAGACTTTGCATAAAGGTCGATCGATCTCAATTAAGGATAGCGTCCTAAATTTTCGGCCGTCTGAATCTGTAGATCCGTAGTCTTAGGAGAGCGAGAAAAAATTTTTCGGAGAAAAAATTTTTGGAAAATCCGATTCATCCTATTGTTAACGCACAGTGCTTCAAAACGCAGAAATGACAGAGAAGTCCAAATTTTTGGGAGCTGTCGTATTTCACAAAGTTTTACCCTTAAAATCAAAGGGAGAGCATTCACTAATTGACCTTTTACTGCCAAAATTATGATCTGCATATTTACAGTAATTTGCTTAAGCAAGGCTAGATATTCAGCCAGTCACGAAATACTTAAAACGGTAGAAACTGATTTCTCTTTTTTCTAAACTTTTTAAAATTATCTTGTTGAAGATTGACTTCGAATTCTATATTAAATAGGTTTAAGGACGTCGTTCTGTTTGGATTGGAGGAGACAAGCTTTTACTGCATGATCATTAATCGGTTTTTAAATACTGAATAAAGGCAAGACGATTATGCTAAGAACTTGGAAAATTGGGAAATCTGAGCAGATTCGGAAAATTCAAATATTTGGGATATCCGCCTAGCTTTAAATAGATAAAAACATAAACGCTTAAAACAACCAGCTCATCAATCACTTTTACTTCGTATCAGTTCTTACAGCTGAGGTAAAAATAGATCTGTGAGAGGAAAGATGTGGGATGATTTAAACTCTAAGAACTCATCATTCCTCATGTCTATTTCGTTGCTCGATCACTGAAATAATTCAAGGCAGTGTTTTTTTGTACAAGGTCCGTTTGTACATGTACAAAGATGGTCCCGAAAAGTCTTTGTACATTTTGTACATGCAAATTTGTGTGTACTATAATATGGTACAGTAGCGATTTTAGTGTTGTAAAACGGGATTTTTCGACCTTTGGCAGTGTATTTTCGCTAATTTCTGGGTCTCTGAATGCAATAATCACTAAGAATCGTCTTAAAACGGCGCGAAGCGCCAAAAATCTGACATTTTTCCTTTTGAAATGCAATTTCTGCCATTGTAAAGATATATAGAACACACAATTACTCATTTCTTCGCAAAGCGCCGAAAAGTTTTGCGAATTTTAGACCTTTTTTTGCAATTTTAGTCGTCCCAAAAATCTTTGTACATGTAAAAAGACGGTCCCGAAAAGTCTTTGTACATCGGTACAAATTTTTGCCGAGTACAAAAAACACTGATTCAAGGCTCAAATTATTTGTTACTACTTGTGATTTTTACATTCATAGTTTTTCTTTTGCAAATTGATTAATTCATCAACCTTCCGGTATAGGATATCCACTTTTAATATGCAATTCAATCTATAATTTATGATTTTTGCAAAATCTAAGAACTTTCTAAGTTTCTGCTTATCCACAGCTTAGAGTCACATTTATTCAGAAAATAAGTTTTTCAGAAAAGTAATGGCTCGGAAATTCTTTAGAGTAATAAGTTTGAAAAAGCATTTTGTAGGAAATAGTCGATACTGTTCCGCCAGCATGTTTATTTGACTTCAGTTCCTAATTTCAAAGAGGTTCGACACTAACATGAAATGTTCTGGAAAAACCGAGGCGCATTAAAGCTTAAAGCGGGCGAAAATCAAATCAAAATTGCGAATTAAAATAGTTTACGCGCTATTTTGAAATTGTTGCTAATTTTTAAGACAGTTTTAGCCTAGTAAAACACTGACCCCTCAGCGCGGTCATGTAATGCTTGTGGTTAAAGGCGGGCAGAACTGGTTTTCGAGATATCACCTTATTGCGAAAAAAGCGCACAAATTATTTAGCCCCGGTTGGAACGACATTCTCATTCGGTCATCCGTCATGAAACAATAAAGGCAAAGTGAATCTAAAGCGTTTTCACTTTTTTACTCTTTTCTTACGAACGTCGATCATAAATTTCGACAAAAAAAGCGCGCGAAAAAAACGTTTTTTTGACTCGACCATTTTCAAAAATAATAGCATCAGACGACACAGAATAACTACGACGTGATTCAAAGTAAACTTTAAATAAAAAAGCCAAAATTAGCGACTATTCGTCATCGCAATGAAGAACAGGTATGAGTCATTTCGCTTCGTTAGAGAGGAGCAATTATTTGGGAACACTTATTACAAAATTGTTGAGTAAAAAGTCGCTTGACAAATCGCGAAGCAACAATATTTGTAGATCTTTTTTTGAATCTAGAGCGAAATCCGGTCGCGGTTAGAATAATGGTCAAACAAACTGTAACGATTACGCATAAATATTTTGGCAATGTGTAAATAAAGCCAGAATATTTTAGGCTACCCCGAAGCGTGAATGTTTGGAATTGGGTAGGGTTTAGATTTTGAAAGAAAATTATGTCGATAAAACAAAGCTACATAAAAACAACAACAAAAAATGAGAAAAAGTAACAATAAAGATAAAGTGCCGAAGAAAGGACAATAAATTATAAAGTGCTGCACGTATTTTCGTATAAAGAATGTTCTACGATAGCCTTTGGACAACGTAATTAATGGTTTAGGACTGTAAATATGCTAAAGGCACGACTGCGCATATCTTTCAATGCACAATTATGGCAATTTAGGATTTCTCTACAACTTAGTGAAACCTACGATTACGTCCATACAAGGCCATGAGCATATGGGGTCCAAAAATTATCGAAGAGGAAAAAGGCCGAAAATTGATTATAAAACAGATTTCATTAACGTTTCTTACCCAATCAGTGGCCTCAAAAAGCGCGAAAAAAAGAAGAAAAAAGTTTCCAAATCTAATTCATGTTTGCGGGTATCTCGTGAATTTTGTAGAGGTCCAAATCTCTCTCAACGTTCATGTGTACACTCGTCTGGTTCCGGTCAGACATGCATGAGAAGAGATTCGGAGGCAAGACTCTAGAATGAAAAATTGAGAATTTTAAGGGTAAAACAATGAAGATGAAGGCAAAACTAGATGAGAATCAATTTTTTTGTAAAAAAGATCGAAATTGATTTAACTATAAATCAATATCGTTCTTACGCGATTGTATAATTTGCACCGATTTTTTAGATCATTTTGATTAAAAAAGCTCTCTGGCTGACTTCCATACAATCAGCTAATCCCCAGACCGGCATTGCTGCGCATCCATAGACGCATAGCATGATCGGTCTGCGGGGTTAGCACTCAGCAGCCGTCTGGGGTGGGTAAATTAGTGCACTTTTTTGGCCAAAAAACCTGATAAACAGGTAGAACGGTAGCATAAAAACTATGTTAATCCACAGTTTCTGGACAGTAACTGGGCATTTTGAAGAAATTTTTCGATTGTCATCCATTTTTGGCCCTCAATTTGCCTCATTTCCCCAGAAAATTCCCCATTTTTCCATTCTAAAGGGTCTGGGCCTCCAAATTCCCAGGTGCATGTCTGGTATCGATCTAAGATTATAACAGAACTTCAACCTACCACATCGCTGTCGAATGCGGTGCCAATCGGATGTTCGGAATAGGACCTAGACATAATTCCTCCCCCGACCGCCGCATCGGTCCTTGGCCCACCGAGCTGCTGTTGATACCTGAGTCCGCCCGAGGGCAATTCCCCTGAGGCTCTCCGCGTTCTGAATTGCGTGGCCGCGTAAGAATCGCCCCCGTCGTCCCTTTTGTAACGCCTGCGCGACGTGTGCGCCCAGCTTTGCTGCTGGGACGACGGCATAGCGGCACCCGGGGCGTGGGAATAACCCGCGGGCCCCGTAGTCTCGATCTGCACTGGCACCGGAATAACACGGGATTTATCTTGAGTAGGTTCGCTTAATACGAAGGGTGCTATATTGAGCCACAAATAACTCACACACATTAAAGTAACCAGAAATGCAGGTGGAAGCTTCAGGGTCTAGAATATGATTAGACCGCATGGTCGATCTGGGGGTCAGCCAGTCTAGACGTCGTCAGCATACATGTAAGAGGGTAGAATCCTCCATCCCCAAAGCCAGAAAAGTTTTGACTCCAACCAATTTTCGGAAAAAATGAATTTTTTTGCTTATTTTCAGGTGTTTTTTGGTTGTTTTTAGCCAAAAATTAAAGGTCATCCCTCCTTAAATTGCCGGTGAACCCCGCGCCCGAAGTTTAAAGCCGTTATATGTACGGTCGTTAGTGAGCTTTTTTGGACCAAAATGATCTCAAAAACTGAATAAATACTAAAATGACATTATAACTACGTTATTCCACAGTTTCTCATTAATTTCAAGCACTTGTGAAGGAAATTTTCGATTTTTATCCACTTTTGGCCTACATTTTGCCTAATTTTCCCTACAAAATTTTCAATTTTTCCATGAGACCTCCCAAATCCCCTCACGAATGTCTGGTCTAAACCATATATGGACATGAGGGGCCGTGTGAGGTTTAGAGCGTCAGAATCCAAAAACCAAACAACCCACACAACTGAATATCTGCAAACTTTTTCGTTTTTCGCGATTCTTACTAATCGATGATGACTCGATGAGAAACGTCGAAAAATAGCTTTTTTTGTCCCAAACCCACTTTTTTGATCTTTTTGACGTTCGAAAAAAATTGTTGTTCCCACGGGTCCCAGAATTTGATTATTAGAGCCAAAAATTCAAAATGTTTCTGCAGTAGTACACATGGAAAAATCCTCATCACTGACGTGTATTGCTCCCGGTTTTGATTTAACAAAGTCAATTTTTTGATATATTTTTAATCGATAGGAGAAGTAGAAACTTAAATAAAAAATTGCCTATGTCAATAATAATTAGAAGTGCACTAACTTAGGAAGGCTTAAACGTTTTCCTCAAAAAAATTTTGTTTGCAAAAAAAGATTAATTTGAACAAAAAGCGAAAAAGACGGGCTGTGTATAAATAAGCACATAGGTTCATACGGACCATAATAGATTAATGGACTATAACACGGGTATAATATTAGTGGTTCATATAGAATAGTAAATCAAACTTAATTATAATCAAAATCAATAAATTGAATGATTTATTGATGGCAATCACTTATAGGCCATAATAATATGAATAATCAATTAATTAAAATCAATAATAATTAACTTACGGTTTTAATGGCACTTCGGTTGATGTCAAAAATTGGTTAATGGCGGCTGCCACTTCAGAGGCCTGCAAATAGAAACATAAATTAAACGATCGATTATTCATCATTTAAAGCGTCGTTATGGGACGTTTCGGAGAATTTTTTCTTTCTAAAAATACGATAAGTTGTTCTAAAACAAAACGCAAAAAGTGGTGTGGACATAATGCAATTGGATTTTAAATTAAAAGTATCATTTGTGGCACTCCTTTGGCGCTGTAAATTGTACGCGTTGCTTGATTGAGATGAATTATGGATTGATTATAGTGTTTTACTTAATATAACAATACATTAGAATCAAGCCGTTCTAATGCATAACACGTTTTTAAACATGCGGCAATAAGTCTATCCGAATGATCAATTAAATCGAAATCAGCAAAAATGTCCAAAAATAACAAATATCCGAACTCCGATCTGAAGATAATTCGAGCAGGGATAATTTGGTGGGTTTTCAATCCAAAGACAGGTTTTCATCCCCCTCGTTAGAAGTTTTTCGACCCTCCCCAGAATTTTTTATTTTCAAAAAATTCGTAAAATTAGATACTGTTTTAAGCGTTTTTAGCGTCTTTCGGCTCAAAATTGCTAAATTATCAGCGCTTAGCACCATGTGCTCATTTTTAACTATATTTGTTCAATATTTTTTTCATTTTCTTTTAGAATTTTCAAGAGTTTGTATGTTCTAGAAAGAAAGAGCGCGATCACAAACGTCCTAAACTTGGTTTTTGATAGATAAAAAAATTTTAATTTTAAACCCTTAAAAATTTTAATTTTGCCCCTCCCCCAGAATTCACACGTTGTGCATGTCTGGAATTCATTGGAACTATTTTTCAAGTCGTCGCAATACATAATATGTCGCATCTCACCGAATGCCGAGGACATCTAAAAATATGCATTTCGGCCGGAAAATTGGCTTCACTAGCGACACCAGTAGTTGCGCTACTAAACGTAGATCTTGGCGGTTCGCTAACTTTCAATATCAATAAATTATCATAATCCCCAACGCGTTTGATAGTCGAGGTGGTTGCGGCGCCGGATGTGTACGCGAACGGTTCGCTGACGAGATTTTTCGGGAATCTTTCGACCAAATCCTAAGAAGAATTACTATGACTGTAATTAATTATAATAAGATAATGATAATTAAATAATTAGAATAATTACAACCTTTCCACCAGATCCTAAGAATAATTACTATAACAATTATTAATCATAATAAGATCATAAATGATTAATTAAACAATGACCATACTTGCAGTTTTTCTACAAAATCCTAATAATTCCGTCTAATTTAATTCACGAAAAGTTCCTTTATTCTTGTCACGAGATGCAAGAAGCGCTTTGTTTCAAAAGAAAGCCCTGACGGCGATTTCGATAATTTGGAAAAGATATAATACGATAATCAAAATTTTTGATTTCGGGTTATATAATGAAGAATAAGCTATGCAATTTTGTTCTTAGCTACGCTTCATCCAACGATGTTATGGCTTTCCTGATATGCACAATCAGACATGCACGTGGGGCCCAGAAAGGAGAAATGAGAAATTTTCTTAGAAAAATTAGGCAAAATGAAGACTTGCTTGAACTTTTATGAAAAAAACTGTAGATTAGCATAGTTTCAACACGATGCTAGCATTTATACCAATTTTTGATGTGTTTTGGCCCAAAAAAGCTCGAATATGCCCCCTACCCTCGACCGGCTGACTTCTAGACCAGGCAGGCTGTGCATGGGCACAATGTGCTGAAAGGATTTGGTGCTCCAATGAAGACATGATTTTTTTATTGTTACTTTAAAGGGAAATTATATTATTATTATTATTATTATGCCAAAATTGTTGAAAATATGGGATAAAACGATACTAATAATTTGATTTTTATTCTTATTGCCCTATAATGTTTTCTACCAGATTTCACTATGATGTTGATCACACATGCGCTGAATATTTTAATCCAGTCAGACACACGCTAATGTTCTGCAAATATTGATTTAGTTATCGAATGATGACATTAATCGGATTAATGGCACGAGCGCCGAAAATTTAATCATTTTCACATTAGAAAAGCCAAAAACTGATAAAAAAACTTCCGAAAAAATTCCAGGGGTAGGGGGTGGGTGAATAGATTTTAGATCTCCAGGATACGGGTCTTTGCCTTCTATTAAAATTTTATCAACGTGAAATTTTGAACTGGTTTTTGCTGCTTAACAAAGATAGTAGGGAGGGCTACGTGGATGATTCGCTCAGTAAAAATTTTTATCGTGTTTCAAATGTAGATGCGGGTAATGATTCAAATATTCAGATTCAGTTTGGCCCAAAAACTGGTGTAACGGTTCCTGTTGCAAGTTCAATCGCGCCATTTAGCGTTTACGAAATTAAGGGCGACAATTAAGGAGTAATCGATTTGTTTCTCGAGGCGAGCGTTAGCTGTTAAATTATGATCATGCTTTGGCTCGATCGGCCATTTCTTTTCGGAAACCACAAAAAAATACCAAAATTACGATCATGCTTTGGCTCGATCGGCCATTTCTTTTTTAAAAGTAAAAAAATAGAAAATTTCTTAAGGATGATTGTACCGCCCATTAATCGTTCTCGCATTACAAGGCATTTTATTGCCAAACATTTCAGCATTCGGCGCCCAAAAAGTCGAAACGCGCGCTAATTGCCGCGATCGCATTAAGCGCGGGACGTTTCGAGGAGAAAAACGCCTCGGGCGACAAATAAGAAGGCCCTTAAAAACAACCATCGGCGTAAAATCGCGCGAAACGTTTCATTTTCGTCAATTTTTTCATTCGTCGATTGATTATCTATAGTTAGTCGATCGAGCCGCGCGAGTTCGGCATACGCGTTAATTAGTTAAATTAGTACATCGCTCAAACGAAGACAATCTAGTCAAAATATTAATTTGGGGCAGGGCGTACGAATGCGTGGCTTTTGCGGTTGCCAAAATATTTGCCGAAAATGCGTAGACAAGATTGTTAAACCGATCCGAATTCAAACTATTTTTTAATCCAGTTTTAGCACGTTCGTTAGATTGATGGGCGAAAAAAGTACCGTATCTCGATATTTTAAAAATTAACCGCCGAAATTGCAGTTAACACGCTTCCCGTAACGATTATGTTACGCGCGAAGCGGGGTTAGTTTTTTGGGGCGGGATGCCCCCAATTTTTTCCACTTCCCTTTCGCGGAACACGCCGAAAAGTGCCGAAAACTCGGGCGGTGCGGTTTCGGAAGATCCTCAACAAAGAATTTATCTACATTACGTACCGATAAGGATAAAAAGTGGATTTTACCCACACAAAAACAACCGAATTACATACAATGCCGACTAAATAGACCGTGAACACTTTTAAAAAGCGTTTTTGTCAAACAGGCTTCGAGAGTAATCGCGATTTGACAAACGCATAATTAATGCGTCTTTGTTGTCAGAGCACGATACATTTTTTGATATAAAAAATAATCCACATTGGCTTCGATTAGTGATAAAAAAGATGTCCATATGAAACATTAATCGGCATCTCGGTCGAGCCTAAAACGACGCGAATTAGATAAATTAACACGGAATGCTTAATTGGGCATAAATCAATCGGATGAAACCGGTTCCAAAAACCCAAAATTTGGATGACGGCAAATTAATACGTGCAAATGTGATTATAATACAAAGGCACAATCGTACTAGTCGACTGAAACTTCTGTTAACTTTTATCTTATTAGAATTTAGAGCTATGCTCTGCTCTCCTTTTGGTAAATTAGCTGGCAGAATTGCCAAAAATTAAGCGGGTAGAAATTTTTGGTAAAGGAAAGTAAAAAGTAGACAAAAAGTAAGAAATTATAAAAAAAGGCGAATTTCTACATTTTACGCAGAGCAATAGAAGACAGCAATATACTTTATAATCGACAGCTTCAGCATTAATAAATTAATGCTAAAAATTATAACGATAACATCCATAATAATTGTATTATTTGATTTTTATAAATAATTACTCATAAACGTCACATCATGCCATGCATGACGATAAGACGCCGTCATAATAACCGCCATCAATGTCTTACTAAGATTAGATTTATTATCATAGCGATAAAATTCTAAGCCACTTTTGTGAGTAGGTATTTGATAAAAGCGAAAGTTTGTATAGAAACGACTAAAATTTCGAAAAAATGAGCGAATTAATAAATAAAGCCTCAAACTGTTCTACTCAATTTCGAATGGAACTTTTTCACTGATAAGGGAGAAATTAAGGATGACTAATGCATTTATCAGAAGCTACAATAGATGTAGTGCATGAGGTGATGTTGTAGGTAACGTTGTTTCAGCGCTTTTTGATCTGCATAATGAATGTAATTAAAATTAATTTAATTAAATTTTAAAAAATGTTTGGAATGGAGCAGTATGGCATAGATTGTTTCAGACTTGCAGTACCTGGTCAGAAAGAAGGCAGTTGGACGTAATTACAATGTAAAAATTCACAATACTTAGTTTTTCAATTATATTGCGGAAACATAAAAAATACAATTGGAGAACCGTCTGTCGCTATAAAATATAAGCACAACGAAACTAACCCCATTTTCGTCTTCCAGCACAATAGTATCTTGAGATAATTTTAGGTTTAGTTTCTGAGCCCATACATTTGACGTTTTTTCCATTTCCTTGAGCTTTTTTATTCCATCTTCGGGCCATTGTACGCCTGTAGGAAGAGGAAGTGGGTGAAAATAGTGCGACAGAGATCAAGGGCGTAAAACATGTAATCACTGCACAATAAAATGAATCATCCTATATTTAAGAATTGAAAACAAATTCAGAAAAGTTCTGGAAAATGAGCTTGCTAAGCGAGAGTTGTAAACTAAGAGGAGCTTAAAGTTTAAACCTACCATATAAAAGATTTAAAGAAAACCTTTAAATCTTTTATTATTATCTTTATAATTTAATGGTAGGTTTAAACTTTAAGCTCCTCTTAGTTTACAACTCTCGCTTAGCAAGCTCATTTTTCAAAACTATTCTTTCATGATCAGTCGCTTCTAAAATTCAGAAAAGTTAATTTTAACGAAAAAGTTCTAAAAAAGGCAAAATCTACACAAAATTTTAAAATTTGCCATTAAAAGAATTTTTAGATCAAAAACTAAATTGCTGACCTAAATTCACCGAAATGGATAAGATAAGCACTTATTGAGAAAAGGTATAAAAATATAATTTTTCATTTAAATACAAATTTGCTTACTAAAAAACTTATCAAAGAACACTACAACAAAATATCTGACGGCCAGCTTTAGTTACTTTGTCTGCATGTGCACACTGGGACCAATCAATCAAGCCTGTACAATAAAGTGCTTATTCGCAGACTTTTATACAAAATTTCGAAAAAATGTTGAGACTTGTTCCCACACCCTACTCTTTTTCATTCACCATCTATTCAGAATCTCGATTCAAAATCTACTGGCAAACTTTAGTAAAAGTTAAAATCATAAAAATAAGTTTTCAAAAGAAGGAAAAGGACATAATGTGCCAACAAATTTTTCCAACAAAAGGCGTTAGGGTTTCGGGCTGTACAGACCACGTGGGCGTGGGGGAGGAGGTTTGGGGATATGCACCCCTCCCAGAAGGCCGAATATCCTCAAAAAAACGCAATACTCCCCCAGAATTCAATTTTGGGCATTTTTCTGTTTCTTTCGCGACTTTTTGTGCCAATAGATAGTACTCGATGAGAAACGGTGAAAAATGGCGTTTCTTTCCATACCACCATTTTTAAATCATTCTTTCACCTTTAAAAATCTTGCATACTCCCAGAATTTTGGTGCTGCCCACCTATGGATCATACCCCCGGAGCCTAGCAGACTCCTTACAAATGGTTAGAACCACACATACGCTCAGAATCTCCATATTTTTGAATTTCTTATTTTTTCGCAATTTTTCGATGAAAGCGATTAGAACATGATTAGAAATGCAGAGAATCTTGTTTTCCCATTTAGGCAATTTTTTGGCCCTTTTCGATCGTTGAAAATTTTTGAATTCTTCAGAATTTAAGCCTTACCGATGCGTGTATGAGATTCTCCTACAAGACTGTTACCAGCCACAGCCAGACACGCACTTAGGTTTTTGAAAAATTAGGAAATTTGTGGGAAACAAAAAAATGAAGGCCAAAAAAGGATGAAAATAAAAATTTTCTGCAAAAGTGCTTGAAATTGATCAGAAAGTTTGAGAATTAACATAATTTAACGCCGTTTCAGCATTTACTCGTATACCTGTTTTTGAGGCCATTTTGGCTCAAAAAACTCTTTGAGTTCACCCTAGACAGACTATGTATGTTGTGCATCCACGGTCATAACTGAATCATGATTCATTAGATTAATGAGCCTTTATATCGGTATTTCTAATTTTTGGCTCAAGCATTAATTTCTACTTAATTTCTAATTTAAATAACTTTTACATATTACATAAGAATCGTAAAAAAGTGCATTCTCAGGGTTTATGAATTTTTATCCTCAAAAATGTCTGTTGACGCCCGCAAAATGCTGCTGATCCACAGCAATCTTCTGTTTAAAAAAGGCACGAAAAGTTGTAGATTTAGGTGTTTTTAGTGATTTTTTGACTGCAAAAAGTATCAATTTGAACAATGCACTATTTCATGTCACTAAATTTTAAGGGGAAAACTTCCTACGTTTTCATATTCTACAAAGAAAGAGCATTGTGTATCGTCAGAAACGTCGAAAAATGACGTTTTTGACCGAATCGTTTTTATGCCTTAAGAAGACACTTCAAGAAAATTTTAGGAGCAGATTCCCCCAAAAGTTCCCAAGCTGTACATGCCTTGATGCTGAACGTACCGAATTGAGGACCGACCCGAAACGTGGCCAAATGTTCCACGAAGTACGTCGGCGTCGTCGACCTCGCCGTCCGACCTGCAAAATACGAGTACACCGAAAGTGTTAAAATCGAAACCCAACCAAACTTGATCTTAGGGGGTAGAGGGTTCCATTCTCCTTAAAGTTTTTTCACCCCTCCATTATCCGCGACTTCCTTTCCAGAAATTTCGTATAAAAGGCACTGTTTTAAGCGGCTTTCTCTATCTGTTTGCTCAAAAGTATCAAATTTCTGGCGCTTGGCGCCGCATATACTCATTTTTGACTATATTTTGTCCAATTTAATTGAATTTTTCTAAATTGTCTCGGAATCTTTTTATGTTTTTACGCTTTAGAAAGGTACAGCATCGACAGAAAAGCCGAAAAACGATAATTTTGATGCGTATTTTCCGTTTTTGGGCCAAAAAAAGCACTTAAAAATTTTGCCCCCACCTCCCTTTCGAATTCCCATGCTGTGCATGCCCGCCAGTAGCAAAAAAGAATGGCCGAATTTTGAACGCTTACTATGCTTCCACATTTAAAATCGGGTTTGAAAAGCGAATTGGTCGAATTATCCCAATGACGTCCAATTAACCCGCGGATTAATCGAACATGAGTTAAAAAGATATATAATTTAATCAAAATAGACGAAAATTTCGTTGGCTCGACGTCGAACTAATAAAGCGGCGGACGTTGTTTTTCGTCGAAGGAAAATTCAGGAATGGCAAATATGCAATCGAGCAAAGACAAAGACATCGTCGCTATGCCAAATTTGCGAAGCCATCGGCAATTAAACGGTGGCGGCGGCGTTCAATCCAAATTATAAATTCGTTTGTCGCACATCATCATCAAGACAGAATACTCGTATATTACAGAAATACACCGACCCGTAATAAATTTGGTGTACTGTACGGTACTTTTGAGTGCAGGCACTCGAACGTCACAGTAAAGTTGAGTTTTATCGCTGCGTTCGAAAGTAGCACTGAGTTATATATGTGCAGGTACGGCGTAAAATCTGCAAAATTATCTTCCAAAAATTTGGGCTCCTGAAACACAAGAGAAGCAGGTATAGATGCTATTCCAACTATTATACATTGATGAATGCACAAGTCGTACGGGTTACTAACATAATTCACAAGTAATTTAGTCGCAAACTATTCGGTATGCGTTATGCATAGTTTAATAAGTTGCAGTTGAAACTTAGGGCGCCCACTAAAAAGCGAGCGAACGAGCAAATACGCAGTACGCAACACAACTTCATAAAACTGCCACCGGGGTAAAAAGTTGCCCGTCTTTGAAAACGAATACGGCGACGAATCCGGTTATGGTATTCTTAACCTTGTTCGCGAGTCCACTATATTTTCTCCAAATTATTATTGTAGGTATGGAGAGTGTGGTTTCGGATAGGACCGCGTTGGTTTAGATAAATCTAGCCCTATTTATTTAGATGCTATTTTCTAGTCGTGTATAATATATAAGGTGAAAGGCGAAAATATGTAGCATTTGCATACTATTATTTTGTCAAATTTTCAAAATATCTGGCCGCACAGCTACGCAATGGAAAACTATCGCATAGGCCCGGTGTCTCTTAATCAACGTCATCGCCAAAATCATGAATACATTTATTTCCCATAGCGTCCAGAGTAAAATTTTGGTACTTAGCGCCCTAACATTTTCGGATGCCAGTTCCGCACGCAACGAGCACACACACAGACGTACATTGATGATGTTTTTTGATCGTTTATAAGGTGCGTAATTTTTTGTGACGAAAATTCGGACACTAGATATTGCGTTGCTTGTGAAACGCGATGAGACTAGAAAATAAACGCACGGGTCATTTAAAGATCGTTGAACTTTTTGCCGCAAAATGAACAATGAATGATGCTGCTCAATGAAAAATGCCCGCCGCTCGTACATACACACGCTTTTATTTAACGATAAAAATTTCATTTCCTTTCGAATAGTAGGTATCTACTTAGGCATCAGAGTGAACATTTTACTCATAGAAGCATTCAAAATACATGTAGGCAGGTGTATCGCATGACTGAAAATTAAAAAATAAAAATCATTGTGAAATAACTACTTAATATTCACACATTTAGTAAATGGAATGCGCAGTCATTAAATTACGGTCCGTTTCATTTATTCGAGACTCAAAAGCCTTTAGAAAAAGTTTAAAGCTCTATAAAAACGTTGTAAACTAAACTAAATGAGTAATATAACAGAGTACGAGCGTATCGAACAGCCAGCAGCAAAACTGCATCTTCTAAAGCACTTTTGAAGCCGATTCATGTGGTGGCGAAAAGGCTGTTAAATTAAGGAGACAGATAACAGTTAAAGGTTAAAAAACTTCCTTAACTTTGTCGTTTTAGTTTAAGATCTAATTCGAAGCAAATGGGTGACGCTTCTTTACAATCGCAATTGTCTGTTTCACACAAGTTCGTGCATAAATTTTAAGAATTTTCATCGGCAGTGAGCCGAGGGTGACGATAATTATATATCAGACAATGCTATCATCGCTATCTGTCAGCTTATTGTCGGAGATATTTTTACAATTTATAACCGAACTTACGTGAAACAGACTATAATTCTCGCCCTATACCCGCGAACAACCCATAAAACTGGCAAAATGATGTACGTAATACTTTGCTTCCTGTAGCAAACTAATAAACTGATTACAATACTTTAAATTAAAAGCTAAGTGTAGTAAACCAAATATAAAATTTCCTATTGCTTGAATGTGGCGGTGCGCAGCGCCAATTTCTTCATAACAAGTAGACCAAAACGAATCAGTCAAACACATGGGCGTGCGTCGTTTAGGAAGTTTGACCCCAGACAATCCTAAAAACCCCGCAAATTAAGGTAGGACATAAAAAATAATTTTGGCACTTTTTTATGATTTCGCCCCATCCAGACCTCCAAAACGTAATTTTGTCCATAAATGGTCAGTCATCAACATTGTTGTAATACACCAAATAACATGCCATGCGTTTTCAACATCACATTTCCGCAAAAATGTAAACCCGTGGATACTGCAAGTTTTGTTAAACTTAATCAGTTGCGGTTAAAACGTTCAGTTTAAACATTATTTCATTTCTTAAGACCGGGGTTTAGTGTTTCGTCGCCCGGAAAATTCCGCTTTTCTTACACTCAATTTGCTGCTCCAATTTCAGTCATGTCGTACATTTCCGCCAAGTCGCATGAAGCATCGTCGGCCGTCGCCCTTGGCGTCTGCACGTAACATGCTTAAATGTTACATAGCCTTATTCTGCTTGGTCTCGACGAATTCTGGATCCGTAGGCGTCACATACAATAACTCTTCTTCCATTATCAATGACAATGATACCTCAGGGTTTAATTTCATAATCTCTGAGAATTTGAGCGACTCTGAGGTTGGTAACGATACCCTAAATGATTCATTTACTGCTGGAGTTTATCCCAATACGTTCGTGACTAACGGTACAAGTAATGGTGAAGTAAAGCTTAATACGATCCTAATTTTGAGTATCATTGGTGGGATACTCGGAGGAGCTTGTTTTCTTCATTGTTGTTGGGTAGTTCTTCTATACAGCTTGCTATACTGCCGTAATCGTCGTCTTAATTTGGATCAGAATAGAAGGTAAGCTTCTAGTTGTAGAGTCCTACTGAGCAGCTTGAGTGCTGCCACCGGTCAGTATTTGGCCGGTTGCGCGAGCCTAACCAGTGCTCAACAAAAAAAGAAATCGCGTCACTTCATCTACATAGAGATGAAGCAACCAAGCTGCGGGTTTGAGCGCAAAGAGAAGAGCTAAAAATAGCCCAGGGCTCGATTAGCGTGTAAGTGCCGCCTCACTTACACTACCCCTCCTAACAAAGAGGCCCTTTGGGAGAGCAGCCCAAAAGGATCTGCGTGGGACGAACCTCTAATGTAGCGTTCTACTGGGCAGAACCTATGGGTTTGAGCGCACTGGGTCACCACCATACCTGGGCGTGGGGGAGGGTTTGGGGGTATGCACCCCATAAAACAAAAAATAACTCCCAGAAACCAAAGTACACCCCCCAGAATTCAATTTTGAAAAATTTTTGTTTCTTTTTTCGCAATTTTTTGATGCCAATGGATAGTGCTTGATGAGAAGCGTTGAAAAATGGTGTTTTTCCGCCATACCACCATTTTTAAGGCCATTTTTCGACCTTTGAAAAAATTTTGCACCCCCTCCCCCAGAGCTTTGGTGCCGCCCAACTATGTTCATCACCGCTTTGTAGGGGGCACGCGACCACACATTGGCGTGGGGGATTGATCCACACATGTGCGTGGGAGGGTAAGGGTTTACACCCCAGAATCTGAAAAACGCCCACAAAAATCGCTAACCCCCAGAATTGAACTTTTTGGTATGTTTTGGGATTTTTGTCGTTTAAGACCCCTCTCACAGAATTTGGCTGATGCCCATGTATGGTAGACCCCAGAATCTGAAAGACACCCGCCCAAAAATCGATAGACCCCGTATAAAATTTTTGGTGCTATGAGAGCTATTCAGCCCAATCGGACCCCTAGAATTTGGCTGTTACCCATTTTGCATGCAACTGTCCTCAGATAAATACGAAGAAAGTTGTGAACGGATTTCTGCTTAAATTTGCATAAACTGCTTTTCGATGCTGGGTTCTACGCGGAATCACTGTTTTTTTTGTACGAGCCTCTTTGTACATGTACAAAGATCTCCGGAAAAGTCTTTGTACGAGCGAAATTTTTTTGTACATATAACGTATAGATATGCAATTGAATGTACACATTTTTACATACTACTAGATTGTTATCCGTGACCCGCACGCTTCGCAAAAGGTGTAACTTTGTCCTAAATTCAGCTGGTTATATTAGTTCGGCCCGAAACGCCAAAATTTTCATGAGTCTTAGGTTGAAATTACACATAAAATTCGACTCAGTAAGTTAAAATGACTTGTGTTACACAATTATAAATAATAAGCGGTTGCAATGTGCTGACTGAATCTCATAATAGACACCAATTAGCTTATGAATTTAATGCAACGCAAAGATAAAAGAGTCAATTTTATCTTCAAACGGCAGAAAACAGTGCAAAGTTGTTTAATAGTTCTTTTTTCTGCATAAAATCTTTATAAAACAGTGGAAATAGATGTAAAAGATGCTTCAATCTGTACAAAGATGCTTACAGATAGATTTTGGAGTGTTAAATGCCCGCGCTTGGAGCTAAATAGAATGTAATTATGATACTCGGCGCGAAGCGCGAAAAATTTTAGAAATTTTGCTAAAAAATACTCTAAAAAACGTTAAAATTACTCATTACTTTGCCCCAAAAGTCTTTGTACATTGTACAAAGATGGCTCCGAAAATCTTTGTACGAGCCTCAAAATCTTTGTCTCGTACAAAAAAAACAGTGCACTCGGAATTAAATAAAATTAAATTAAACGACACCGAATTCCGTTTTGGATTTTTTACAATTCTTTCATTCTAAAATTTTAATTCATTTAGATCGGCCTTGTCCACGCGTAACATTTCATCCGTGAGTTAAAAGATCGATGATGAGGAGATTAAGTTGAAGTCAAAGAATTTCGAGAGTTACATAATTAGTAAGGAAATGTGTTTAGCACAAAACGTTTCTAAAATTGTCTATCAGTGCTTTTTTAGGTAATCACATGACAGTGTAATGTTTTTAGAAGTTATGACAATATAATGGCATCATAATAAGGGAGGTTTAACGTTTGATAACAATGTTAAAAACGATATTCGGTATATTCCTCCTCCTCCGTGCTCTTATGTAATTTGGTTCTAAAGTTTCATGTCTTTTCTCATTTTGTGGACACTCAACATCAGTCAATTTGAATTTTTTAGAAATTGTTATTCTTTAAGACTCGAGCACATGCCTACAGTGCCGTTTGTCATAGCGCATCCCGGAAAGGGCAAGAGTTTGTTCTCACCGGGAAGTATAACGTCGTACACCACCATCACCAGCAATGTGCAACAGTACTACTCGTTTTCAGCAGCGTAAAAACGACATTTAGCGATATTGTTAGATTTAAATTTGACATTTGTACCCAAGTAATACTATGAACTTTCTGAGCAAATTTACGTTGTAGGTGAGTAAGAATACTGCAATTTACTAGTCTTCTGTCCGTATTTTCGTGCCACGTTGCCAATAAAATTTTTTTGCTAACGCTGACTTGCACTTTTTGAAATTTCCGCTTAAATTTCCTGGATTCAAAATTAAAAAGGAAGAAAAGTGCTAGAACAAGCGAGCAAGAAACGACTCGGCAGCATACGTGGGCAGCAAAAAAATTCTGGGGGGGGGTGCAAGATTTTCTGAAAGTCAAAACATGGCCTTAAAAATGGTGGTAGGCACACCTTGGGCGTGGGGGGGGGGGGGTTTGGGGGGTATGCACCCCCCAGAAACCAAATACCCCCCAGAAATCAAAATACCCCCCCCAGTATTCAATTTTTGAAATTTTTTCGTTTTTTCGCAATTTTTTGATGCCAATGGATAGTGCTTGATGAGAAACGTCGAAAAATGGTGTTTTTATCGCCATACCACCATTTTTAAGGCCATTTTTCGACCTTCAAAAAAATCTTGCACCCCCAGAATTTTCTTGCTGCTGCCCACGTATGGTGGTAGGGCAATAAAAACACCATTTTTCGACGTTTCTCATCAAGCACTATCCATTGGCATCAAAAAATTGCGAAAAAAACGAAAAAATTTTTCAAAAATTGAATTCTGGGGGTATTTTGATTTCTGGGGGGGTATTTTGGTTTCTGGGGGTGCATACCCCCAAACGCCCCCACGCCCAGGTGTGCTCGGCAGCCGGTCCGAGCCAAAGAAACGCCGCGTCTCGGTCGACCTTTTAAAGACAGACTGCGTATTAAGCTTTTGTGAAGAAGCATTACTGTTTCAAAATTCTTGACTTTTTTATAGTAAGGCGATTCGAAAGCAGTGAAAATTCAGCCAATCAGCGTAATTGTGTAACGAGAATAGGAATTAAAGAAATTAACACAAAGATTAACTGATTTTCTTTCTAATCCTTGCTTTTTGATGCAAATTTCTTTATTACGTACAGTCTGTAGACATTTGTTCATTTATTATGTATCTCATGCAATTATCTTGCCTAATGCTCATTTCCGGTTAATAATTCTGGACGCTTTTCCAAAAGCGTCGTTTTTGGTCATCTTGAATTCTATTTAAATATTTTGGCGTATTGTCGTCGTTCTTTGCCTTTTTCGGCCGATTTTTGTCAGTCGAGAGTTAGGACGCGAAGCTGAGTCGGGCGGCGGTGTTTACCGCAATTTATTTACGTATTCATTTGGCGTATTGTTATTTTGGGCCTAATGCTATTATTATTATTTAATATATTACTCTGCGTTAGGGATTGTCGTATGTACTACAGCATAGCGATTCCCCACATTGTAGTCTGAGAGGGGCAGGTGTTAAATTACTAGATTTCCTGACCTCTTTTTGGTTACAATTTTGGAGGTCCCACATTCATCGAACTCTTGTTCTATTTAGGACCGAGTGAACTATCACGAAATCATTTACGGATTGGATTGGTGATTTGCTATTAAAAAAGATGAATGCCTCGTCCGCGATCCAGTCATCGTTCGTTGCCACCATTAGCGGTTGAGACACGTAGCAGAGCTCATTCGGAGAAAGGACGAGAAGAAATTTCGGTAGTAAAAGGAAGTAAAGAAAAAGGTAGCCTCGACGAAGGTAAAATTTTTAAAGAATTTTGTAGACTCGGTCGAGCTTTCGATTTATTTGAGTTTGAATCTGAAAACGAGGAGAAAATGGCGCAAAATTCTGAAGTAGTAAATGCATTGCAGCGAATGCAATTTCTTCAAATTGCCGAGAGAAGTGTCAAAAAATTTGCCGGTGAAACGGGCAAGTCCATTTTTCACTTTTTCGAAGAATTTGATTCGTTATCATCAGCGGGTGGATTAAACGATGAAGTTAAATTAGCTGCTTTACCTCTTTGCTTGTTATCGTATCCTCGTTCAGTATTTTTTGGAATACCTGAAGATCAACGTAACGATTATGCAAATGTAAAAGCTTATTTAATCAATCATTTTCAACCTCCAGCCGTTCGAGAAAAAACGATCATTGAATTTCATGGCAGAAAACAAGAAAGAAATGAATCAATAGATCTGTTCTGCCATAAACTTACGACTATGTGTAAACGAGCTTATCCTAATTTAGCGAATAATAAGGCGGAAATGGAAACGCTTATAAAAGTGCAATTTATGAATGGGTTGTTGCCTAAATATCATAACATTTTCACGATCTCTGGCACACCTGAAACGTTAGAAAAAGCTTTGGAAATCGCAAAAAGAGTAGAATCTCCGTTTAAGCCTGACATGTGGGCTGGCATACCTGTGCTGGGAGCTGAATCTTCTCAACCCGAGTCAGTTTTGACTGTAAGGACTGGGGAAGGAAACGACGGAAAATTATGGTCGGCTATCAGTGAACTTTCGCAACAATTAAAAGAGATAAAAACAAATTTATCGTCAGAAAAAAGGGGTGAAAATCGCGACAAAACTGATTCGAATCAAAATTTGGATAGATGGCAGAAAAAGCCTCTAACTCAAAGGCCTTTTAGCAGTTCAAATTATAATAATTATCAGCGTAATATTCCAAATTTTAATAATTATCAACGATATAATGCTCCTAGACCTATGTTGCCAAAGGGTCAATATAGTAAAGCTAATTCGCCTTTAAATTGTTACAGGTGCGGCGGGAAAGGACATTTGAGCTATCAATGTCCAACGGCGTTTGCTGGCAAGCCTCGAGGAAATTGGCCGCGCACCTTTGAAAATCCGAAATTCGAAAATCGGCCACTTAGCCTTTCTAAAAAGACGTCTCACGAAAATTATAACGATAGTTCGCCGAGGAGTTCGACGAATACCGTTGGCGACACGTTAGAGCAGCTTCTCCAGCAAAATGCGGAATTGGTGAAACGACTTATGGAGCTAGAAGGACCGAATTCTAGTACGGTAGGAATGATGAGACAACGTAAGTTGCCGATAGTGAAAATGTGCATAAACGGTAATGAAACTAATGCATTAATTGATACTGGAAGCGACGTAACTCTTATATCTATGGAATTCGTAAACATGCACCTAAAGATGAATCTGAAAAAAGGAAAGCCGATAGCATCATGTCGAACTGCTAGTTGCTCAAAACTTGATATTTTAGGTAAATTAGTTTTAGATTTTACCATTGGAAATCAAGCTTTTAACGAAACTTTTTCGTTGGTAGAAAAAGCACCATTCAACATCATTTTTGGATGCGATTTCATCGATAAGCATTACGTAATTCCTCATATAGCTGACGGATATAGTACTATAAATGGTGAAAAAATTTCTTTATATCAGCCTATTTATAGTAACTTGGAATCTGGTTCTAATCTTGCATACGTGTGCACTACGGATTCTATTTTCATTCCTGCAAGATGTGAAGCTTTATTTAATGCTCAGTTATTAAACTGTAATACGAAAAAGGAAGCTTTATTTGTTCCAGATGAAAATCTATGTAGCGAAACATCTTTGTTCGTAGCTGCTGCTTTAATAACATCTGAAACTAATTCTGTGCCTGTACGTTTACTTAATGTGCATAATAAGCCTATTCATATTGAAGCCGGTACACAGGTGGGTCGGCTAGAGGACTTCACCTCTATTGAAAAATTCTCATTTTCGACGGGCGAAAATAATGCTAAAAATATAAAAAACTGCATCGAGCAATATTTCGAAAAGGCGAAATTTTCAGTGAACGAACAGCAAAAGAAAGAACTTAAAGATTTGCTTGCAAAGAATTCCGATGTTTTCAGCTCAGGCAATGATTCCCTCGGTAGGACAACCATAGTTAAGCATAAAATTGATACGGGGGATCATGAGCCAGTCAAAGCAAAGCAGTTTCAAATTCCATTTCGGCAAAAATTGGAGTTGCAAAAGATCGTGAAAGAATTGGAAAAGGATGGAATAATTGTTCCTTCCAGAAGTCCGTGGTCGGCTAACATGTTTCTTGTTAAAAAGAAAGATGGGACGGCACGACCTGTTGTAGATTATCGCGGTTTAAATAAAGTAACCAAAACCGATATTTATCCGATTCCTAGGCTCCAGGAATGTTTGGATAGCCTGTCGGGTGCAAATTTTTTTCGACTCTTGATTTGCGTTCTGGTTACTGGCAGATAGAAATGGACCCGGACTCCCGGGAGAAAACCGCTTTCACTACAAGTTTTGGACACTACGAATTTACGGTAATGCCTTTTGGAATTAAAAATGCCCCAGCAGATTTTCAAAGAATTATGGAAATTGCTCTATCTGGCCTACAATGGCGTTCATGTCTAGTTTATATAGACGACATTTTGGTATTCTCTAAATCATTCGAGAAACATTTGAAAGATCTAAGCGACGTATTTTCGGCATTAAGAAAGGTGAATTTAAAGATAAAGCCGGAAAAATGCAATTTTTTACAGTCCGAAGTGACCTACTTGGGTCATGTGGTATCTGAGAAAGGGATCCAGCCTGATCCCAAGAAGGTTTCTTCTATTGTCAATGCAGAACCTCCTAAGACTGTAAAACAATTGCAATCGTTCTTAGGTAGTGTGCAATGGTTTAAACGATTTGTACCTAATCTAGCTAAGAAAGTTGGTCCGTTATATAAATTAACAAGCAAAAGCGTAAAATTCGTTTGGACAGAGAAACATACAAAAATATTTGAAGAATTGAAAAGCGATTTTATTAATCCCCCGATTCTGAGATTTCCAGTTTTTGACTCAAGTGCTACTTTTGTATTAAATACTGATGCAAGCAGCAATGCATTGGGGGCAGTTTTGAGCCAGAAACGAGGAGAAGAAAAATGGGTGCTTGCCTATGCCTCTCGCGTTCTTAATGTTCATGAATGTAACTATTCTACTATCGAACGTGAAGCTCTTTGTATTGTATGGGCTACTAAATATTTCAAAGATTATTTATATGGAAATAAATTCATAATTATGACAGATCATAAACCTTTAAAATGGTTATTAAATTTAAAAGATCATAGTGGGAAGCTAATGCGTTGGGCTTTAAAGCTTCAAGAATTTGATTTTGAAATTTCATTTACGCCTGGGAAAGAAAATGGAGCTTCTGATTGGCTTTCTAGAAATCAAAACGTTGCGCCGGTTATTTTAAAGGAACCTGAAAATGAATTTCAAAGCGAGGCAGAAAAAGACGAATTCATTTGTAATATTAAAGAACAGCTTAAATCGTATGAATGCCCATTGGAAATTAAAAATGAATTCGATATTTTAAATAATATTTTAGTTCGCCGGTACAGACCGAAGAGGAGCAGCGCGATGATATGGCAAACAGTCGTTCCGCGCCAGTGGATTCCCACAGTGCTTAAAGAACTACACGACTCCGAATTCGGTGCCCATTTCGGGATAGCTAGAACAATGGGTAAAATTTTGCAGCGTTTTTGGTGGCCTACTATAACGGAAGACGTTACAGCATGGTGCAAAACGTGTGAGATATGCATCAAGCGTAAGTCACCGGTAACAAAAGTACGTGCTCCTTTGCAAAATATTCCTGTTGAAGGCCCTTGGGATAAAATAGCTGTTGACTGTATGGAATTCCCTATTGCTTCAAGTGGAAATCGCTACGTTGTAGTATTCCTAGATTATTTAACAAAATGGGCGGAGGCATACCCCATTAGTGATCTGAAAGCTTCTACTATAGCTAATATTTTCGTGAAAGAAATTGTTTGTCGGCATGGTACACCTAGACAGCTTTTGTCGGACAAAGGTGGGAATTTTTCGTCGAAATTATTGAAAGAAATTTGCGAAATTTTGGAAGTACAAAAAATTTTTACTTCGGCGTATCACCCCCAGACTGACGGCTTGGTAGAACGGTTTAATCGCACTTTAGCATCAGCTTTATCTACTCTAGTCTCTCGACAGCCACTTTTGTGGGATTTATATGTGCCGTTTGTACTTTTTGCGTATCGTGCATGTTGCCAGGAATCTACTGGCATCTCACCATTCATGCTTATGTATGGTAGAGAACCTAGATATCCATTAGAAGTCCAAATTTCGCCAGATCAACGTTCTGTATTTTCAGAAGAGAACTTTCTAGATTTTCTGAAAAATACTTTATCCGAAATGCAAGAAAATGCTCGAAAATCGATTGAAAAGGCGCAAAAACACCAGAAAGAACAGTATGACAAACATTCTGTTCAAATTAACTTTAATGTTGGTGATATTGTGTACTTACACAAGGCTGCTTTGGGCGAGGGAGTTTCTCCCAAATTAGCTCTCAAATGGGATGGACCATTCAAAATAATCGAAAAAATTTCGGATTTAAACGCAAAAATAGCTTTGATGGCGGACGAACGCTTTTCAAAGTTAGTGCATGTAAATCGATTGAAAAAAGCGGAAAACTTTGAAAATTCGAAATTACGGCCGAATTTCAAAGTTGGCGACGTAGTTTTTGCGAAGATAAAAGGTTATCCGTTTTGGCCAGCTAAAATTATCAATTTTACGGACATTCCAGCAAAACTAAATCTGAAAGATTACGAGAAAATTCCAGTACGCTTCTACGTTTTGAAGAAATGCTTTGGACTTTGTGATTCGGAAAAAGTGCTTTCGTTTGAAACAAGTACTCACTTGTTTGGTAATAATCGCATGAAGGGATTTTCTGAAGCACACGAGTTAGCACGTAAAGACTACTTTGCGTCTAATGCTTCAGTACCTTCTGAAGCTTAATATTAATTTATTTAACTAATCAAACTTTTGATTTAGTTTTTATTTATTTACAATTTTTTCTATACCTTTCCTCCTCACACTCTTGAAGCCCTGTAGTGAATTGAACGTTGTTAATGATTTTTGTTTTGAGCTATCTTTAACATGAGTATATTGCTTAGCGGAGGAGTGTTTGGTCGACCTCAGAATTCTAATGAGGGCCTGTCCGAGGTTGATGGCCCGAAATTTGAGTGTTTGCGATTGGTATGGCTGCGTGCTCTGGGACGTCAGCCCCTGCAAGTTCGCAACGTTCGGACGGTGCAGTCGATTGTCGAGTGTGATGAGGCGGTGGCGGTTTTGAGGAAGCCATGGGCGGAAAATGTGCCGGTGGTGTTGGGGGTTGATGCAGAGTTCGTCAATGGGAGCAGACCGTACGAACAATGGCATTCCAACCAGAAAAAGTTGTTGGCGCCGAAGATTGCCAAGACGAAAAAGGGCGGCTTCGCCCGGATACTGCAGATGGCTAAGATCGACGGAACTGTCTACATCTTCGATTTGCATAAATTCGAAAAGGTGCCCGAGTCGCTGGCCCGATTGTTCATGGACAAGGCTGTGCTGCGTTTCGGGCAAGACTTCGACCAGGACGTTCGCGCCATTGGCAATACGTTTGGAGGATCGAGGATCGATGGTGGGGGTATCTTCGATTTGCTCAAACACTATCGACTGGTCGAGCAGCAGGGTCGCATCCATGATTTTCCGGAGGCTTGGTCGTCCAAGAAAGCCACTCTGGCTTCGTTCGTGGCACGCGGGTTTGGTCTCGAGCTTTCCAAGGAGGAGCGAGGGATCATGTTCTATTGGAATAAGGACTTTCAAAATTTCAAGTCATCGATGGTCCTGTATGCTGCACGGGATGCACTTGCATCCCTGGATGTTGGGTTGCTATGGAGTCGTTTGGGCGTGTGGACAGTCGGAACAACGGTGGCCACACTGAGAACGCATCTTGGTTTGGCTGTCGCGGTTCGGGAGACTTCTCCCCCGTGTGCTTGTGCTAATGATATTGTGGTTGTGGCGGCTGGGCGCCTCGAGTCCTTGCCTTTCAAACTGGATCGGCGCGTCAAAAGGGATGCGTATGACTTCCGGAAAGCGTGGAGGAAGGCGTACGACTACAGTACGCCATGGAATTACTTCTGCAACGAGTTTTTGGGCCAATGGTTTGAATTGTATCGCAAGTCATGCGGCAACCATGCTGAATTGATGAAGGAGCTGCTCCGTCAGAGGTTGGACATGCAAATCAATTCCCATTAGATAGGACAACGCAAAGGGTTGCTGACCAAAGCGCAGGCCGAGTTGGGTCGTCCGGCCAAGAGTCTGGCGGAAGCGATGCGCACGGTTTTAAAAGATCGTCGCCACACGCATCGTCGTTTGGTGCCACGATTGGAACGCGAAGCGAGAAACGGAGGTCGAGCCACAGGACGAGAGGATCGGCAGGATCGACAGCAAGCTGCTGCTAGCGACACTTGTCGTTTCAGCCGATTCGTTTCAGAGCGTTCTTAGTTCTTGTAGAACTGGGGGTCTTCTCTTGAGGCGTAAGGAGTGTAACGAGAATAGGAATTAAAGAAATTAACACAAAGATTAACTGATTTTCTTTCTAATCCTTGCTTTTTGATGCAAATTTCTTTATTACGTACAGTCTGTAGACATTTGTTCATTTATTATGTATCTCATGCAATTATCTTGCCTAATGCTCATTTCCGGTTAATAATTCTGGACGCTTTTCCAAAAGCGTCGTTTTTGGTCATCTTGAATTCTATTTAAATATTTTGGCGTATTGTCGTCGTTCTTTGCCTTTTTCGGCCGATTTTTGTCAGTCGAGAGTTAGGACGCGAAGCTGAGTCGGGCGGCGGTGTTTACCGCAATTTATTTACGTATTCATTTGGCGTATTGTTATTTTGGGCCTAATGCTATTATTATTATTTAATATATTACTCTGCGTTAGGGATTGTCGTATGTACTACAGCATAGCGATTCCCCACATTGTAGTCTGAGAGGGGCAGGTGTTAAATTACTAGATTTCCTGACCTCTTTTTGGTTACAGTTTTAAACGATACGAAAAGAGGCGGATCAAACGCGGACAAAGAAACGCGGAATGGATCTATGAGAATAACAATAGGCCTATGGGCAAAGCTTACGGTAAAGAATGTACAAACAAAATAGACACGAATATGAGACACACACATATGGAGTTTTAACACACGTATGATATGATAGCACACATACCAATTCGTACTCAAGTCGCATTAAGCTCGAGTGCCCATTTTCCTATCCCGGATTTTTATTGAAAATATGTGTGGGAAAGGAAATGAAGATATGATAATTTTAAGAGGGAAAGTGGTCCCGGGCGACACACTAAAGCGCTATGCTGAGTGGTCAGCGATGACATGCAAATGGAAATTAAGCACAAATTTGAGCATCTGGGGCAAACAGTCATCGGCATGTATGTACAAAATAGCACAAAACGAATGGAATTTCGCGTTGAACCAACGCAACGAAAATGGGGTGTAGAGCCATCTCTACAGTATTACGATTATTATATATTGTCCGCTACCAGGCATGACAGCATATATTAGTACCTGCATCACAAGATTTTGTTCGTTTGTGTGCGCATGTCGCCTTTTGATTAGTGGTTGCTTCTCTTAGGAATATGCTGTTCATGTTATGAATTTTTACATCGGAGGTGCAACTTCCTTCTGCAGGCGGCAGAATATACTTCGTTTTCGGATGTACCTGCGACAATAGTCTTCATTCGTTTTCGAATGCGACGATTTTACTCGTGACATTTATAGTCTGTTTCACATAATTTCGTGCATTAAATTCTAAGAATTTTCAATGACAGTAAGCTGAGGGCTTCAATAATCATATATCAGATCAATGCTATGATCACAATCTGTCAACTTATTGTCGGAGATATAGTCTGTTTCATTTATTCGAGAGCTTTTTAGTCAATTTTTTAAGGGCTACAGTAAGCGATACAAGACGATTTACTGTAATTAGACAAATCAGCTCAGTGAGGGCGAGTGGCTGGAATTCTTCCATTTTAAATGCACTAATCCGTCCATATAAATTTAATTTAGGCATTTAATCAGCGCCGGGACATACTACAGTAAGTGCGCTAAATAAAAAGCTGTCGGCTGGAATCGAATCCGGGTTGCTTCGACGACAAGCGGACGTTCTACCACTAAGCTATACGGGAGTTCGCGGCGTTTCTTAGCATTTTAGTCTATTTAGTTTAAAATGTCAACTTAGGATAAGCTGAATGCGTGATTTTATCTGTAAGTTGATTGATCTGCTGGAAGACGAGAATTAATTATGCCGCAAAAAATGTAATTGAAAACTCTTCTTTGCTACGTAGCTACAGTGAGATCTTGCGACCTACAGTAAATAAGAAAAAAGGGTTACTGTAGCCTCCGGAAACATTTACTGAAAAAGCTCTCGGATAAATTAAACAGACTATAGTTTTATAATTTATGACCTAAGTCATGTGAAACAGACTATTAAACTGGCTATACATAACAGAAGTTCGTTCGAATCATTGAGATAGGGGATGATGAATGCGTTTAAAACAGTTTTAAATGTCACGAGTAAAAACGTCGCACTCGTAAACGAATAGAATCTAATAATGCAGGTACCATTATATGCTTAATTATATCCTCTAACACGTGTACTGTAGAAACCCTATGTGTACACACAAACGGTGGGTGTGCACCAGGCAGAATATTACCGCAGCTTTCTGTCGTCAGCTACATACGTGGGCACTGGGCAGCAAGAAAATTCTGGGGGGGGTGCAAGATTTTTTTGAAGATCAAAAAATGGCCTTAAAAATGGTGGTATGGCGATAAAAACACCATTTTTCGACGTTTCTCATCAAGCACTATCCATTGGCATCAAAAAATTGCGAAAAAAACGAAAAAAATTTTCAAAAATAGAATTCTGGGGGGTATTTTGATTTCTGGGGGGTATTTTGGTTTCTGGGGGTTGCATACCCCCCAAACCCCCACGCCCAGGTGTGGTCAGCACTGGCGTAGCCAGTGGGGGATTCCCCCTGGGGAAAATTTTTACATTTTCAAAAAGTGAACAATATGGTTGCGTGATGTTGTTTTGCGATGAAAAATCGAAAAATTTGGTGCTTCGCGCCGGTTTATTCTATTATTTGGCAGTTTCTACCGTTTTATTGGCGGAAAATCAAAAAATTAGCGCTTCGCGGGCATAAGAAGCATTTTTTCCGTCAAAAACATGAAAAATTTTTTGAGAAAATTTAATTTTTCAATGGCTCAAATCGTGCAGTATGATGTGAAAAGCCCAAAAAACACGTTATTCAACGGCCCCGCGCGTTTTTACGCGTTTTTTAGACGAAAAATTTTTTCGGAATCCCCCTGGCGAAAATCCTGGCTACGCCTATGGTCGTCAGAAGCGGGAGCTCAATCGACCTAAGCAGTCTGAAACTCTATTTTATATAAAACTCAGCTTATGTCTAAAAATTCAATCAAAATCGATTTACAGGATCAGGCCTAGTCCCGTATTTAGGATTTTGTTCTGGGAGGCACCGTTTTTTCCTCATCTAGGGGTTTTTGTGAACCAAAATTTCGAGAAATGGGAAAAAAATTCGAAATCGGTTCGCGGAGGCAAGGGAAAATGTGGAAATGGAAATGGAAAAAGGGGAAAAAAGGTAAAAGCCGGAGATGGAAAATGGAAAAAATGTATAAAAGCCGGAAAATGGAAAAATGGGGGGGCGAATTTTAGAATACTTCCATTTTGCAAATTTAAAAAAAATACGTATAGATTGCTGTGCAGAATAAATTGTGCGCCTGTCTTTGCAAAAAAACACTTTGATGATCACACAAAAGAAAAAATTTGGATGCAGGAAGAATTTATTATAGTGGTATGCATCCAAAAACTAGTCCTGACATCAAAATAGAGTCTGCTTGTTTTTATTATTAACAAACTAAAAAAATTCGATTCCTCATATATGCAGGCACGTAGCTGGCCCTCCTAATTCGGGGGGGGGGGAACCAACACAAATTTTGGGGGTCTTAGCCAAAAATGGGACAAAATAACGTGTAAAAAGTCATATTTTTCCGGTTTTCTTCTGAATTTTTTTGGTTTTTTTTCTGAATTTTTTTGGTTTTTTCTCTGAATTCTGAAAAAATCCCTATTCTCCCCACAGCTACGTGCCTGCATATATGAATACCATAGTTCTTAGTGTTTATGTAAATATGTATGATAAATGTATCAGATTACTTCAATGGCATGCCTTAAAACCAATGCCTTTTTTAAACCAGTTTCTTATCTTACATCTTGTATAAATGTGCTGAACTGCGGTCATCAAGTGCTGCTGTTTCGAACTCAAAATGGATTGGTCGTATTCATAGGTGGGCGGCAACAAAGCTCTAGGGAAGGGGGTGCAAAATTCTTTCAAAGGTCATAAAATGGCCCTAAAAATGGTTGTATGGCGAATAAACACCATTTTTCAACGTTTCTTATCGAGCATAATTCATTGGCATCAAAAAATTGCGAAAAAAACCAAAAAAAATTTAAAAATTGAATTCTGAGGGGTTATTTTGGTTTCTGGGGGAGTATTTTGATTTCTGGGGATGCATACCCCAAAACCCCTCACGCCCAGGCATGAGGCATATAAAATACCTACCGATAATTGACTTCTAACTGCTCCTAATTCTCCATCCTTAAATTTTTTACCACCATCCTGCTAATTGAAACCAATCCGTTAATGTGTTATGGATAGACCTACTGCCTACTCATCTGTGGGCAGAGAAGTCTTATACAAATTTTTTCTGCTAATCTCTTGGTTAATTAAGGTCCGTATTAGACTCTTGAAAATAGAATCGGAATATCTCTGCACAATGTCTAAAGAGAGCGTCCACCGTAATTGTAGATTTTTGCTGGTTCGAAAATGTCCAACGAAAAACTACTTTGTGTGAGAAATCATTCGACTCTTCATTTCGCCAATAACTTTTTGCACTCCCTTTTACTTAGCTTGCCCAATTGCTCAACCACCTGCTTCTCATACGCTGAGAACATATAACGCGACTTCTCTGCTAGCTGATAGCTTATACTGATGGACCTGCTTTATACTGGCGTTTATGCTTAATTGTAACGCTATTTTTGAATGGGCTTCAAGAGTACCTACCTACCTACCCAGTATAAATATATTCTTAGCTATTAAGGTGACGTTTTTAGTTATAACGCAGCTATCAATTTGGGCCGTGGTTTAAGCAAATAAATTCAAGGTCACATAAAGTGGAAATATTTGGTTTGACTCAACGAATCTACTGTGCCATCATTTGTTTACTTTTCTCATTTTGACGATCATTGTTTCTTATCAATCATATTTATCACGCGCACAAGTTGCATTGCAGTAATCGGCTTGTTTTAGTGCCTGATGTGATTAATGCAGGAAATCGTTATTATCATAATATAAAATCATACCTTTTCATATCACAAGCTGTAAATCTTAAGCTTCATAGAAAACACTAGATTATAAGTTGTATTATGTTATTTTATGTATAAATATATAAATTTATTTTGTATCTAAATTTTTAATTCAAAAGGTTGAATTGAATTTAAACATATTTATTTTTAGAAATAAAGACAAAATCGTTTGGCATCATTTATACCTTTTCAGTGCCCTTAATTCGTAAATTTTAGAAGTTTTTGTTGCACACAATGTACTGAAATAATGCCTTAGAGAAAGGGGTTTTATCTACCACTTACCTGTTCAAAGTTTTTCATGTCCATTAATAATTTTTCAGTGTGCATTTCTTTATGAGACTTATTCTTTCCGTTTGAGCAAACTATTGAGAAAATGGCCGAGTGTTGCCGATCGCCAAATGCAGATGACCTTTTGAACTTTAAATCGCCGATCGAAGCTTTTACTAATGGGCCAAGGGAAAAGATCATGTATGTCATTTGCGTGAATGCTAATTTGACCTCGCCCGATTATATTGCAGTAATTGATATCGATGATCAGTCAAAAACATTTTGCAATGTAAGGGTTTTCTGATTTTTCGTGCATTTTAGCTTAGTAGTTAAGTTACATACAAATTAGCATGTGTATACCTTGACTTCCCAGTAGAGAAGAAACGGAAGAACATCTGCATAAAAAAAGTAAAGCCAAAAATGAATAGAAATCGAAGATTCGATTTAATTTTTAAAGTGTTGAATGAGATAACAGTTTTGCTCTTCTGGGCTTAATCACTAGATGGGTCAGGTAACACAAAGGCATGGAGGTCTGATGGATCTGAACAGAATTCAGAAGATTCTTGCAGAACGCCCCAAAATTAGATTCTCAAACTGTTTTATCTGATTACATAGATGGCAAGGTGATTTAAAATCCCGCCTTGCACGCGCTTATTTTTAACCTAATTAGACCAGCTACATTTTTTAATTGCAAATTATCAAACTAGTTCTTTCATGCATTTGAGTATTGCAGACTATTTGAATGGGTTAGTAGTTATGTGGGTGTCCCTGGCACGTTTTTTTGTATTCGGCAAAGATTTTTCGCGATGTATTAAAGACTTTTGGGAACCGTCTTTGTACATGTACAAAGATTTTTTGGAAGACAAAAACTGCAAAAAAGGCTCGAAATTCGCAAAATTTTCGGCGCTCCGCGCCGAAATGAGCAATTGTGTGTTCTATATATCTTTATAATTTCAGAAATTGCATTTTGAAAGGAAAAATGCCAAATTTTTTGAGACAATTATTACTGATTTTTGCCCTCAGAAACCTAGAAATTGCTAAAATACGTAACCAAAGGTCGAACAACTCTGTTTTTGCCACACTAAAATCGCTACTGTACCATATTATAGTACCCAAAAATTTGTGTGAACGAAATGTACAAAGACTTTTATGGACCATCTTTGTGCATGTACAAACGGACCTCCAAAAAAACACTGGTCCCTGGATCTAATGTTATAACATAGCCCGTGTTGAAGTATAGGCGTGCAGGTCCAAACTTGCTCCCTGGGATGGGGCCAGGGTGCAATGCTGTAGCATAGGCAGTGATGAAGGATAGATGGGCGTGTCTGGACCTGCCACCTAAGCCTAAGGAGTCCCTGAGGGTTATTGATTTATGATTATTGATTTTTTTCCACGAATGAATTTTGAGTGTAAGGGATGGGAGCACTCCCTGAGAATGGTTCCTATAAGCCTTAGCGATCCTGGGGAGGTCGTCTTAAGGGCGCCCAGGCCTACCATTAGGGAGGGGAAGTGGCACAAGAACAACAGTCATAGTAAATGGAGTGGTGGGGCTTCTTAGGAAATTATGATTATTGATTAATTTTTATTAGTTCGCGAACCAGTGGTCAGATTCATCTGAAATTTGTAGACAATGATGGGTATATGACGAACCTGGTATATTTATGACTGTGAGGGGTATCAAAAGAGGGGCCTAAATATCAATCGATTTGCATCTGCCCACAAGCTGCAGCAACCCCATTAAAAAGCAGTGTAAACTGATGCTTAATTCTTAAGTATTATGCAACAAAGTATATGCTAATCAATCGATCGTTCATGAAAGTATGCATAATATTCTTTTGTGGATCATTAAAGTTGTGCCACAGATTAGCTAGAGCATGCAAATCTCGGAGAGTGAAAGATTGTTTGATAAGATGGGAAGAGTTTTTGAAAGCCTCTGCATCATATAGTATTAAAATTAAACTTTGTTTGTATTCAGCATTGAGCATGGACCAAACATTGTTGCCTAAGGCAAAGGTAGATCCATTGTCCAGGCAAAGCAGGTGCAATAAGAAATGATTATAATTTTTTTTGTCCTGTTTATGATATTTGATAAAAGGTGATATTTATAGCCTATTGACGTCTGAAATGCAATTTTATGATAGTTTTGCCAAATTCAAAGGGCACGGTTTATCTTGGTCGCTTTTAATGTTCATCTCAACAGTGTTGAATGCTTTCTTGAGTACAGGTATATAATGTGGACTAATGTACGAGTGATTTACAATTCCATGTATTTTCCTTCAATATTTACAACTTGCAGAAGGGGCGCAAAAAGATTTCCGACTATTTGAGGCTCAACTATATCACAATACACATAAAAATTATATATCTCACTGTCACAGAGCGTGAATTTTTCTTCAAATTCTCTTTAAGGAATTTCATATAGAACACTTTCATATATTTTTATTTAATTCTGTTTCATATAAGCTAAGTAACAATATTTTGCGCGCATATTTCCTTTTAATCATATTTGATGTGTGTTATTATTTTTCCCAACTCCCAAAAATCTTATTCATCGAAAGTCCAAATCTATTCCCTATTTTGTTCTAAAGCTAGACCATTGATGCAAACATTTGAAACGGCTGAGGTTAATTCAGGCTTTGATTCATATTCATCGTATGCAAATTTATGCATCATTGTCTACTACAATCATCTTAACTATATGGAAATCCCTTGAATATTCGCAAAATAAATGCTCATATCAAATAATGTTTCCTGACGGAAGTTATGTAAAACTCTTTACCCTTAAAATAAGTTTAACCCCTAATTGCTTCCATCCAGGAACCAACAGACACTAGAACTTCCACAGAAAATTCATTTAAACCCTAGAAACCAGACAGGCATTAATTTTCTGATCACCAACTGACAAATTTCTGACTCTAAAATATTTACATACTATAATGCTTACTCTAGCATTCATGTGTATTATTCATCTACTGTAATTTGCTCACCCCGTGCGAAACATACATATTAAACACCTAATTCTATGAAATATGTAATAATAATAATATAAAGCTCATAATCCGCATTCCCTAAAACGATATCAAAATGAATCACCAAATGTAAATCTAACTTAGTATCTTCCAACTGAATAAATTTTCGAAAGAGAGTTTTGAGATTCTTCTTCTAGCACATAGTTGTCTTTAGTAATACTTGCGACTTGTATATATATTAGCAATTATGAGCGTGTTAGCAAACCTATGAATTGTATATTTTGTATGCTTATTTTCTCCTTTACAAACTCTGTCACTAGTCTTCGAAGTGTGCTGTTCTATTTTTTAATTATCACCACAGTTTTCTTTGTATTCGGCAAAGATTTTTCGCGATATACAAAGACTTTTGGGGACCGTCTTTGTACATGTACAAAGATTTTTTGGAAGACAAAAACTGCAAAAAAGGTTCGAAATTCGCAAAAATTCTCGGCGCTATGCGCCGAAATGAGCAATTGTGTGTTTTATATATCTTTATAATTTCTGAAATTGCATTTTGAAAGGAAAAATGCCAAATTTTTTGGCGCCTTGCACCATTTTGAGATGATTATTACTGATTTTTGCCCTCAGAAACCTAGAAATTGCTAAAATACGTAACCAAAGGTCCAACAACTCTGTTTTTGCCACACTAAAATCGCTACTGTACCATGTTAAAGTACCCGAAAATTTGTGTGTACGAAATGTACAAAGACTTTTAGGGACCATCTTTGTACATGTACAAACGGACCTTGTACAAAAAAAACACTGATTATCACTATCAATAATTAAATCACCTAATATTAGATATTTTCCTTTTAGTACGTAAAAAATAATACAAATGTTATGGCCCTACTCTAGGCACTATTGGAGCGTGACACCAGCTAGCATATCAGGAGAATGATGGGCAGCTAGGGTTAATTCTTGTGCGACAGTATAATTTATACTACTGGGTTGGCTTTCTATGAATCCCAGCATGTACAATAAATGTGTTGTTAATTTTAAGCTTTGAACTGTTCAGTGTTAAGTTTTAGACAGCAGCATTACTTCTTATCGTCATACTGCAAGCTTATATGTTCTGTGTAGTCAAATTTTTCGTTCTGACTAACCATTTTTAATCCCTCGCTAATTGTTTTAATGAGCTGTATGATTGCTTAAGATATTTGTTTTTAGCCTAAGTTCATCTCTAGCATTCTGAGTCAGATCAATCAAGAGATAACCATGTGGCTGAGCAGTAGCACCGGAGTAGGCTTCTAGAAAACATTTTGGATTGGCAGGATAAAGCTGATGAGATAAAACTTGCACCTGTAATTGATCGGCAGGATTTGTACATAAAACTATGTAGTCAGAGTTTATGCATGAAGTTCTCAGTCCATCAAAGAACACGTTTTGAACAATGTGAATAATGCTAATGTTCCAATGATGACAACTACACATACAATCTGAGCATTGCCTTTGCTCTCTTGCATCAGATCATTGAGTATCAAAAGTTGCAGTACAGGACTAAAGTGTTTCAAGTATGAAATATCAGGAAGCCCTTTTATAAATAAAACATTTTCAATTAGCCTATAAAGTGGTTGATTTTCTGCAAAGCACCACAAAATCTTTTTAATTTTGCTATCAATCAAATGTGCTCTATTTTTGATTAATCGTTCGACAAATGTAGTTTTGCTAGACTTTGTTGGACCAGAGACAAGACAGTTAAAAGGGAGTTTGAAAATCATTTTTGTTTATAAATAATGATTTATATACAGGTATTTATAGAAAATGATTACAATAGAGATCATTGTGCTAACTACAGCACTACTAAATACGCTAAATCTAGATGACATCTATCCTGAATTGCCAAATACTGTGCAATACAATCACCTAAAATTTTCAGGCATCATATTTTGATTACTCCCGGCTATATTTCTGATTTTCAAGTCAGGCAAAATTGTATGAGTTGGACCTAAAACTACGCAAGAAGGCAAAAATATGATAAAGGCATTCATCCATATATTAAAGATGAAGAATTTAATGCTGAAAATAAAGCCTGAGCTGTTTGTTGGCTCAGCTAACTTAGGATTTTGCATTGATCTTTGTAAGTTTTATGAGCTGGTGAAAAGAAAATGCATGTATGAAGTAGAATTATTTCCCAGCTTAGTATACCAATTTAGAAATGTGACTTTTTTACTCTTCACAAGCGGAAAAATGGTTCTAGCAGGAGCAAAACAGAAATACGAGTCATGTATAGCATATAAGATGATTTCAGCAATCCTGAAGCAATGTCAAATTAAATAGAGATTCCAAAATTTTACAAAAAAAAATTTCAAAATTTTACAAAAAATTTTCTAAACTTTACAAAAAAATTTCCAAACTTTATAAAAAATTTCCAAACTTTACAAAAATTTTCCAAAGTTTACAAAAAATTTTCCAAATTCTACAAAAAATTTTCCAAAGTCTGCAAAATTCCTATGCTTAAGCACACAAAATCAATTCCAAACTCTGCAAAAAATTTTCCAAACTACAAAATATTTTTCCAAATTTACAAAAAATTTTCCAAACTTTACGAAAAAAAAATTTCTAAACTTTGCGAGAAATTTTCCAAACTTTACAAAAAATTTGTACTTTTTAGATTAGAATGTTTGACATTGATGAGGTGATGTGCTCATCAAGGTTTTTTATGTAAAGATTTGCATAATAAAATTTGGCCTCTGGGCTTAAAAATTCCCATAAATTGAAAAGTGTGCTCAATTCGCCTCTTTCTAAGCATTTTCTGATAAACTATGAGAAGCCAGAAATGGCTTGTTCATCTATTTCATGCAATGTTTGCCTATATTGTTTGCTCATTTTTGGCCAAAAATACTCGCCAAGTGCGGTGTCAGAAAAGTACGTGTTTTGAGACAAACAGAGCAACGCATGATTTAAAAAACACTGTCCAATGTCCATATTTTAAAATTCAAAAGAGGCAGAATCATTATTTTTACTTTCAGCACATAAGAGACCCATGAATCGAATTTGGGCGGGTAGCCCCTCCAATGTACCAAATAATCAGTTTTTACGCCTCTTTTTCGCATTTTTATAATTTTATCAATAATGAACAGATTGTCAGTGGAAATGTTAATCTTTTGCAGTTTGGGTTTGTTAAAAATACCATCTAGTTTTTCGCCCATTTGGTCTTCTAAAACATAGACGGGTGGGGTTCTAGCGTATCTTTACTAATTAAAAATGCACCTTGGTCCAATTAGGCCAGAACCCCTTTTTGAATGTACATTTCACTTTACATCGCCAATTTTGAATTTGAATTCAGTTTGATTATCACCAGTATGGTGGAATGCTGTGTTTAATATTTCATGCTTGTTCTTAGCCATCACATTCACCGGACACATACCTATTGTTTTACGAAACAAATTGTTGTAATTTTTCCTAATTTTTGGCAAAATGTCAATATACTTACGTGTTGCTTTTAGCAAAATACCTCCATATGTGTTCTTTAAGTGTTCTATTGAAACGCTCCAGTATAGATGCTTTCATGTCGCTTTTAGTGGTGAAAGACTTGACAAATTCCGATTTCAAAAATTTCTGAAACTCGTTGTTTACAAATCCTTATCCTGTGTCCGTTTGTAGCTTATAGGGTTTGCAGCCAAATGATGCAAAAATCTATTTAAAAGCCTCAACAATATCTTTAGAATTTTCGCTTTTTAGTGGAATGAACCATGCATACTTTGAGAAAATGCCCTATACAGTTGTGTAGGCATTTAGAATTATCATTGTGGTCGGCTAAAAATTGAAGGTCGGCCAAGTCAGCCTGCCACTGCTCATCCATGCTGCTCGCTCACTAGGACTTTTTTCGAGAATATTGCTTGAATGTGGGTTTGTGTAAAGTGTAGGTAGGCTGTTTTTCCTGCCATGCTTTTACCTGTTCCAGTTTGGCGGTTGGGCAAATCTTTTTCACTCGAATGTAAAGTTGATTGACGCCAGTGAACCCGCTTTGTGGATCATAGTAAAATTTGTTCAGTATTTTATCCATTTTTTCTTTTCATTTTTTTCTATATTTTATTTATTAACATTACAACACACAATTTACATGATAATTGATACAATTTTGTACAAAATTTTCTCATATGTTTTTTTTCCATTTATGTCAAACAACGACCATAGACTACATATAGCATCAATATCTTCATTCAAAATCGTTTGCTTTATATTTTGCCCAAAACCCAGAAGGCGTTGTCAATGCTGTGTTGCTCTTTTTTAAACTTTTCACTCATGTATCCCTCCCTAGAAACACGAACCTATATTTTGAACATTTTTTTGCTCAAGTAGCAGTTAATTGCTTTTTCAATGAGCCTTTGAACAAAATGATGTTTCGCTAGTTTGCCAGGAGAAGACAAGTTGGTTGTAACATGTACAATTGTATACCTGGTGTGCACCCTTATTTATACACTTTTAGTAAGCAGCCTTGGCCTTTTCCTCCTCAGCCTGCTGCTCAGTGTAGTGCTTCAGCACTGGCTGCCCTGCTTCTTGCATGGCCCTATTAAATTCGCAGCACCTGGGGCCATAGGTGCACAAGGTCAGGGTCGGCAGGGGGGGGTGAAATGCCAAAAATCTAAAACAGTAAATTTAACGTTCACGATTTTTTTGCGATTTTAATAATCAAAATGTCAAAATAGCCTATAAAACGTTTTTTTCGTTTTAATAACACATTTTAAAAGCATTTTTAGTCCATTTTGACTGCATTATATCACTTTTAACACTAATAAAATGCAAAAATTTATCAATTTTGGGCGCTTTTTGAGTAAAAAGTACTTAAAAGTACTCAGAAAATTTTTTGACATTTTCACTGATTTTGATGTCAAAAATGATGCAGAACAAGACCTGTTTGCTCAAAATCGCCGGACAGTACCGGTCTAGCTTACCCATCAGGGGGGTGTAATATGCCCCCTCACCCCCTATGTACATGTGTGCCTGGGGCACATTTGTATATTCAAGTACCACCTGCCTGCATTTGTTTCAAAAAAATCTCTCTGGAAACTCATTTTATGACAAAAATAGCAAAGTTGAATCATCAGGGCCCGGTTTCCAAATGAAGGGGTTAACTATCCCCGGGGTTAAATTAACCCCAGGGTTAGTTAACCCCAGGGTTAAGTTAACCCCGGGGATAACTTTATCCCCGGTTTCCGAATGAAATTTAACCCCAGGGTTAACTAACCCTCAAGGGTTAAAATTAACCCTCGGGGGTTAAATACTTCTATGCATTCAATGTGCACATATTTGTGTACCTTTGCATTGCGTTTGTAGTTAGGGCATACACAGTTGATAGTTTGAACAACTAATCGATATTTCTGAATAATTCCGAGCATGAGCAAGCACACTTCGCATCTATCACTATTGCAATGTACTTGTACTTGCGAGTTGTCAAATTTAATGGAAATAATGAGTTTGACCTACTTATATACTACATACATAATTTTGATTCAGTCGCGGATCTAGGATTTTTGTAAGGGGGAGGGGCCGATAGGTACTCCAACTTTTATCAAAACAATCAAAAATAAGTTTAAAACCTGCTACTCACGTGCAGAATGACGTTTTTTTGCCGTGTTATATTGCCTACTTTTGGTCAAAATGATTTCTGGTGCGGATTCACAAATCTGAATAATTTTGTGCCAAAAGGTGCTTAAATTTCTTCAACTTCAGCTAAAACTCAACGCAAAGCCCCGTAAAAATTGTGGAATTTCGACAGAAAGACGTTTTGAGATAATAATAATTCGTTAAATTCTGTTCCTTTGCATTAAAGCATTTAGCGCGAAGCGCACATTTTTTAGAATTTATCCTAAAAATGGAAGAACATTATAAAAATATGGCTTTTAGACCAAGAAAGTGGAAGAAGGTGTTAAATTTGAGAAATTACGATGGTCGATGGCCAAAAATTGTTGCAAAGTACATATCCATTCTTTATCTCGCCAAGTTTCTTAACCGATGTGAGGAGGGCGGCCGTCCCCTGATCCCTCTTCAATCCACCCCTGCAATATTAAAATGGAATCATCTAACTCGGAATAGAACCCGTATGATAAACCGCTAAGATAGTCAGACTCACAATTCCGATAATAAAAAATTTAGAACTGAACGATCAAAAATTTCATGATATTGGCAATGTTTTAAAAACATCAAAATTTCTGGAATCTGCATTTCATTGTATATCGAATATATAAATATAACTTACACAGTATAGTCCATTTCATTAAATTTTCAAGTTTTTAAAAAATTTAAAGTGAGTAAAAGTGTTATGAACGAACACCATAGTTTCGATGTTCTTTAATATACCGAGTTATGAGGATACGTTTGCCATTTTCAAAGCGCATTACTGCATAAAAATTTAATCCCTTTTTGTAGCCTGTTTCATCCTGATTAGATTCAAATGAAAACCGCAAAGTTAAATAAAACAGACTATAATTCAATTCACTTTTTGTCACATTAGCACAAAATTCAAATCTATTTAGAATTCTTATACACACCAAAGCGTGAGCGACCAATACAGTTTGCAGAAATAAATCCTGATACGCACCAGGGTTAACTTTTATAAGGCATAATATGAAAAATTAACCCCAAACAATTTAACCCTTTCATTCGGAAACCAGAGATAAGTACTGATATGAAATGCATATTATATACAGCGCACTTAACCCCCAAGGGTTAAATTAACCCTGGGGTTAAGTTAACCCCAAAGGGTTAAAATTAACCCTTGAGGGTTAGTTAACCCTTTCATTCGGAAACCGGGGATAAATTATTTAACCCTCGTCTCGATGAAATTTATTGAATTTAACCCCGGGGTTAGCTTAACCCCTTCATTCGGAAACCGGGCCCAGGTGGGAAATGGGGCGCTCCAGATTTCTACCACATAGCTCTATAGGCGGTCAGATTGACTGTCCATAAAGCTTTTCCCCTCTTCAGTAAATGGTAATTTTCTGATTTATCTCAATTCTTCCATTTTTTTTGTACAAGCAAACCATAAGTTACAGCAACAAAATATTTCTAGTATTTATATGTTTTGTCTGTAAATAAGAGTACATTTTGACTTGTTTTGCTTAAACCTGGATGTAAATCAATATTATGAAGTATGTGAACTTCCACCCATTTCTCTTCATAGGTTTAAATCTACTGCAAAAACGTTTCTCTTAAAGTATGGAAACATTTATGAGTGCCCTAATATAATTGAGGGTTTTGAACCAATTTTTGAAGATGTTATCAAGAAAATGTTACGTGACTACCCTGCAGATTGTATAGTAGGCATTGAAATTAGGCACCCAAGTTTATACGAGCGTTTGATAGTCCCATTAGCTCAATGCCAATATTTGAATGCTGACAACGTTTCAAGTATTATGGAAAATGTTGCTTAATCTAAAAAGGAGTTTTGAGGTTTGAGTACATTTCATTCAGATGTTAGAACATTTTGCAAAAATGGAGAAGCATTCAGTAAAATTGCATCAGATGATACTTTATCACTACCCTGTGCTGTTGTAACAGGAATTGCAAAGCTTGACAATAACTATAAATAAGAGACTATTAAAAAAGGAGATGAAAACCGTTGCACTTCGCAAAAGCAGCTAGTTTTAGACTTAATGGGTAAGGCTAACCTCAGCACCAATGAAGAAATATATGGTATAGATGCTGTAGAAAAAATCCAAAATGTACTAGCGCCTGACTACCAAATCATAGTATACTCAGGCAATGTTATATTTTTTGAAGGACCTAAAGCTAAAAAGGTAAGTCACTTGCATGCTGCTTTTGATCATTTTGATTTAATTACAATAATGCCAGTGCACGCATAAAAATTTAAAAAATTTTCGACCAGACTGCTTAAAAGCCCCACTTTACACTGCTTTTTCAGGGGGTTGCCTCGGCTTGCAGGCAGATGCAAATAAATTAATAATTAGCCCTCCCCTTCTTTTAAGACTCCTCTCTCAGTCATAAATATACTAGGTTAGCCATTTTCCCATCATTATCTCCAAATTATCAATTAATAATCATAGTTTCCTGGGGAACCCCCATTTCCAGGACTGCTCTCCTTGTGCCACTTCCCCGCCCTATGGGAAGGTCTGGGCGCCAATACCTTCCCAGGATTGCTCAGGCTTATAGGCTCCCTCACAAGGGAGTGCTCCCCCATCCTGCAGAGACCCCTTAGGCCTATTCATGAAAGATCAATAATTTCTAGTTTCCCTGGAAACCCCGTTTCCCTCCCCTCACCCCCTTTCCCTCCCCTCACCCCCTTTCCCTCCCCTCACCCCCTTTCCCTCTCCTCAGGCTAAGAGGCGGGTCCAGTCACGCCCGTCTGTCCTTCAGCACTGCCTATGCTACAGCATTGCTCTCTGGCCCCACCCTAGGGAGCAAGTTTAGGCCCGCCCGCCTATGCTTCAACATAGGCGGCTATGTTATAACATTGAATACAGGGACGCCCGCATAACTACTTAGGTTCAGCAGTCATTAATTTCTTCGGCCAGTGCCTGGTGATTCAGAAGGATCTGTATTTCATTTCCCCATTTCAGATTGTTAGACTTGTCATGTTACATGTGAAAGAGTCTGGATTGTGTCCATTTAAATAATTAAAATAGCAAAAAGAATATTGTTGTTTTGTTTGCCAGCAATCACAATTAGATTTTCTTGACGACATTTTTGAAAGCAAGTCTAATGTATAAGCAAAAATTAGAAGTTTATTTTTATGATATGCTACAGCTGACATGTAGCTAGTGCAATTAAGTAATTTATACCAACAATGCAAGATTTTTAAAGAAATAAATGACAAATTGCCTTACCGCTTACAGACTTGTTAAAATGAATTAAAGTGATTTTTCAATTTTTGAACCCGTTTCAGGCCAAAATTAGCTTTATTTATCAAACTTTGAATTTTCCATTTCGGACGCAGATAATGAACTATTTTTTAAATTAAGAGGTTAGATTTTATGAGTTTTCCTTTATTTACCGCCCCTTCACTGAATTGAAGTTGAAAAGTGAACATGCAATACTTAATTGTTTAAGCCCAAAAGCTTGCTTCTTATTTAAATAACAAGCTATCTTTATAAGTTTGTTAAATATATTATATGGTGATTTTTTCTATTTTAAGGTCGTTCATAGAGTTTTTATGCCATGCAAGGGGGATGAGCTGCATCATTTTGGCTGGAACCACTGCGTGGGCTGCAGAAATAGTCTGGGAAATATGAAAAGAACTCACATGCTTTTGCCAACTTTGCATTCTGATAGAGTTTATGCGGTCAACGCGGTAAAAGATCCGCTTCATCCCTTTATTGAAAAGGTAATCAAGAAAAGAAAGTCTTAACATTCAGAGATTATTTAGCGTTGTTTCAGGTCATTGAATTAAAAGAACATGGTCTAACCTTTCCTCATACAACGCATTGCCTTCCCAATGGTAAAGTTCTCATATCGACTATAGGTGACAAAGAAGGGAATGCTTGTGGTAAATTGTCACATTTTATCACAGCCAGACATTTTGACTAATATTTAGTTGAGGTCTTTTCGCTTGACCTGTTCGTAGAATATAAAGAAGGCATGGATCCGGTTGACTATAATAGATTCAGCAAAAAAATAATATTCTACAAATAACAAAAAATGAATAAGAATATAATCTTTTTTGAAAAGTTTATGAAATTTACAAGAAACGTGAATTAGAGTAGTTTTTACGATATTCTAGCTTTTTTGTCAATTTTTAGGCCATTTTAACTCATTTATTTTAGTTTTTTAATTTTTTAAATAGTTTATTTTCAATAATTTTGATTATTTTAACATAAAAAATCTGGCTGGCTTCCCTGACCGTCCATGCTGTGCACTCGCCCTTGCATTCAAGGTAATTTTTAGGCATTCACATGGAAATTTGATCCTCAAATTTCCATGTATTATCATGTATCCGTCAACTGGAATTCTTCAAGTCCACGCAAACGGAATCGAATATTATAGTTATCTCTGTTCAACCTAAAAGAAAAAATGTCTGCAATCAGTGATCGGACCGAGGGTACTTTTTGGACCCTCGGCCTCGGCCGAGGCCGAGGCGACTTAAAATCCTTGCCTCGGCCGATGCCGAGGCCGAGGCCGAGGGTAATGCCGAGGGTCAAGCTTAGATACCTGTACCAGTGATCGTACGGGGTCCGATTTTCACCCCCGATTGGGGTCGGGGTCGGGGATGAAAAACCCCGGTTTTCGGGGTCGGGGTCGGGGTTGAAGATTAACAATTAACATTGCATGATTGCATACCAATTTGAAAAGGATAAAAACGATACCTTCACTTGTTTGTAGAGCATACTAATAAACCTGGTTATGTTCAACATTTTATTTTCATTCCAAGTTCAAACATGGCTTTCGCTTTTTCGTATTCTTCCACAGTCTTTTCATAACGGTTTTCTATGGCGCACTGATTGTAGAGGAGTCAATGGCGCAAAGCGCCGAAAATTTTCGAAATTTCTACCGTTTTCATGTAGAATTTACGCCTTTTTATTGACAAACAGTTCGGAAATCATAAGTGGCGCAAATCATCAAGAAATTCAGTCATATTTTACCGCCCTAAGACAATAATCGGCGGTGCTAAGCGCAGGAAAATGTTGACGTTTTTACTCTTTAAACTCAATTTATACCATTTAAATCATACAGAACAGATAAACTAATTGCGGCGCGAAGCGCCGAAAATTTTTAAAAATTCCTAATCCTTTTACCTTTTCTGTCCTCCTAAAAATCTCTTTCAACATGTAGAACAAGATTTTACGGCTGGGGGTCTGGGGTGGCGCGCTCAAGCGCCCCCAGCGATGTCCAGAGCAGAACCCCCGAAAAATTTGTAAAAAAGCACTCTAATTTTTTATTAGTAAAGTTAAAATTTTCGCAAATTGGCAAAATCTTGATTCTGAATTAAGTCCAAAAATACTTAAAATTGATGAACACCTACACTGCACAAAACTTCTGAGCTGAAATGCGTTTTTCGACCTCTGCTAAGTATGTAGCGCAGCAACGGGTCGCAACCACACATGGGCGTGGGGGGATCTGGGGGGGTCTGGACCCCCCAGAAACCAAAAGACCCCCCAGAAATCAAAAGATCCCCCCAGAAATCAATTTTTGAAATTTTTTTTCGTTTTTTTCGCAATTTTTTGATGCCAATGGATAGTGCTTGATGAGAAACGTCGAAAAATGGTGTTTTTATCGCCATATCACCATTTTTAAGGCCATTTTTTGACCTTCAAAAATCTTGGACCCCCCAGAATTTTCTTGCTGCCCACGTATGGTCGCAACCAATAAGTCATTGAAAGATGTATCAATGAGAATTTTGTTCTTACCATTTTCAGGCCCATTAGTGGCCTTCTTATTAACTAGTTCAGAAAACAGAAAATGCGCAAAAACACAAGAAATTTGGCCTTTCCTTTCATTTAAAATGGAATTATGTGTCCTTGTAAAGAAAGAAAAACAAAGCAGAGAATAGACAAATTGGTACGCAAACATTTTCGCACCTTTACCATTATGTTCAACAAGCATGTGCAGTTTCATTCAATGAACTAATAGTGCACTAAATCACTAAAGTGCTGTGAAGTGCTGGATTATTTTAAGAGATTCAAGCTTTTAAATTCATTGGATCTGTATAACAATAAATAATAATGACTCGGCGCGAAGCGCCGGAAAATTTTGACTTTGTGCCTTTTTAAACTCAATGTTCTGGACACATTGCGCCAGAAAAATCAACATTATTTCTGAAAAATTCCGGGGCGGGGGCATGTGCCTCCACTCCCCCGGCTACGCCTGTGATTTCGCAGTAATTTCGGCGCACTTCATAATGGAAAATATGCGAACATGTATGTACGTCTAAACAACATGGCGACCAGGCGTACTTTTTATGAAATATCGCGAGTGTCGAGTTTAACATGTTAATTTTGCTAGTGAATGAATCGCCCTTGTTACGAATTAATTCGCTATTTATACAATTCTTCTATGTACCAACAAATAAAATGCTATATTTCACCCCCGAAATAAGGTTCAACCCCGACTCGAAAAATCATACCCCCGGTCGGGGTCGGGGTTTATGCCGGGGTTTTTCGGGGTCGGGGTCCCCGTACGATCACTGACCTGTACCCATAAATAGTACTGTTAGAATATTTTGTATGCACATGAGTAGGGCTCCCACATACTTTATGCCAGAAAAAAGGACATTTTTCGCAAAAAGTCTAAATTGACAAATGTTTACTGAAATCATACACAACTAAGTTAATACAAGACCAATACAATGAGATCAATGAACATACTTATTGCTATGTAGATTGAATTTGTCTAAGTAAGTTATCGTTCTGAATGCAGAATGAAAAGTTTAACACCCTACTTATTATGGCAAAATGAGCAGTTCAGAATAATGCAAAATCACGGGGTAATAAAATAAGTACAGTAAATAAAACTATATTAACCTAAAAGAAAAAAAAGTTAGACTAGAAAACGTCCATCATATAACTGCAATGCTCATAATAACGGTACAACATTAATTTAAAACAAAATCCTTCGCAAATGGTCAGTCACCCGACACAACCGTAATTGTGTAGAGATTTTTTCAGGCTAAGTAGCGAAAGAGAGGGAAAAAAGGACAGGTTTTAAAAAAAGGACGCTGATGCAAATAAGAGGACTGTCCTCTTAAAAAAAGGACATATGGGAGCCCTACACATGAGCTAGAGAATAATCGTAATATTGAACACTTTATCGAATGTCAAACAATTCATTTTTATTTTCAATATAGTAGATTAAATGTGTGAAGGATTTATTGAATAAAGTCAGCAGCATGAAAGCATACTTAATTTAACAAGTTGCTGTTGATGAAGACTTGGAAAAGCTTAAAAAATATGGCTGAACAAGCACATAAACACTTTCATTACTATAAATAAGAAAGCAGTGTCGAAGAAATAAATGAACAAACGAAATAAACTAAGTAAAAACAGAACTGTAGCCATTGTTGTGCTTAAACACGCTTTTTCGGTCATCCAATTCTGGTGTGGCGGGTAATATGACGGAAACTGCACTGTTTTTTCCGATCATAGTTTCCCAAGGTCCAGAGTTGAAAGAAGGGTGAAATCCCAAAATGGGGGACCAGTAAATTAAGTAGTGTCTTTGTATGAGCGAACAAATTTTTGCAGATATTTTATATAAATATATTTTTAAACATACACATTTTGATATACTGCCAGTGTGTGACCTGCAACCGGCATGCAGTCCTAAACAGTGTTTTTTTTTGTGCTAGATACCTTTTTACGTGTACAAAGATGGTATCCAAAAGTCTTTGAACATTTTGTACATGCAAATTTTTGTGTACTATTATAGTATGGTACAGTAGCGATTTAGTGTGGTAAACAGGGTTTTTCGACCTTTGGTAGTGTATCTTAGCTAATTCCTGGGTTTCTGAATATTTGACATTTTTCCATTCTAAATGCAAATTCTACTATTTTAAAGATATATAGAACAGACAATTACTGATGCGCCGAACATTTTCGGAAATGTTACACCTTTTTACACTTTTTGTCTCTCCAAAAATCTTTGTGCATGTACAAAGACGGTCCTGAAAACATTCTTTACATTATGAAAAATCTTTGCCGAATACAAAAAATCCGTGGCCCTAAATGTGATAAGTTGATAATATTACTTCGGCGCGAAGCGCCGAAATTTTTATCAGCTTTTGATGAAATTTACACATAAAACTCGACTGAGAAAGCTAAAACAAACAGATATTGTAATATGCCAATTAAATCTTGTAATAAGCACTACTGTGTTTAGAAATCCAATGCAACATCAGGATAAATTAGTCAATTTTATCTTTGAACGGCAAAAAAGTGCAAAGTTATTAAATAGTACTTATTTTGCATAAAATTTTTAAAAACAGTATAAATAGATACAAAAGATATTTAAATCTGCATAAAGATGCCTAGATTACACAAAAATTGATTTTGGAGTGTTTATTTCCCCTGCTTCAATCTAAATACAGTATATTAGCGATATTTTGCGCGAAGCGCCGAAATTTTTTTGTAATTTCCTATAATATACTGAAAAACGATATAATTATTATCACTTTGTCCAAGAAAGTATTTTAACATTGTATAAAAATGGCTCCAAAAACATGCACGAGCCAAAATTTATTTTTGGCAAAACCTGCATTTATTGGCCATTTTTAGGTGCGTTTTTGAGATTTTCGGCCGAAAATTTGTGATCATTTACCCCTCTCCCATAAAAATGGCCGAAAACCATACGTGTAACGGGGGTTTGGGGAATTCGCCATCCAACCAGGGTTGGATGTCCTCCCCACACTCTTCCCTCCAACGTCAGAAAATTTTGACCCACCCTCCCCATTTTTGGCGAAAATTTGCGCTTTGTTGACTATTTTTAGGTGCTTTTGTCATTTTTGACATAAAATTAGAGTCGCTAATCCCCTCCTTCTAAAAATGGCCAGGGACCCCTGCCCGGAATTTCAAGCCGTTACATGTATGCCGAGGAGCCCCTCCCGAAATTTTTGAGCTGTTGCATGCATGTTTTATAGTGATAGTTAGTCTATTCACTCTTGCTTACATTCAAAAATACTGTATCACTTCGTGAAATTCTAATAGTTAGCTGCACTTTTGCCATAGTAAAATTTAACTTCAAAAATTATTCAAAAGTTTTTCACCAAAAATCGTTTGACAGTGACTTGAGTCTTGTACCCTGAGAGGAGGGTACTAACCCTCCCTCAACCCCCCTTTGGGAATGTGTGTTTCCGATCCATGTAGCGAGCATGAGAATTAAAACTTAGTCATCACATGAATAATAAATTGGCACTTTGCTGTATGTAACTTGGTGTAACTGGGTACGCTACTAAAACCATAAGAAAAGTCTATACAAGGTAAAAAATAGCCTGTGTACTGCAGATGCGTTCTAAATAGTTAATATTCAACGGATATATTAAACTTATTCAAATTTGATTTTAACCCTCGGCGCCTCGGCACGTTTCAGCTTCGCCTTTGGCGCCGAGGCCGAGGCTCCAAAAAACGCCGAGGATTGCCGAGGCCGAGGCCAAGGCGCTCGGTCCGATCACTGTCTGCAATGCAACTTTCTGAATAATGAAGAAATTTTTTATAGTCAAAAAGCAAAGTCAAATACGTAATGATCTCGGACTAATTCAAACTTTTGATAAAATCATTCAAAAGAGTTGTATATCTTTCGAAGTGCGAATCACTACCAATATTATGAGTGCATATCGCGTTTGTCAAAATGATTGATATCACGCGAGAATCATTTTGGGCATTGCACGCCAGGTTTTCGAGTTTCAGCGCAATGAAGAAATATGCTACGCACAATTAAGGATTTTTGAGCAATTTTTAGCGATTTTCGAGTTAAAACGGCTAATTTTTCCGCCCAAGTCAGGCTTCCGCTCCCTCTTAGGAGTACCGCCCCCTTAGGAAAATCCTGGATCCGCCACTGGTTGAAACTTATTTATTGGCTGAAATTTTCAGGGAATTTCGCGCTGATAAATGGTGATACTTTTGAATTTGAACGAAAATGGTCGAACGATTTGCCATTTGGTTATGATTTTTGGTATCAACCAAGACACAATGTATTGATCAGTACGTCGTGGGGTCCGCCTCGCTTGATTAAAAACGGCCTGAAACCCGACGATCTTTGTAAGATAATATATGGTATTTCTACAATTTAGAGTAAACAGCAGGTTACAAGATTTATCTAAAAAAATGCACAAATATTATATAGATGGGTATTTACTAGGTTTTTTGCCTATTTCTTAATTTTTTGTTGAAAGGCAGGAAGACTGCCCGAGCTCTTAAACACAGTAATTTTATGCCAAAGCGACTTTTATCATAAAAAATAAATTAAGAGTGTCCACCTAATTGTCCTATATGTTTTTTATAATAACTTTATTGATTTTCTTATTTTTTGAATTTTTTGGATTAGATAGGAGATCTGATAGGAAACAGACTGACAAGGTCTGATTAGTTTTGATAGCCTATTGTGTAAACTGCAGAAGTTGGTGTAAACCTTAGATTTTCTGATAGTCTTTCCCTTTAAAACTTATTTATTTTGCGATCAAAAAATAGTCCACAAATCATGCCTCTCAAGCAATGAATATAAAGAATTCTCTGCATATGAATGCTTGTGAATCGAAAAAAACCGTTGGATAGGTTTACATAAATTTGTGAGAAATTGCTGTCAAAAGTCAGTAATACAATTTTAGCAATGCGAAGTAAAGTCAGTTCTGTGGAAATGCTATGTTTTTGAATGTAACCAAATCATGTCAAACTTTATCAATCAATGGCCTATTATACATTCTATATTCTAGACATTCTATATTCGCTCAAGAAAACTTTCAAAATATTAGGAATCCATTGACTTAACACGAGATAATAGTTTGTATATTTAGGTGACAACCTACAAAATACTAAGGTTTACACAAACTTATGTAGCTTACACCACAAACAAGCAAAAGCAAGCAAATCCTGTCATACAGTTTCCTATCGGACCTTCCAGTTACACATGTACAAAAATCATTAAAAAATATGAAGAATTAGCGGAGTTATTATTAAAAACAGGTGGGATAGTTAGGTGGGACACCCTGTTTGTCTATTCACCTGTCAAAGCAATTTACATAGATCATTCTTTCGTTTTCTTGCTAAAATTATTGCATTTTTTGACTAAACCTATTCGTAGCAAACTACGGTCATCACTTGTACTTCTGGAATTGGGAAACGGAGAAATTGGAACAAACGATAGATTTGGGTGCACAAGATGGTTGTATGACCCTGGAAATCCGAATGTGTCACGATCCGGACAGTGTTCATGGCTATGTTGTTTCAGCTTTGGCATCAAGCTTGTTCCACTTATACAAGGATAAAGTAGGCTTTGAGCTCAGTGGAACAAACTTAAAATTATAATATTATGTGTACCTAATTATGCTTATAGAATGTTTGGAAATGCGACAAAGTGATGAAAATCAATCCATTGAGCGCAAAAGGCTTCATAATGGAATCGGTACCAGGTAATATAAAATAATTTGTTTGAAAATTTGAAAAGCTTACATTCGAGCATGAATTCAAGAGAATCGCTCTTTTTAAGTCCGAATAATCTGCCTAAACTTTCTGTTATATCATAACATTACATATAGCATTATCAATTTAAATTGATTTTTATGTCATAAATATATCGCCGAAAAACGCATTATATCCTATATTGTTTGTTATTATGCTTATTTGGATAATGTTTGATTACTCGACTCATTCTCTTGGGCTTATTTTTAATATGGTTAGTGATTTCAGCTTTTGATCAAAAGCAATAATTTCATTTAAAAGTTCCTATTTGTCATGTGTTGAGAAGACATAATGCATAACTGCTGCGAATCACACAGTCTCTCTAATCCTATAATAGTAGATCGCATTTGACTCAGGTATTTAAGACAAGTGAATTATAGTTTAATTATACTCGTATGTTTTAGAATCAAATGAGGAACTTTTGGCTTTTTGTCTTTGTATTACATTTTACTTTTGTTATATGAAAGACTGGATTAGGAAACCATTGGAATTACAAAGAATTAATCTTCATTGCCTTGCGTCGTCATATAAGGATCAGAGATTCATATGGGGTTGGAGAGGGTTTAAAACCATTATAAGATCAAATGGTAAAACTTTTCAGGGAAAATAAACAAAATTAAGACTGGAAACAAGCAAAAGTCAAAATTTTGCAGAGCGACTTGAAATCCACCAAAAAATATCAGTTTTACATAGTTTCATTTTACTTTTTAGAGTTAAATTGACCTTTACACGTGTTAAAATGGCGTACAAACTATCCTAAATTCGTAGATTGTTGATAAGATTCCAAGCACTTTTAAAAATTTTATTTTCAGGCGTTTTATCCTTTATTTGCCTAATTTTTCCCAAATAATTCATTTTTCCCTACTGGGTCTTCCCCCAAGGCCCCTGTGATGTGTAATCCGAGACCATAGATGCACCGCATGGCCGATGTCAGCCGGTCAGGGGAGCGCAAAAATCGAGCTTTTTTAGGCTAAAATGACTTGAAAAACTGGTGTAAACGCTGAAATAGTGGTAAAACTATGCTATTAAACAATTTATGCCCAATTTGAAGCACTCTTGGAGAAAATTTTAAATTTTCATCCATTTTTGGCCTTTACTTCGCCTCATTGCAATTTTTTTATTCTGGGGGTATAGAGCAATGAAGAAATTGTGTGTAACAGTTATAAGGACAATCGGTTTTCAAGCGACTTATGTATAAAATGGACTTGATGTGTTTCGATATAATTTTTTAGCTGTTGTGACTGATATTACCATTTCAATGGACGATCGTTACATCTACTTAAGCGCTTGGCTTCACGGATTCGTTGATCAGTACAATATTGAAGACAAGTTTGCACCTCGTTTAGTTAGTCGAGTACGTCACATAATTGTATCGCTTTTGGATAATTTTTGTGATTAAGGTTTTTCGTTTAATTTAGATCAATTTAGGCGGTTGCATTACCAAGTCAGGCCCAGTTGTTGTTCTGGAAGATAACTATGAACAGGTAAATACCCTACCCAACCCTATGTACGAATCGTAATGGTTTCATCACACTGTAGATTTTTTTACAGTGACAGGTATTTATTATTATTATTCCTTATTATTATTTATTTTATTATCATTTATTATTATAATTTTTCATTATCATTCAATATCCTCTTCGAAAATTTTCTATGAGGAAATGGGCGACAGTACTTATGCCGTTATATTATCTCAACGGTCCTTATCACAATGGGATCGGGATTTCTAAGAGTTTCACCCCAATACGCACAGTTTGATGAGAAACGTCGACAAAATTTTCGTTGCTCCTATCATTATCATTTCCTTCTTTTTGAAAATTTATGGGGATAATCGTTTTATTGAGATCTATTGACGAATCAGTCGGAATATTTTTTGCAGCCAGAGGCTCGTTTTGTGAAGGGACGAAAACTGGAAGGTGGTCCGCAAATGTTGCAACTGAGTCTCGATGGCAAAAGATTGTACGTTACCTCGTCGCTTTATAGTACGTGGGACAAACAATTTTATCCCGAAATGATCAAGTAATCTGCTATTTTATCACCGGCTTCTACAATTATGAGGCTTAGAAAGAAATAACACCAGACATGGGCGCGGGAAGAGGGGGGATTTCGAAGTTATGCTCGAGAATCCGGCAGACCTGTCAAAAGTTCAGCAGTTGTGTAGAATCCACGATTAAGATGGATCAGCAGGTGTGACTTTCCGCAACGGCTTACTTAGCGATTTGAGGCCCTGAGAAACATCAAGCAGATTTATTTAGCTTCGAAGATCTATCATTTTCTGTATTTTTGATTTTTTCATCTTGTTCTGCCATGAAATTGAAATGAAAAGCTCGTCCGCGGATGTTCTTTACATTGAATCTGCTGAATTATTTAATGATAAACTGCTTCTAAATATCATCAGAACAACCTGATTGCTTTCAGTGCAATCATAGTAATTGTATACTCGTAGTTATTTGACTTGTGTGTTGACGAGTATATATATTTTGAAAGTTTTTCAAAATTGTTAAAGCCTAACGCTATTTTTTCGTGATTGTGAACATTTTTAAGCTTCCTAGCTTCCTATTTCCAGTAAGGTCGGAAATTTTTAGACGTGGCTCTTGCATGGTACGGATAAATGTCGATCTTGTTAAAGAAAAAATGGAACTCGATGAAGATTTCCTTGTGGACTTTGGGAAGGAACCCAATGGCCCCGTATTGGCGCATGAAATGAGGTTAGTGACACTGCAATCTTTATTTTCGAGTGAGTCAGCTGCGAAGAAACGACCAGCATATTATATTGTCATAGGTGGCGCGTTAATGCGTACCTATAATATACTTGAGTACTCTCAACATATGTCCCCCTGAAAGCTATTACGGCACGTATCTGGGTGGTGCGGCTTTTTTAAAGGTAGATGATAAAAAACTCGATGCTCCCTTTTTTGTTTTTGTTTGCACTCAATATCGAGTTAGTGGTGAGTGTGTAACTGTAAACCGAAAAATCAAATGATCTGAGGGGGCCAAATTTCTTTTAAATGTTGCCCTTGATGATTAGGTTACAAATCTGATAATAAAAGTTTTTTTGTGGTTGTTGCACAAAACTGTAAAGTAGACGGTTTCCTACTGTTTGTATGTGCAGAAGCATACCTATGTAATAGTAAGAAGTCGTCAATACGAGAAAGAAGCAAATAAAAAAGAATAAGGAAAATGAGGAGAAAAATAAATAAGTAAATAAATAGATCAATGAAACAGCAAATAATAAAAAAGAAAAGAGAAAAAGTTAAAAAAGAGAAGAAAGAAAGACAGATATAGAGGTGCATCATGCTAATAGTAAGAAAGAAACAAACAGAACGCGTGAAATAGCACAAGTGTACCTAACAAAATTATATTATGAGATATTACATGTTTTATGAGGCGCAAGAGTCTAATTGAAAAAGAAAAATAGATAGGATTATAAAACGAAAACTTACATAGAAAAGAAAAAAGAAAAATGGAACAAAAAAATTATATAAACAGACGAGGTCATCAGAGAGGAACTAGGTTGCTACAGTTTCGTGCCTTCAATCCTCTGACAGTCACTGCAACCTAGCGGCACCAGTCTAGGCGGCTAGACTGCCTCTAATTACAAAAAATAAAAAGAATGAATAAATAGATAAACGAATTAAAATTATAGAAACTACAAATAAATATAATGATAATAATGATAATCATATTAATATTAATAACAATAAAAAAGAAACATTAATAGAAAGTATATAAATAACTAAATAAATGAATGAAATAAAAAAAATAATAAATAATGATAGTTTTGTATTCGATTCAGTCTGATTGGTTTCAAAATGTGGACAGTTTTGCATTATAGTGAAGTGTTTTAAGGGGCGGCCCCCATCGGTCAAGAATATTTGGCGAGATAAAGAATGGTTATGCAATTTGCAATGATTTTTGGCCGTCAGTGACCATAATTTCTCAAATTTTTCCGGCGCTATGCGCCGGATGATACTATTAATGACATTTATTTACTTTCTTGGCGACCTGGAAGCCATTTTCTGTTCATGTAGGTTTTAAAACAAGTTTAGCAGCAGAAACAGCTATTTTTGCATAGTTTTCTTCTATATTCAAGTAGAAATTTCGATATTTTGCATCAAATGCTATAAATACTGGAAATCAAGCAGTAAATCATGCTTCTAGACGTCTATCCGCCTTAATTTCACAAATTTTCAGGCGCTTCGCGCCAGATTTTTGTTGAAGTCATAGAAATTTAATGATTTTTTCGCACGAAATTGTCTAAAATTTTAAAATTTCAAGAAAAACATTGTGTCAAAAGTGATTTTATGTAAAAGTATACGATGTAAAACACCAAAAAACCTATATGCCCGTTAAGGGCAAATTTTTGGACCTATTTTCGACTGTTTTTTTGGAGAAGTTGGGATGCCGCCACCCCTTAGGAAAATCCTAGATCCGCCACTGAGTGTTTTTAATTTATTCTGAAGGAGTAATATTTTCAAATTAATAAGCGGTCTAGTGTAAAGAGTCTGGAACGGAAAAAATATGTTTTCTGTCGTCATCTCCACTTACTAGATGGAACGTGCAAATTATCTTAAAAATGTGCCCTGTCCTAAGCGGTACACTTCAAAATTAATTTTGTTTATTTACGCTCAATATTGCTTTTTGAAAATGTTCTTTGTAACATCAAAATAATAAATCTGACCCTTAAATTCTTCTACAGCCCGTGTTTGCTGAGCTGTGAAGGGGAGAAGTATTAATCATGCACATGTTTTCTAATGCCAATATTTTACTCCGTATTGCATATTGTTTGATCAGATTTTTTTATTTCAAAGTTTTTTTGACTGATTTTTAATAAATAATCATCTTGATTCGCAAACATTCACTATTTTCAAAGTTGACTAAAATGAGAAATATTTTTTCGAAATAGTATAATCAAGCTAAAATCTTCGCTTTGAGACGCATTTAATGTGAATTTCCGTTAAAAAAACGTTCTATCAGCAAAACCGTGAAACTTTTGCGACTTATTGGTCTATTCAGGTTAAGTAACCTGTTGGCTTCTTTTTGGATCGCTTTATGAAACTCCAGATTCAGGTGTACTATTTTATTTTTGGGTCAGTATTTAATGTTGGAATATTTTGTATGTACATTATGTAAACCTTCTTAGAATATCATTCACTTATAATTACAAAACTTGACTATAATTCTCATGCGCCATCTTTATCGAACGGATTCCAAAATTTTTGTATGTTTAAATCGATGCAAATTAATGTCTCCATTTTTGGAATGTAAGCGGTTCATCAATTTTCTAGAATCATTTGCATTTGCTGACGCGTCAACTTGATTGTTCATTTTTGCCGGTTTAATTCATATTGCCTTGCTCAATGACTGATTTCTATTTTGTTCTTGTGCTTTCGTCCATTACCTGCGATTTTTAATGGCAAACGCATTGTTGTGTTTGTTTTACACACTGATGTGTTTGATGCTGCGCCTGCCTTTTGTTTGCTGTTTCTGTCAATGCAGAATTTCACTTTAATTATAGTCTGTTTTATTTATTTGAGAGCTTTTGCAGTGAATTTTTTCGAAGGCTACAGTAAGCGTAACAAGATAATTTACTGTAATTTGACAGATCAGTGAGAGCGAGCGGCTTGTATTCTTCCATCTTTAATGCACTAGACCGTCCATATAAATTTAATTCAGGCATTTAAACAGTGCTAGGACATACTACAGTAAGTGCGCTGAATAAAAAGGCAATGGCTGGAATTGAACCCGGGTTGCTTCGACGGCAAGCAGACGTTTTATTACTGAGCTATGCGGGTGTTCACAATGCTTCTCAAAATATAGTCTATTGTGTTTAAAGTGTCAACTTGAGGTAAGCTGAATGCTTGACTTTTATGGGCAAGTCGATTAATTTGCTGGAAGACGAGAATAAATTATGCCGCCAAAAATTTTATTGAGAAAACCTCATTTGCTATAGCTACATCGAGCTCTTATGACCTACAGTAAAGAAGAAAGAAGGAGTTAATGTAGTCTTTGAAAACATATATTTAAAAAGCTCTCGGATAAATGAAACAGACTATAGGTCACACATGCACATAGGGGGTGAGGGGGATATTACCCCCTGAGAAGTCAGCTAGACCGGTACTGTCCAGCGATTTTGAGCAAACAGGTCTTGTTCTGCATCATTTTTGACATCAAAATCAGTAAAAATGTCAAAATTTTTCCGGCGCTTCGCGCCAAATTAGTACTTTTAAGTACTTTTTACTCAAAAAGCGCCCAAAATTGATAAGTTTGTGCATTTTTCAGTGTTAAAAGTGATATAATGCAGTCAAAATGGACTAAAAATGCTTTTAAAATGTGTTATTAACACAAAAAACGTTTTATAGGCTATTTTGACCATTTTGATCATTAAAACAGCAAAAAAAATCGTGAACGTTAAATTTACTGTTTTAGATTTTTGGCATTTCACCCCCCTGCCGACCCTGACCTTGTGCACCTATGCGATAGGTAGTAACATCATTTAATTGGCATACATTTTAATATAATTTACTCGTATTTTCCGTCTAACGTTGTTATCTTCCTTTAATGTCAGCAGTTGCATATGAAGCTATAAATTTTTCAAAAAAAAACAAAAACTGTCGCAGCTAATTTTTCTTATGCAGCATGTACGCTGATTTTTCCCAATGGGACTTTTAAGTAGGTCTTTCTCTATGTTTAAAGTAGGCTAGATTGTATTTTTTTGCAATGAGATGCAATGTTTACGAACAATATCATGCTAATAAAAAGTAGAATGCTAGCAAGAAAAAATTTTCTGTTGGAGCAAAAAAGGTTTACCCGTATGCGCAAAAATGTGCCAAACAGTAAGACTTCCTTAAACAACACAAAAATTGAAGTATATTATGCGGCCTATGCCTGTTTCTGTAGACTGAATTAAGTTGGCCGTAGAGGTGTAAAGTTAACTCCGATATTCTTTTTATTATCAGAGCATTTAGGAAGGTAAGTTTTTGTGAAATAATTATTAATCGATTATTTATAGTCTGTTTCACACAAGTTTAGGCATATATGTTAAAAATTATGCCCGACAATAAGCCGACAGATTGCGGTTATAGCATTGATTTCAAATATAATTATCGTAATCCGTTGGCCTATTTTCGTAAAATTCTTAAAATTTATGCCCAAACTCATGTGAAACAAACTATAATACACATGAAATTTTTCCAAATTTCAACAGTTTTTTTGCGTAACAGTGAAAAATGTTCTGTGACTATACCTTGATTTTTCACAGGCCGCAGAATAAACTAAGAATTTTTGCGTTGTTTAGTGGAAGTCTAGCGGTTTAATACATTCGTATGGCTTGAGCACTTAAAGGTAAATTTCTCCTTGTCCTCTTCTTTTATATCCTAAAAAATGAGACAATCCAAGTATATTTTCCCTTATTTGCTCCATCGAAGCATTTACTCTGCTTATTACAATACCTTAGTATTAAACGTCAAAGATTCAGAACCCAATTGATGTAATGGATGTGATTTTTGAACTTTTGCCTTATTTTTTATGGACCCCAAAGACTTTTGGTCACTGACATACGACCACACTAGGCGCACCTTAGGGGTCTTAACTTTCAGGAGCTAAAACTCCCAAAATCATATAGACTCGATTTTTGGCTTTTATTCACGATTTTGCCCCATCAGACACACAGAATTCGGTTGATGGCAATGTATGCGTACAAAGCTTAGCCGTTGCTAGCGACCCTTAAATATGGACTATTATTGGATTGCAATTAGATTCTGAAAAACAATGTCTTTAAAGTTGCTGAGAATGTGGAACGAAGAGGAAATCAATACAAAATAATTGTTTATATAACAATTCAAATTATATTTCTTTGAGACGCTGTATGTATAGGCTCGAATTGCTCTTTTTAGCTTAATCCAGGCTTTTTACAACTTTTTACAACTTTTTACAAAGCTTTTTTACAACTTTTTTTTTACTTTTTACAACTTTTCACAATTTCTTTTTTACAACTTTTTACAACTTTTTACTTTTTACAACTTTTTTACAACAAAATTACTTCATAATTTTAGCAGCTTAAATAGCACAATTCTAAACAAATGCTGCGGACTGAGGATGGCACGAAGGAATTATCGTCTTTTATCAGATCGCATTTATCCAGCTTACGTTTGAAGGAAACTGATTTAGTTTTAGAAATTTAAAGCCTCTAGTAATAGAAATTCAAAGATTATTAATAGCTTCCCAAGAATATATCTGAGCTGTATTTCTGCCCCTGTGACGAAAAAATTGTTAAGACAATACATGGTCGTTTTTGGCCCCCAATCATCGTCTTTTCTAATTTTCTCCGTCCAGAAGCAAAATTACAGTAAGTGCATGCATTTTTGCAAAGCTATTAACAGGCCCCACATTCATAAATCAAAAAACGGACAATTTCCTTAGACTGCATGATAAATAAAGAATGATTTTAGTATAGACCATGAATGCGTATGTTTACAAAGTATGAAAAAAACGTATCCAAATTATTTTATTTTTACATATTAAGCCGCTCACTCTAAACACTTTGTCGAGTTCTTAGTCATTCGATAGGTAAGTACCTATACGAAATTACTTGAATTAAAGCGAATATTACAATTGTCTGCATCGGATCGTTTCATGTAATATTTGTTTATTCGACAAATTATGCTTTAAGCCTGCTTCACATAAGTTTCGGCATAAACTCTAAGAATTTTTATCGACAGTAAGCTGATAATACACTAATTATATATTAGAACGCATAATCGCGATCCGTCGGCCTATTGTCGGTGATAATTGTTAAAAGTTATGCTCAAAATTATGTGAATCAGACTTCAATAGGGTAAGATTCGACCTTAAGGTTATTTGACCCTTAGGTTGCCTAGCATTTTAGTTACTACCTACGAAAAGCCGTGGGCGTGGGGGTTTGGGAAGATTAGATCACCCCCACCCTCCGAAAGTTCGATTGTGACCCACTAGACCCACCATCCCGCTAGACCCACTGTCCCACTTGACCCACCGTCCCATTAGACCCACCACCACGTGCATAATAAGGTGTCAATCTTTCTTGGGACCATCTCAATATAAAATAGTCCCACTCCAATTGTCTCGGAAGACCTAAATGAAGGTTATATTACGCAATGGTTGTTGAAATGCATAGAGGGGATCCCGAATATTATTCCCATGTGAGTAGCAGTAAATAAAAGGCGCCTGAGCGCTTGTCAATAAATTCTGCATTTGTAATACTCGCTTAAATGATTCATCACTTAATATAATGTGAATTTAAATTATGGTTCACCTTTGAAACATAAACACTCGTTATCATCTCATCAGCTTCACAAACCACCACAGTTGACTTCATGTAGCGTGTGAACACGGAATTTATACAAATTAAATTCGTATCACAAAAATCAAATGTTCGAAATGATCTTGAGCATAAGACTATGGTGGACCCCGCTTGCTCTGTTTCTAAAAATAGATTTGGACCTATTGATGTTGATCTAATTAGCATTTTTAATCTTTTTATGTCGAGAATAGCAATCTACTCAGCTCGATCATGATTGAGCTGATCGTAGGAAACTTTTTCATCATATTCGTATGTATGTTATTAAAAGCTAGTGCAATGTCAATGTTTCAATCTTATAATCTTACATTTTTCTGTTGGGTCATCCAAAACGGTGGGACCATACGTGGGCAGCAAGAAAATTTTGGGGGGTGCAAGATTTTTTAAAGGTCAAAAAATGGCCTTAAAAATGGAGGTATGGTGAAAAAACACCATTTTTCGACGTTTCTCATCAAGAACAATCCATTGGCATCAAAAAATAGCGAAAAAAACAAAAAAAAATTCAAAAATTGAATTCTGGGGGGGTATTTTGATTTCTGGGGGGTATTTTGGTTTCTGGAGGGTTGCATACCCCCTAACCCCCACGCCCAGGTGTGGGTGGGACTAGTGGGACGGTCACAAAAGCTATTGACACCTCATTATGCACGTGGCGGGTTTAGTGAGACGGTGGGTCTAGCGGGATGGTGGGTCTAACGAGACGGGACCTTAAGTTCGATAGACTCCTAAAATCGATTGAATTCAGGCACGTCTTGCTGGGCTTTTTTGTTAGTTTTGAACCATACAGACTCCAAGAATTTGATCGCTACCTTATGCCTATGAACCCTTTGCAGTCGCAATTTGAAATTTTTAATAAAGTTGCCTATCTATACCTATTTACGGTGTACATGAAACAGTCGTATATTATTGCAGATATCCGGGTGGAGACTGTTCATCAGATATATTTGTGTGAAGACTAAGAAGCATTCGCGATGATCTGATATTTTTTGTATCACTCACTGTCCTATATTTCATTAACCTTGAACATTCTTAATCATTTTTGTGCAATATTTGCACTATTTTGATTGTTCATTTGCATTTTGTTTATCGTTCGTATTGCCTTAGTATGTGGGTTACACAATGCCTACATACATAGCATTACAATTTGCTGTGCATGCATAACAATATTATTTTCGAGTAAATATTAATTGATTACTAAAGCGGTAAAGCAACAATCATGTTACTGTGCATAACAATTGATAAGCACTAAGTTTTAGTATGCAAAATTGTATTACATTAGACTGCCTAAAAGCGGCTTAGCCTGAAAATTTGATTCCTGTTGTAGATAGTGTATCTACATGTGCCCTTACTTGTACGGCCATTGCGCACCTTAGTGCGCCTATTCCGACCATCTGGTCTTTTGGTTCCACTGTGGCGATCCAGCCATATTTTTAGATCATCGATAGTACGACATGCGGAGGCATTCCGACCACGCAGTGTCTTTTGGTTGGACTCTTGTCGCTATGTGTCGCGAGGGATACGAAGATGCGACCTTTTACTGTGGAACCCCCTACAAGTCCCCTATCATTTCTTTACAATTAAAACATAGGCGACATGACCGCTATTCATGTTGAGCCTGTGCAGAGACCCGAAAAATCCATGCGCAAGTAGCGCCAATTTCTTATAAATAACATTTCTTTCTATTTCTCTTCTTATATTACTGTAGGCCTCCCTCCAATCTTGATTAGTGCGGTTGTGGTGGCAGAGTTGCCTTTATAATTACTGGCGTTTCGTTTCCGACCTTATCAGCGCCTAAGACTGTACATATTGGTTTGATTTGGTAAAAGCTAGAAAATTGGCTGTCTAGAGGTGCATTATACCGCAGGCAGTTAAGGATTGGGAATTGGCCGGCCTCGACTTAAATAATTGCTGGATTCTATTGGGTAAAACCTTTTATTTATCATTTCGTTCAAAATTCATAATTCCTTTTTCGAACCAAAAACCTATAAAAATTATTACATAATTTTTATAGTGGATGACAGCCCGGATAAGAGCTCTTTGTTGTTGTGATTTAGGTACAGAGTGCTATTGGAACCAAAATTCGTAAGTAGTTTCGCCATAGGTAATCTGGCGCGAAACCTTTTCAATCCTTTTCGCGAAAATTATTCTTTTGGTCTAAAAAGGTCCAAGGACCTAGGGCAAATACCAGGGTTATCTAATTACTCCTGTGTTAGGAACCGCGGTCGGATTTCCCTTTCCATAATCTCCATAGGTACTGGATCTATAACGTCCGTGGAGATTTTAGGTAGTAAGTATTAAGGGTCATTTGGAAAAGTGCAGGTGAATTGCCGCAGTTTCCTATCCAGCGCTAGTTGTAGCAAAGGTACTTAGGTAAGTCCCGAAGGTACTTATTGGGGTTCGTTGCTTTGGTAGTTGTTGTGTGTTGGGTATCTTCCCCAGTGGCGTGCTGTCGGTTTAGTTATCCGTACATATGTAACTGCTGTCAGTAGTTACACGCCTTTGAACTCCGGTTCAAACGCCTATGACGGGAATTAATACCCCAACAGGCATTAAAGTCGATGATGAGCAAAGACAGGCTATAATGGCATGCCTACCATGCTCACCAGGCAAGCCAATGACGAGCTAAGACAGGCTATCGGTATGCCTACCACGCTCACCAGGCAATCGAGCACATGTGTTGTTCTCTTGGTGTTGCATTTGATCGGTATTGCACGCCGCCTTTTCAACGGCGCTGCAGTCGGGTGTCAACCTGTGAGTTTATGCTTCGGGTGGGCATAAAACTCAGCCAATCTCGTTTTTGTTTGAGCGCTGGTTTGGCTCGCGGGAGCGACCGTACACTGATCAGTGGCGGACCTTCGGGTCTGCCCAGTTTTGTGAGACTCTTACAAATGGAGGTCCCACGGAGATCCCTTCGGGTCGCTCGCCCGAAGGGCCCCTTCTTTAAGGAGAGGGTAGTGTAACTGCTGTCAGTAGTTACACGCCTTTTGAACTCCGGTTCAAACGCCTATGACGGGAAGTTAATACCCCAACAGGCATTAAAGCCGATGACGAGCAAAGACGGGCTATAATGGCATGCCTACCATGCTCACCAGGCAAGCCAATGACGAGCTAAGACGGGCTATCGGTATGCCTACCACGCTCACCAGGCAATTATGCTCACCAATCGATCGAGCACATGTGTTGTTCTCTTGGTTCTGCATTTAATCGGTATTGCATGCCGCCTTTTCAACAGCGCTGCAGTCGGTTGTTAACCTGCGAGTTTATGCTTCGAGTGGGCATAAAACTCAGCCAATCTCGTTTTTGTTTGAGCGCTGGTTCGGCTCGCGGAAGCGACTGAACACTGATCAGTGGCGGACCTTCGGGTCTGCCCAGTTTTGTTAGACTCTTACACATACTTCAAGTACTTAATCAGCAAACTCCTTTGCGCGTGCTAAGACAACTCCAAGGTAACTAAAAGCCCTAAAGTTACAGTGGAGGTCCCCCAGAGCCCTGCGCGGGGCGGGTCGGCCCGCCCCGCCCCGCCCCGCAGGCCTGCGCGGGCTTTTTGCGGGCGCGGGGCGGGCCTTATTTTCTAAAAATTTTGGCGGGGCCGGGCCTTTCTTTTTTTAAATTTTTGTAGTGCAAAAGGATACGTGCGCGAAATTGATTTCCATGCACAAGGTTTCGCAGAAATAGACTATAGTTCTAAGTAATGCTCTGCTGCTCATTCTTTGAATAAATACTTAATGAAATAGAACGCATGGGGGGCTGTTAAAATAATACAAATTGAAATAATCCAGCTTTACCATGCATAAGCTTACATATATACAGTGTTTCAAAAAAACGAAACCCATATTTGACCTTGTAACTTACCACCGGCTCGCTCAATTTCAATGCAAATTGTTTTAAACGATAGACAAAAACCTTAGTAAGAAGCTTGCTAGGTTTCGTATCCGTAGCTTGCTCTGTTCTTGTGCAACGTGCAATTGTGTAAAAGTCATTTTTTTCATTAAATACAATGCGTGTTTAGAAATAAATCATGTGTTTGCAACGTTGTAGCTTTCAATCGAGTTAACATTTTAGAATACGGTCTGCTCTATTCAAAAGCCTGTTTGTCTAGCTGTTAGCCTGTAAATTTTTGTACTATTTCGCTGCTTGGTTCGAGAGTTATTGAGCTTTCGCCAAATGTCATTTCTTAGGTCATTCACAAGCGCAAGCAACTCGCTGCTTATTTTGTCATTGCTGGCTCAATCGCCGAGGGAGTGACCTTAGGCAAAAGCTCAATAGCTCTTGAACCAAGAAACAAAATAAAAGTAAAATTTGGAGGCAACTAGCTAGATAAATGAGCTTTTAATTGAAGCAAACCGTATTCTAAAATGTTCACTTGATCTAAAGCTACAACGTCGCAAACACATATTCATTTCTTACGACACATTGTATTTATTGAAAAAAACGACTTTTACCCAAATGCGCGTTGTACAAGAACAAATAAAGCTGCGAAAACGAAACTTTGCAAGATCATTATGAAGGTTTTTATCTATTGATTAAAGCAAGTTGCATCCGAATTGAGCGATTCGTTTCGAAGTTACAAGGTCTGATATGGGTTTCGTTTTTTTTGAAACACCCTGTATATATAGGTAGGCAGGTACCTACATACACACGTGGGCGTGGGGGAGGGGGTTTGGGGGGGCATGCACCCCCCAGAAACCAAAATACCCCTCCCCCCCCCCGCAGAAAATTTTTTTTGCTTTTTCAGCAATTTTTTGATGCCATTGGATAGTGCTTGATGAGAAACGTCGAAAAATGGTGTTTTTTTGCCATACGACCACTTTTAAGACCATTTTTTGACCTTTAAAAATTTTTTCACCCCCCCCCCCCAGAAAGTTTTTAACCTCCCCCCCCCCCCGTAGAATTTCGGTGCTGCCCACCTATGCCTACATATATGTAGGTACACACTACGTCCTTACATAAGGTAGACTATCATCTATAGGATTTGAGTAATGGCGAGCATTGGGATCTGGGTTGTCCCCTGGGATCCAGCAGACCCCCAAAATTGACTTTGTTGTGCTAGTTTTGGCGATTTCGCCCCATCAGACGCCCTCAGAATTTGAGCAATCAGCAGTGCAAGATTATGCCTTTTGCAGCTTACCTACATACCTAACTACACCTATCACAGTAACATCATTGTTGTTCCAATAAAGTTTATTGCTGTAAGACATTAGCTCTTAATCAATTTACAAAATTGCATTGCACTCATTTACATTGAAGATTTTGTATCACTCATTGTCCGGTTCTTTATCTTCTTGCATTCTGGCTCCTTTTTGACCAGAAATGGATACATAGAGTACATGAAAAAATTTTGCAGGGCGGTGCGGGGCGGGCCTAATTTTTGTAACATTACTGGCGGGGCGGGGCGGGTCTAAGGAGCTGCGGGGCGGGGCGGGCTTTATTTCTTTCTTGGCGGGGCAGGGCGGGTCAAAAATTTCGACCCGCGCAGGGCTCTGAGGTCCCCCCTTGAGGTTGCTCGCGACAACCGATCCGGTGTCTGTCATCATTTAAATTAATACATAATATTTTCTTTACCCAAAAATATTTATTTCGGCATTTTAAATATGTGTATTAGTTTTATCATATTATTTGCGTGACGCAGTACGCATTTAATTTGGGCATCGGTGGAGAAAAATTTTGTGGCTTCGAAACAAAGTTGCTGATTTAAGCAGCTGTGGAAATAATTTTGTGTCTTCGGAGCAAAGTTGCTAATTTAAGCATTTGTGGAAAAAATTTTGTGGCTTCGTGGCAAAACCGTTGGTATTTTTTTCTATACCCAATCGACTAATCAATATATTTTTCGCCACGCATATAATTTTTCCTTCGCCTCTCTTTTGTACTTGTTGCTATTTTGGCACACAGAGGTACGTTTTGAAAAACCCATACCTAGAGGGGTCCAATTCGAAAAATTTTTCGGATTTAAAGATAGTAGATTTTTTGGAGAAAAAATTTTCTTTTACCTAACGTTCATATTTCAAACGTTCCATTTTTAAAATGGGTGTTAAGAAAATTCTTCGTACTCCTCCAGTTAAAAAGGTGCTGCCACAATCTCATCCTGCGCGCCAATTGCAAAATGATCAAACCAGTTCTGTGGCGAATGATAATAATGCATTACCCCCTTTGGCGAATAATACCTCTGTCATTCCTTCTGATAATGAATCCACTGCTGGCAATATCCGTTCAGGAAGCGGAAATTCTGCCAATATACTTGCTGAAAATCGTTCTGGACGTAACGATCGTTAATAATTAGAGCTGCACGCTGGTACCCGAATGGGTACCCGGGTACCAGGTAGAAAATAGTTTTACTACCCAGGTACCCGATGGGCTACCAGGTATACCCAGGTACCCGGGTACCCGAATCCCCTAACATAAAATGGAAAATTAGCACTGCAGTTATGCAATATGTGCTAAGAATCGAATTAGAAACCTAGAAACGTATTGCTTCTAAAGTGCGATTGAATCAGAATGTAAATGTGATTTGATATAATCAACCGTATATTGTTAAATAAGCGAGTCTGTTAATATTTCCTATTGTCACAGTATATCGCATATACGGTTTAGGCAAATTCCATTATTCAGGTCTTTAGTTAAATTATTTTATTTGTGCCGAATTCTTCTTATTCTCTATTGTAAACAAATTTAAACAACAATTTATCTGCTAGCGACGCTTTTTCTAATGTATTTACTTCTGTGACCATTATATAAATTTAGACTGCAACTTCTATTCACATCGTGCACGCAACTGTTTTAGTTAGACCTGATTCAAAGCCTATCGATGTTCCAAATGCAGTCAGCCATAGGCGTAGCCCCCAAAATTTTTAAGAAATATTGTCAAAATTTTCCGGCGCTTCGCGCCAAGTCATTATTATTTATTGCTATATAGATCCAATGAATTTAAAAGCTTGAATCAGCTAAAATAATCCAGCACTTCACATCACTTTAGTAATTTAATGCACTATTTGTTCGTTGAATGAAACTGCGCATGCTTGTTGAGCTTAATAGTAAAAGTGAGAAAATGATTGCGTACCAGTTTGTCTATTCTCTGTTTTTTTGTATTTTGTGTACCAGTTTGTCTATTATTTGTTTCGTTTGTCTTTCTTTACAAAGACACATAATTCTATTTTAAATAAAAGGAATGGCCAAAATTTCTTATTTTTTTGAGCATTTCTTGTTCTCTGAACTACTTTTGTTAATAAGAAGGTCATAAATGGGCCTGAAAACGGTAATAACAAAATTTTCATTGATACATCCACAAAATATTAAGGGTGGAAAAAATGACTAAATTTCTTGGTACTTTGCGCCACTTATGAATTCCGAACTGTTTGTCAATAGAAAGGCCGTAAATTCTACATGAAAACGTTTATGCCCTCGAACCAAAATTCTGACTACGCCTCTGCAGTTAGCTCCAGAAAGACTTGTTTTGAATAAATTTTCATTTCCTGGTTGATTTCAAAATTGCTTTTCGTCAATGTGTTTTTCCTGCTTCAAATGTTTTAATGATGCTATGATGATACAAAACCTGCTTCACAATTTTTGCTTTGAATTATGAAAATGACTTAAATTTCATCAAATGCATACGAATTCTTCAGATTAAAGCCTTGATTCTATTTAATCTTGCATTAATTTTTCAATAATTTTAGTGCTTAAATATCACTTTGCCCCTATACTTCACTGTCAACCAGTGATCGTACAGGAGACCCCGGACCCCGACCCCAAAAAACCCCGGCCTTAAGCCCGACCCCTGACCGGGGCAAGATTTTTCTAGTTGGGGTTGAATCTTTTTCGGGGCTGAAATATAGCATTTTATTCTTTGGTACATAGGAGGATTGTATAAATACCAAATAAAGTCGGAACAAGGGCGATTCATTCACGAGCATAATAAATATGTAAAACTCGACACTTGCGGTATTTCATAAAATGTACGCCTAGTCGCCATGTTTTTAACACTTACATACATGTTCGCATATTTATCACCATAAAGTGAGCCAAAATTACTGACACACCGAATCATAGGCGTAGCCAGGGGAGGGGAGGGCATTGGGGGCACATGCCCCCCCCTAAATTTTTCAGAAATTATGTTGATTTTTCTGGCGCAATATGTCCAGAAAATTGAGTTCAAAAAGGCAAAAACGTCAAAATTTTCGGCGCTTCGCGCCGAGCGCCGAGTCATTATTATTTATTGTTAAACAGATGCAACGAGTTTAAAAGCTTGAATGTGCTAAAATAATCCAGCACTTCGCATCACTTCAGTGATTTAATGCACTATGATTTCATTGAGTGTAATTGTGCATGCTTGTTGAGCATAATAGTAAAAGTGCGAAAATGTTAGCGTACAATTTGTCTATTCTCTGCTTTTTTATCTTTCTTTACAAGGACACGTAATTCTATTTTAAATGAAAGGAAAGGTCAGATTTTCTTGTGTTTCTGTGCATTTTCTATTTTCTGAACTAGTTAATAAGAAGGCCACAAATGGGCCTGAAAACGGTAAAATTAAAATTCTCATTGATACATCTTTCAATGACTTATTGGCAGCGACCCGTTGCTGCGCTATATACTTAGCAGAGGTCGAAAAACACATTTCAGCTCAGAAGTTTTGCGCAGTGTAGGAGTTCATCAATTTCAAGTGTTTTGAGCTTAATTCAGAACCAATATTTTGCCGATTTTGCGAAAATTTGTACGTTACTAATTAAAGATTAGAGTGCTTTTTTTACAAAATTTTCCGGGGTTCTGCCCCGGACCCCGCTGGGAACGCTTGAGCGCGCCACCCCGGACCCCCAGCCGATACAATCTCGTTGTACAGCAAAGAGATTTTTAGGAGAGAAAAGTTAAACAGATCAAGAATTTTTAAAAATTTACGGCGCTCAGCGCCGGAATTATAGTCTGTTTCATTTATCCGAGAGCTTTTTCAGTAAATGTTCTCGGAGGCTACAGTAACCCCTTCTGTCTTATTTACTGTAGGCCGCCAGATCTCACTGTAGCTACTTAGCGAAGGAGGGTTTTTCAATATCATTTTTGCAGCATAATTTATTCTGGTCTTCCAGCAGATCAATCAAAATTATAGATGAGAATCGCGCATTCATCTTATCCTAAGTTGACATTTTAAAGACAATAGACTAAGATGTTTTAAGAAACGCCGCGAACTTCCGCATAGCTCAGTGGTAAAACGTCTGCTTGTTGTCGAAGCAACCCGGGTTCGATTCCAGTCGATAGCTTTATATTCAAAGCACTTACTGTAGTACGTCCCAGAACTGATTAAATGCCTAAATCAAATTTATATGAACGGATTAGTGCATTAGAAATGGAAGGATTCCAGCCACTTGCCCTCACTGAGCTGATCTGATAAATTATAGTAAATCGTCTGAATTACAGTAAATCGTCTGTTTCGCTTACTGTAGCCCTTGAAAAATTTTACTAAAAAGCTCTCGAATAAATGAAACAGACTACAGTTTATCTGTTTTGAATGATTTAAGCGGTATAAATTGAGTTTAAACAGCAAAAACGTCAAAATTTTCCTGCGCAAAGCACCGCCGGTTACTGTCTTTCTTTATAGGTACTAAGTTGATTATTCGTAGTTTTCCTGTTCTGCTCTTGCACGCTATCAGTATTCAAAGAGCTACAACATGTTAAGGCCGGTGAAAAATGGCTGAATTTTTTGGTGCTTTGCGCCACTTATGATTTCCGAACTGTTTGTCAATAAAAAGGCCGTGAATTCTACATGAAAACGGTAAAAATTTCGAAAATTTTCGGCGCTTCGCGCCACGTTACACTTTTTGTATTTTTGATCGTCAGAAACCCATAAATTAGCTAGGCTTCACTACTAAAGGTCGAAAAACGCAGTTCTGCTATACATATAACGTTACTGGCATTCAATGCAAAAGAAGTCTTAAAAAGTTTTGTGTATGCCTCCCTCAAACCAAAATCCTGGCTTCGCCAGTAGTTAACCGTGTCCCCCTGGATCGCAACACAAAGTATAGCCAGTGCTTAAGCATAGGCTGTGTTGAAGCATAGTCCTGTGTTGAAGCATAGGCTAGTATGTTTTGTGTTGCGACTCTAGGGGATGACGTCACACTATAGTTAACCTCAACTATGGGTATACTGGAGACTATTTTAAATTTGCGGATCAAGTCAACCAGGTATACTTTACACTACAGCAAGAGTACCTATTTAATGCAGGGGGATATACGAAAAATGGGGGAATCTATCAGAATTTCATTCTTTAGGGGATAACTATGAACACTGCTTACCATACTAAATCCTTACAATATTCTAACTCGGGTATCACTTGACCACTTTACACTTTACACTCGAGTAGTTTACACCAAATCATAAAACCGCTATAAATCATGAACCAATGGCCGGATTGAGCTGAAATGTTCAGAATGTAAAGACTACATGCCAAAAATAATTGTATATGGAAATTCGTGCACCGGCTTACTGTAGCTATGTTATAACACGTATTTTTTGAACCAATGGCCGGATTGAGCTTAAATTTGAGAAACAGCATATACGCGAGACACAAATTCTTTGTACATTGTCTTACTGTAGGTATACTGTAGCTTTCTGGATTTTCTATATCTCACAAACTAACAGTCAAATAAAGCTGAAATTCAATAAATTAGATGTATATGAGTCAAAAATAACGTACGCAAAATATAGTGCATGGGGTTACTGTAGGTATGCTACAACACGTATCTTTCAATTCGCCGAGCTGGAAATTTGAGAGATTTAACAAATACGATAGAACAGGGCACCAGAACTACTATAGGCAACATTTAGTAACCCATAGTGAGGAAAAGGTGGTTGTGAAAAAGGTTACAAAGGGTCCACAGTCTCGCACAGATCTCCCCCAACCTAAAGCTAGAGGATCACTCTGTAGACTGCAGATCTTTTGTATGAACACACTGAAAACGTGCATAATACTTAATAAGATTATGAGACAATAAAACATGAAGATACGGGTTTAACGAAAAAATCAGACATTTTTTGTAAGATTTGGAAACTTTTTTGTAAACTTTGGAAACTTTTTTGTAAACTTTGGAAACTTTTTTGTAAAATTTGGAAACTTTTTTGTAAAATTTGGAAACTTTTTTGTAAAATTTGGAAATTATTTTGTAGAATTTGGAAACTTTTTTGTAAAATTTGGAAACTTTTTTGTTAAATTTGGAAATTATTTTGTAAAATTCGGAAACTTTTTTGTAAAATTTGGAAATTATTTTGTAAAATTTGGAAACTTTTTTACGTGCTTAAGCATAGGAATTTTGTAAAATTTGGAAACTTTTTTGTAAAATTTGGAAACTTTTTTGTAAAATTTGGAAACTTTTTTGTAAAGTTTGGAAACTTTTTTGTAAAGTTTAGAAATTATTTTGTAAAGTTTGGAAACTTTTTTGTAAAATTTGGAAACTTTTTTGTAAAATTTGGAATTTTTTTTGTAAAATTTGGAAACTTTCTGTAAGTTTATAAAATTTCTTTCAAAGTTATAGAAATTCCAAGCACAAACCGGAATTCCTCTTGTAGAAACCAAAAAGTTTCTTGCAGAATTTGGAATTTTCTTGCAGAATTTGTGTATTCTTGGATTGTTTCTGAAAAACATTGAGAAATCTGGGGATACAGAGGAGCTTTTGTGAACTTTGAGAAATCTAAAAACAATTTTCTCATCCGAACATGGAAAACTTGCAAGATTCGGTAATCTATCATTAGAAAATGAAATTAAGGAGGTAAAGGTTGAGCAAGTTTAATAAATATGAAACAAATTGTCCTGTATATTCCTGCAAATGAACAAAATATTTAGTCCTCTTGTTACGGCTATGTGTTACTTTGACCACGATCAAAAACTACCCTTTCTTTACAACAAATTTATGTAGTTTTGGCTAACATAGAGGCCAAAATTTCCTATTTTTAACACAGTTTTGTGCCAAATATGGCTCAAAACATGGGAAATTCTCAACGCAAAAGCCTCATATCTGTATATGGAATGCATCTTTCTGTATGTGCGAAGGATTTTACCTTTATGCGACTATTTTGCTGTCCAAAACATACATTTTGTACTGATTTTTCAACAAGTCTCGGCTAAAAACACGTGCTTTTGCTGAAGAAAATGAAAATAAACATAGAAAATAAGCATATTTTGATAGCAATAAAACATGAACAGTTTCTGATAGTAGGGATAGCCACCTTTTCTGTCTCCAAAGCATGAAAATAAAGAAAATGTACATGCATTTTTAGGAAATTTTCGAATTTTTCGCAATTTTTGAGTGGTTCCACTCCATTGCACAAAATAGTGCTTGTTATTAAAACTCTAGAATTTTCCCGTACAGAAAGGCAAACTTTTGCACCCAGCGGAAGTTCTCTAGGAAAAAGAATCAAAAATTTATGCTAAAATAGATATCATGTATAGCACCGAATAGCAAAAGGCAGATAACTGTGTTTTAAGAATCATTCTGAACATTTTGGGAAAAGTTTGGTCTCCATGTGCACAGTGGTTGAGGGTTGAGACACATTTTCAGATAGAAATAGAAATTCTTTGCCCACTTCACCCTCCCAGACCAAGATCTGCTTTGGGCAAAAATAATGTATAATTAAGGCCAGAAAGAGACAAATATTGCAGCTTTGTTGAGAAAGTGCTTGAAATCAGCTGAAAACTGCAAGTTGAGATAACTTTTCGGTTGTTTTTATGAATTTTAGGGCCATTTGAGTCCCAAAAAGCTCGAAAAATTTACTTCTAGACTGCCTCATCCTCCCAGGCCTCCTGGCCAGACACTCACATGAGGGTTTGGGGGTTTTGCCCCAAAAGTGAAGATTTTCTAGGAAAAATGAGGCAAAATATAACCCAACATTGAATGAAAATTAAAATATTTGTTTAGAAACATCAAAAACCGTACGGAAACTATGGAGTTACATGGTTTTTTCGCTATTTAAGCTTTAAATCCCGTTTTTTTTGTGCCCATTTAATCTCCTAGACTAAGGTCTGTTTTAGTCAAAAATAGTGTAAAATCAAGGCCAAAACAGACAAAAATCATATTTTGTTGCAAAAGTCTTGAAATCAAGCAGAAACTGTCACTTAAGTTGGAGTTTATGCTATTTCGATGCTCACAGTCAATTTTTGTGGCCATTTCAGCCCTAAAAGGCTCGAAGAATTAGCTCTCAAGACTGCAAAATCCTAGCAGGCCTCCTGATCTGACAAGCCTGTGGATTTGGGGTCTAGACCACCTCAGAATGGAAGAAATGGGAATATTCCAGGTCAATTGAGGCAAGCTGAGGACTAAAACTGAATGAAAATTGAAGAATCTTTCCGAAAATGCCTAAAAGTGATCAGAAACTATGGATTTACATGGTAATAACCTTATTTTAGCGTTTACACCCATTTTTCGGCCATTAATCCAAAAAAAGCAGAAATTTTGACCCCCAGACGGGTCCTTCTTGCCACCTATGCTCCCAGACCTTGGTCTGCTGTGTGTTAAATGAATTAATCAGTGAAATATTTCAAGTAAAACAATCAGACCAATCATTCAAAGCCCCATTGTAACCCACTTTGTTCCTATTTTATCATATTTTTATATGTAAACAAAGCTTTTACGAAGTTGTATGTCTGAATACTTGAAAATGTATGAATTATCTAAATGGTTTTCACAAAGTTAGTGTCAGATTGTTTGGATGCAAGGACCCATTGGACTGAGGGGATGTTTTTACAAGGTTCATTTATGAGCAAGAATATAGAAATTCTTTCATTTTAACAAACAAATCTTGTGAAACTTGTCATGGTTTATGAATATTTATTTTATTATTCAATATCAGGCATATTCATTTTGAAGTATTTTTCAGTAAATTGTGTAAAATTTTGGAATTAGTAATATTTATGTGAGAAATTCGTTGAAAATATGCTTAAATTGACCAATTTATTATGTAAGAAATATATTTTTGCATATGAACATGCAGATAATATTAAAAATTAAAATAAATTCATTTACTTTGACCACATTTCTTATAATACTAAGAGAGGTAATAATGGTCTCCCTTTCTGTAAATCTTAAACATGGGATACATAAAGCCCTTTCTCCAGAAATTTATCGATTCTTGAGCTTGATAATTTGATCAGGCAGAAACTTGCTATAGAATAACAACAATATTTTCATACCTCTTGCTATTTCTGACTTGGAATGTTGTTTATGGGTGACGATACCATATCAGTTTTATTGGAAATTCAACTGGCTGTCTTATTTTGCTAGTAATTCTTTCTTGAACATATACAAACATCGAAAAGAAGCTTCATTCTATAATGCTTCAATGTCAATAATATAGCAATTTGAACTATTACAATAAAGATTAGTTAACTAAGCATGTTTATTTGGACATCTGTCATTCTTACCTTTATTTGTATAATATAAATACAAACATAAATTGGAAGTAATAATCAGTAAAAGATGTAATTATTCCTTGGTTGCTATGCTATATTTCTGCCATAATCAATGATTTAGCACACTTAGAACCTCCCTTTTTCCAGAATATGGATGCATTAATAGAGAGTTATTTCGATATACTAAGGCGAATTAAAACATGAAATTGAAAAATGCGGGTTTCTGCCCAATATTGTTGAAAATGCAGAGCATAAAAATACTCACTTCCTTCTTGAGGAAAAGGACTAATTGTGAAATATACGAGATATTGTGTAAAATCATAACTTTCCAGGCTTTTTCATTTGCAGTTTTCTGCCCATCACCCATGTTTCAGATTAGAGGTTTTTGAACTCTGGACTATAAATGTTTATATTCTAAACAATTGGAATATTAATCTTTGAAATAGTTATCACACTTATATTTGTTATCTACATGGCGAAATCAGGGGCTGAAGTAGAGATTTGGCTGTACAGTCTGTGTTTTCATATGAAATGTAAGATTTATGTCATGGTTTTACCTTTTGCCTCACTGCAAACCAAGGTCTGGGAGCATAGGTGGCAAGAAGGACCCGTCTGGGGGTCAAAATTTCTGCTTTTTTTGGATTAATGGCCGAAAAAATGGGTGTAAACGCTAAAATAAGGTTATTACCATGTAAATCCATAGTTTCTGATCACTTTTAGGCATTTTCGGAAAGATTCTTCAATTTTCATTCAGTTTTAGTCCTCAGCTTGCCTCAATTGACCTGGAATATTCCCATTTCTTCCATTCTGAGGTGGTCTAGACCCCAAATCCACAGGCTTGTCAGATCAGGAGGCCTGCTAGGATTTTGCAGTCTTGAGAGCTAATTCTTCGAGCCTTTTAGGGCTGAAATGGCCACAAAAATTGACTGTGAGCATCGAAATAGCATAAACTCCAACTTAAATGACAGTTTCTGCTTGATTTCAAGACTTTTGCAACAAAATATGATTTTTGTCTGTTTTGGCCTTGATTTTACACTATTTTTGACTAAAACAGACCTTAGTCTAGGAGATTAAATGGGCACAAAAAACGGGATTTAAAGCTTAAATAGCGAAAAAACCATGTAACTCCATAGTTTCCGTACGGTTTTTGATGTTTCTAAACAAATATTTTAATTTTCATTCAATGTTGGGTTATATTTTGCCTCATTTTTCCTAGAAAATCTTCACTTTTGGGGCAAAACCCCCAAACCCTCATGTGAGTGTCTGGCCAGGAGGCCTGGGAGGATGAGGCAGTCTAAAAGTAAATTTTTCGAGCTTTTTGGGACTCAAATGGCCCTAAAATTCATAAAAACAACCGAAAAGTTATCTCAACTTGCAGTTTTCAGCTGATTTCAAGCACTTTCTCAACAAAGCTGCAATATTTGTCTCTTTCTGGCCTTAATTATACATTATTTTTGCCCAAAGCAGATCTTGGTCTGGGAGGGTGAAGTGGGCAAAGAATTTCTATTTCTATCTGAAAATGTGTCTCAACCCTCAACCACTGTGCACATGGAGACCAAACTTTTCCCAAAATGTTCAGAATGATTCTTAAAACACAGTTATCTGCCTTTTGCTATGTCGGTGCTATCATAGGTAGCGCGTTAGCGCGATACCTATAATATACTTGGGTACCCCCAACACCTGGGCACCCCCTACAGCTATAACGGGACACTTCTGGAAGGTGCGGTTTTTTTAAAAGAAAGATAATAAAAAAATTCGCTGCCCGTGTTTTTTTGTTTTTCTTGAAACTCAAAATTGACTGTGTAGAGAAGGTGTAAAGTTTTTGTGTAACGTTATAACATAGGACAAATTTTGGGACCTTTTTACTGCGGCATGTGGACAACTGAGTATTGATGACTCGAAGGATTGAACAGAATAGGATAATAGAGGGATGAATTCTACAGATGACACTTTTTTTGTTTTTTGAAATTCGCATTATTTATCGAACGGCAGTGTAATGAGTGCGAAAATCTGGAGGTGAAAAAGCACTTTTTGGTCGAGTTTTCAACCTTCCTATGTCCGATACTAACTCCGGTTATGAGGTTTTTAAAATGTTTTCTGACAGGAATGTAGAGCGGATCAAGGGCTACATTCTGCATATAAGCAAAGTCTTCTATGCTCTATGGCGAGTTAGATCCTGGGGTTTAAAGTTTACACTCTAGTGGATGGTGTAAAAAAACGGATTTTAACTAAGATTTCTCTGCCAAATTTTTCCGCTTATGAGTCAGTGCAAATCGAAGACGGCATTAATAAAGTGCCTCACAGGGGCTAAACATCGCAGCAAACCGCATTTAAAAAAACGCAATATTGAGTTATTTATGGGGTGTAAAGTTCGAAATCAGAGGTAAAAAATGGGCTAAAAAACACGTTTTTTCCGAAGTTTGATTGATAAATCATGCCAAATAATTTTTGCAACAGAATTTTGGCACACAGGAATGTACTACGATTTAAAAGCTACAAATTGTACCAAACCGAATTTCTTTAAACTCAATGGGGAGTTCGGTACGGAATTTTAAAGTTTACAGTGTTCTAAATGATGGAAAATACGTTTTTGTTGCGTTTTTTGTTCGCCACTTTCTCCGTCCAGAAGTCGGGATAAGTCTAATAGAATAAAAATAAAGTGCTTTATATCGGGTGCATGTCAAAGCAAATTGTCTATACATTAATATTTAGCGAGTGTAAAGTCAAAAATTTGGAGTTTTAAATGCGTTTCTGTCTTGTTTTTTCTGCCTGCTTCTCCGGTTACGAGTCAGGGACACGTTTATCAAGTCTAGAAATGGACCAGGAATCAAATTTGATATGCCAGTCTGGCGCATATGTTTACACTCTATGGTGTTGTAAAGTAGTTTACACCAATTGTTAGTTTGCCCATAGAACATTATGTAGACTTAATTTTTTCATAAATATTAATCGTAATATCGGAACAATATCAAAATTACGAATCTGACTAAAATCTTCTTTACACTAGGTGTTTACATGAAGTTTACACTACATATATATTTATCTTCGTTTTTGAGCATTCCTGAAACCTAATTTTTTCTTGGAGCCTAGAAGTTTTCGAAGGATCAAATGTGAGACGTCACGTAGGCGCGTTTGTTTACATCCAACAGTGATGTAAAGTAGTTTACATTAATTGTTTATATGTCCTCAGACCATTGTAGAGACATAATTTTTTCATGAATGTTGATCATAATATCCGAGTAATTTTTTACACTGCATGTTAGCCTTTGTTCTAGAGCATTGCAAAAATCGAAATTTTTTCCTGAGATATAAAAATTTACAGGGAATGAAATATATACGTCAATTGGGCGCGCTTGCTTACACTCAGCAGTATTGCAAAGTGGTTTAAACCTAATGTTTATTGTCTTTAAAACATTATGGAGACTCATTTTTCCATAAATGTTGAAAGAAATATCGGAGCAATATCAAAATTACGAATCCGACTAAAATATTCTTTACGCTATGTGTTTGTGTAAAGTTTACGTTACGTGTTAACCCTAATTCGATAGACTTGCAGAGACTTTGTAACTGAAGTCAAGAAATTTTCAAGGATTCATATGTGAGACATCAATTAAGTGAGTTTGTTTACCCTCAAAAGTAATCTAAAGTGATTTGAAAATTATGTTCAAGTGTCCTTATATCATTGAAGAGATGTAATTTTGTCTTAAATGGGTTGCATTAAAGTTAAATCTTTCTTAGCCGTGTTTATAATATGTTTCACAAAATCTTGCACATGGAGAGCTATCGTTTAATTGATGTAAATTGCCTGCAAAAGTGGTTTAAAATGAACCAGCAATCACACTACTGTGCACAGAAGTCGACAAAGATATGCAGCTTTATTGTAATCATGTACATTAATAAGCCGTAAACTGTTAGTATTCTCTACACCTAGTAGTTGTGTAAAGTTTGCACTATTCATTTGTTGTTAATATGTAGTCTATACTACAAATTTATTTTACTACCAAATCAAAGCGTTAGTGTTCCTTACATTTGATATTTGCGTGAAGTTTTTGAATTTTTGCCGAAAATCTTTGCCTTCTAATTTACCAACATCCCGCCTTTTCCATTTTCTTGAAGTTTAAAATCTTTTATAATTCTCTCATAATTTAATGGTAGGTTTTAACTCTAAGTTTCTCTTGGTTTACAACTCTCGCTTAGCAAGCTCATTTTTCAAAACTTTTTCATAGTGATCAGATTAGTTGCGTTTAGTTTGGAATTGGTGGACGGTCGTTATTTTATTACTCGGCTTAAATAAACCAAGTGACTATCTTTTGATTATTTTCTTCATCGCAAATTCAAACACCCAATTTTCAATTTGAAAATTGACCCAATTTTCAATTTGAAAATTGATCCAATTTTCAATTTGAAAATTGAAAATTGGGTGTTTTCAATTTCAAAAGTCACAACACATTGTGCTTGTGTATTGATTGAGTGAGGATTTGCAATGTGAATTCGTTGGTTAAATTTTTGTGCTTGATTATAAGTGAACTGCACATTAAGAAGAAATAACTTGATGCAGTTTTAATTTGAAAATGGATGGTGTCAATAAGGTTGTCTTGTTTAAAAAGGATAATGCTGATGTTAAGAACAATATTGTTTTCCGCGTTCTTGGACTGTTGTCATTATTGTGGCATGTTACTGATTGTGTTTACTGACTGATGTACTGAAATCACGCTAATTAAAAGTAGTGTACTAGCAAAGAAAAATGCTCCGATGGAACAAAAAAGATGAATATACTTGGAATTGTGGATTATTATGGATGTAAAAGGAGGGGACTAGGAAAAATCTACCTAAAGTCGGAAAATCTGCTAAAAATCACACTTTCTCTAAGCAACGCAAAAAATCGATGTATATTCTGCGGCCTCTAAAAAAGTGTCTTTTTTAAATAATGTTCGAAGTTTCATATAAGAGTGTATAAACGAAATCTATCAAGGTTACTTTTTTAAATTGCTGGCACCTGATTGATAGAAAACTAAGAGGTATTGTATTTAAAGTTGTTTTGTTTTATGAGCATTATAGCAAGCAAAGCAGGAGCCGATTGATTAGTGCACACAATCGTTTCGGGCATGCTAGTGTATCTACATTAAGTCTGTTTCAAGTCAACTTACGTGTTTCCTACTGTTTTTAACCAACCATGTCTTCAATTGTCTTCGATGTTTGCTATTTCATTCAATTGGCTTGGAAGACTGTTAGTTTACTTAATATCATTTCCCACAGCTACTGCATAGCTAACGTGCTGCTGTTTCAATCATTGTTATGGTTGAATATTTATTTTAATCTGTTGGCCGCAGAATATACATCGATTTTTAGCGTTGCTTAGAGAAAGTGTGATTTTTAGCAGATTTTCCGACTTTAGGTAGATTTTTCCTAGTCCCCTCCTTTTACATCCATAATAATCCACAATTCCAAGTATATTCATCTTTTTTGTTCCATCGGAGCATTTTTCTTTGCTAGTACATGATATCTATTTTAGCATAAATTTTTGATTCTTTTTCCTAGAGAACTTCCGCTGGGTGCAAAAGTTTGCCTTTCTGTACGGGAAAATTCTAGAGTTTTAATAACAAGCACTATTTTGTGCAATGGAGTGGAACCACTCAAAAATTGCGAAAAATTCGAAAATTTCCTAAAAATGCATGTACATTTTCTTTATTTTCATGCTGTGGAGACAGAAAAGGTGGCTATCCCTACTATCAGAAACTGTTCATGTTTTATTGCTATCAAAATATGCTTATTTTCTATGTTTATTTTCATTTTCTTCAGCAAAAGCACGTGTTTTTAGCCGAGACTTGTTGAAAAATCAGTACAAAATGTATGTTTTGGACAGCAAAATAGTCGCATAAAAGGTAAAATCCTTCGCACATACAGAAAGATGCATTCCATATACAGATATGAGGCTTTTGCGTTGAGAATTTCCCATGTTTTGAGCCATATTTGGCACAAAACTGTGTTAAAAATAGGAAATTTTGGCCTCTATGTTAGCCAAAACTACATAAATTTGTTGTAAAGAAAGGGTAGTTTTTGATCGTGGTCAAAGTAACACATAGCCGTAACAAGAGGACTAAATATTTTGTTCATTTGCAGGAATATACAGGACAATTTGTTTCATATTTATTAAACTTGCTCAACCTTTACCTCCTTAATTTCATTTTCTAATGATAGATTACCGAATCTTGCAAGTTTTCCATGTTCGGATGAGAAAATTGTTTTTAGATTTCTCAAAGTTCACAAAAGCTCCTCTGTATCCCCAGATTTCTCAATGTTTTTCAGAAACAATCCAAGAATACACAAATTCTGCAAGAAAATTCCAAACTCTGCAAGAAACTTTTTGGTTTCTACAAGAGGAATTCCGGTTTGTGCTTGGAATTTCTATAACTTTGAAAGAAATTTTATAAACTTACAGAAAGTTTCCAAATTTTACAAAAAAAATTCCAAATTTTACAAAAAAGTTTCCAAATTTTACAAAAAAGTTTCCAAACTTTACAAAATAATTTCTAAACTTTACAAAAAAGTTTCCAAACTTTACAAAAAAGTTTCCAAATTTTACAAAAAAGTTTCCAAATTTTACAAAAAAGTTTCCAAATTTTACAAAATTCCTATGCTTAAGCACGTAAAAAAGTTTCCAAATTTTACAAAATAATTTCCAAATTTTACAAAAAAAGTTTCCGAATTTTACAAAATAATTTCCAAATTTAACAAAAAAGTTTCCAAATTTTACAAAAAAGTTTCCAAATTCTACAAAATAATTTCCAAATTTTACAAAAAAGTTTCCAAATTTTACAAAAAAGTTTCCAAATTTTACAAAAAAGTTTCCAAAGTTTACAAAATAAGTTTCCAAATTTTACAAAAAAGTTTCCAAATCTTACAAAAAATGTCTGATTTTTTCGTTAAACCCGTATCTTCATGTTTTATTGTCTCATAATCTTATTAAGTATTATGCACGTTTTCAGTGTGTTCATACAAAAGATCTGCAGTCTACAGAGTGATCCTCTAGCTTTAGGTTGGGGGAGATCTGTGCGAGACTGTGGACCCTTTGTAACCTTTTTCACAACCACCTTTTCCTCACTATGGGTTACTAAATGTTGCCTATAGTAGTTCTGGTGCCCTGTTCTATCGTATTTGTTAAATCTCTCAAATTTCCAGCTCGGCGAATTGAAAGATACGTGTTGTAGCATACCTACAGTAACCCCATGCACTATATTTTGCGTACATTATTTTTGACTCATATACATCTAATTTATTGAATTTCAGCTTTATTTGACTGTTAGTTTGTGAGATATAGAAAATCCAGAATGCTACAGTATACCTACAGTAAGACAATGTGTAAAGAATTTGTGTCTCGCGTATATGCTGTTTCTCAAATTTAAGCTCAATCCGGCCATTGGTTCAAAAAATACGTGTTATAACATAGCTACAGTAAGCCGGTGCACGAATTTTCATATACAATATTTTTGGCATGTAGTCTTTACATTCTGAACATTTCAGCTCAATCCGGCCATTAGTTCAAAAAATACGTGTTATAACATAGCTACAGTAAGCCGGTACACGATTTTCCATATACATTATTTTTGGCATGTAGTCTTTATATTCTGAACATTTCAGCTCAATCCGGCCATTGGTTCATGATTTATAGCGGTTTTATGATATGGTGTAAACTACTCGAGTGTAAAGTGTAAAGTGGTCAAGTGATACCCAAGTTAGAATATTGTATGCATTTAGTATAGTAAGCGGTGTTCATAGTTATCCCCCAAAAAATAAAATTCTGATAGATTCCCCCATTTTTCGTATATCCCCCTGCATTAAATAGGTACTCTTGCTGTAGTGTAAAGTATACCTGGTTGACTTGATCCGCAAATTTAAAATAGTCTCCAGTATACCCATAGTTGAGGTTAACTATAGTGTGACGTCATCCCCTAGATCGCAACACAAAACATATGTAGCCTATGCTTCAACACAGGACTATGCTTCAACACAGCCTATGCTTAAGCACTGGCTATACTTTGTGTTGCGATCCAGGGGGACACGGTTAACTACTTACGCCTCTCGGTAGGTACGATCTGTATTTGTGATTGTGTCCCGATTTCTCCTGACCGTCCCGATTCTCCGCCTAATGCTAAAAGAGGTTATTTTTAAATTCGCGAGAATCTCGTTTCTCCGACCGTCCCGATTCTCCATCCATCCCGATTCTCCGACCATGGTAAGATTTGACAAGATATTGATATGTTTAGTTGATATGTTTTACTGCAGTAAAATGGACATTGTTTAACGATATAGTCTTAACTTTGTCGCGATTAGGGATGACAAATCGAATTTCATTATTTATACAGTTTGATGTAACTTATGTTTATTCTCACTTTTTCAAGTCAAAATGAAACGAATAATTGTAATGTCAGACAAAAAAATTACTTTGTCACATTAGATTTGCAGCTATAGAATATCACTCTCAATTTTACTGAATGACAAAAATAATACGTTATGAAAAAATCCGTAAAATCACATAATAATTCAAGCTCTAAATAAGTCCTTTATTACATGTATGTACAACCGCTATACAGCAGTTGATTGACATGTTGTTTATGCCACCTGTCATATTTGAATCTGTAGTCGGAGAATCGGGAAAAGTCGGAGAATCGGGACGGTCGGAGAATCGAGAGAATCGGGATGGTCGGAGAATCGGGACGGACGGAGAATCGGGATGGTCGGAGAAACGAGATTTTCGCGAATCTAAAAATAACTTCTCTTAGCATTAGGCGGAGAATCGGGACGGTCGGGGAATCGGGAAAGTCGGAGAATCGGGACGGTCGGAGAACCGGGACAGAGCGGTATTTGTATTACTTTAATATTATTTATTCTGTATTTTACTCTCTCCGCGACTGCACATTTTTTTCTTTCAAATGTTGACACATTTTCGCTGTAGCAATAAACTTTCGAAGCATCTGAATTTAGGACCAATACGTGGTTCATTGTCGAAATTTTCTTGTTAAAAAATATGTAAGCACCCACTTACGTACGTACCTATATAAAATATATAATGGCAGTGCGCGCGTGCATACTTACATAATGTACGTCGTATGTGCATAACGTTCAATTTTTCTACGGCACTACATGCAATCGTTGAAAATTTGGCAAATTCTTCTGATAAATTTTACGATGCATTAATTACAGTGTGTACGTAGGTGGTAGGTCCCAATCTACTTATTTATAACCACAGCGATAAACTCGTATACGTTTGAAATACGTCCGTTATCTACCATGTTCCAAATGTTTGCCGCAGGCTGGGACTATCTTTTTCCCTATTTACCCGGAAACAAGTTTTCAGCGCCATAGTTTATCTCGCATTTTCAGCTGTGTATTTGTCCAGGGCTTTGCTCTTCGATCAATATCTTGTTTTTGTAATATTGTTAAATGCGTACGTAGTTTACGTGTCGTTGGAATGAAACTAAACCAAAATCGTTTAAGCATTCTAGGTGCACTATTTTATAATGCAATGCGGAATAAGCATACTTAAATATTTGGTCCTTTTGTATCGTTTCGTTAACAGTGATTACTGTCATATTCATGTTCTTCTGAAATAAAGCGATTAAAAATTTTACTATTCACTAATTTGAAAGTGTCTGCTTCTTCATACTTCCGACGATAATAATAGACCTAGAAAAGAACTTTTCAAGGCTGAACTCCTCAAATGCGGAAAAATAACTTGGAAAGGTTGCACTTAGTCCAGAATCAATGGAATCGATTGAGAGGCAATCGTTTCTTGCCTGTTAATTCTGAAATACATTACGTAATATATAAAAATATAACATAAATTTATTTTTTTGAAATTCATATTATGTTAACCTCAAATTTATGCGAAACGCAATTCTCGAGCATTAGACTTCGTTGACTGAAGAAGAAAAAATGCTACGATAAAAACCTAAATTCCTATCATATATCTGTTTTAAACTTACATTCTCACTTACTAATTAGTTCTTAGCTTTATTCCTAAAGTCTACCAAATAGGCTAAGACCGTCATTTTCCCCAAATACATATTTTTTGTGTCTTGCGTTGCTTTAATAATTCTGTTTATTTTAGAGATGGAATGCGCAATATGCTTTACGCAGTGTAAATTATTTAAAGTTCTACAATGTGGTCATTATTTTTGCGTCCAGTGCGTCGAAGATTTGTCAAGGGCTCCAGTGGTCAGCAACAAGCAAAATGGACACAGTGAAGAGTTGGCTGAAAACGGATTAGCTGATAAGGTTGCGTCATTATCATCAAGCAGTGGTCAAGATATTCCGAAAAGCAATGATGAATTACCCGTGAAACCAATTTCAGCTTCGGTAGAAGAGTCGAATGGAACGAAAGGCATACCGTGTCCTCAATGTCGACAAGTCACGAGCATAAATTCGTGTTTGAAGAACAAATATATGGGTGATCAAGCCAGTATACGAGTATATACAGTCACCAACATTGATGCACAACGTGACCGGTCTCGGGGACAGCCGGTCTGAGAGGGCACTTAGGAAACTTTTTCGAGCCGAAATGACCACAGAAACTGGTTTAAATGTTAAAATTGTGTAAAAACTACGTTAATCTACAGTTTCTGGTCAATTTCGAGCACTTAAATTTTCGATTTTCGTTCATTCATGGCCTTCACTTTGCCTCGTTTTCCCTGAAAAATTCACCATTTTTTAATTCTGGGTAGTCTAAATTAGACATGAAGTGGGGGGTTGGGGGTCTAGAGTAGACTCTCAATCTCCCTCCTAGTGCGTGTCTGATCTAGACTACCCAAAATGAGATAGTGGTGAATTTACTGTGGAAAATGAGACAAAGTGAAGGCCATAAATGGATGAAAATCTAAAATGTTATCCATTAGTGCTTCAAATTGCCTAGCAACTGTAGAATAATGTATGTAGTTTTAGTGCCATTTCAGCATTTATATCAGTTTTTATGGCCATTTTGGCCCAATACAAAGCTCAATTTTACACCCCTAGATCGGCTGACCCTTAGATCCTTCGGGCTGTGCATCTAAAGTCCGACTCCAACATAAATATCCGGTCATCAATGTGCTTGCTAGTCTGACCTGTACTTAATTTTTCTAGTTTTTTAAAACGCACGGCAAGGGAAAACACGATTCAGAATCCATCATAATCTTGCACATCTAAATTTATAACATAGTTTTGTGAGTTAAATCTTATTGACTTGATAGGCTCATCCAAATATTTTAGTCTATTTCGTCTCATAAACATTGTTGTCTCATCTCCGAGAGCAAATCTAAGGGTTGGGGACGAGACAGCGGGGGGGGGGGGTCGGCTGCCTTCCTGTCGTCAAAAAATAATTGAGCGCAATAAAGAATAGATTTGTTTGATGATTTCAATCATTTTTATCATTATTTTTTTCCTCGAATTTTTTGGCGCTCTAAAAACCTTTTTTTACGTCAAAAGAATAGTTTTGTATAGAACAAAGATTTTGTGATTGCTACAGTGATTTCGCGAGTAAAGGAAGACACATAACATATCGTAGAAAGGACTCAGTGCTTTAGCGGCGTCTTGCTTTTTTTCTCGGCGCTTTTGCCGATTTTGTAATAATTTTGCGCGTTAAACTTTCAGAAAATTTTGAAAAATTCGACATTTTTCGCATCAGAAATGATTCTGCTTTTTATTCGCGAGCGCGACATATTATGCGCTATGCTTAGCTAGATTTCAAGATTTATATTATGTTATTATATTATATATTATATTATATAAGGCCCAATTCATGTATCAGATGTTTTTCTTTTCCTTAGTTAAAAAATTTCAATCATTGCGGGTAGCGGCATGTAAAATCTTATTATTTGTTGATATCAAAGTCATCTTTTTCGATTTTCTTTTTCTCTATGCAATGAACTATCTAAAGTATCGTAAACGGACTTGGTCTGATGTTACATACTCAAACATCATTTTACTGCTTTATTCTTCAATGCGATTTTTCTTTGTATGGCATTATAGAAGCTGAGCAACGCATATTTAAAATACTAAATTGTTACTTCGATCATCATATGCCCTTTTTTTCTTTTCCAGAAAATAAAGTCGTGTATGAAGCATGAAATTCTTCAAAAATTCAAAAATTTCTGATTATTTCAAGGGAATACCTGAATAGCTTGTCGAAATTTTGTCCAGTAATGTAAAATGCAAAAGCCCAGCACTTAAATTGATGAAATTTTGACTAAAGCCTTTGCTAAAGATAGCTAAAAGCAATTACGCTCTTTTCCGTCCACTTAACTACCTGCAGTGTTTTTCAACTACGTTTTCCTTAATAATAGTTAAAACTAACTAAAAATTTGGTAGAAGAGAGATTTTTCAATATCAAAATAAGTTCCAACATTTTATTTAAAATAAGCAAGTTAATCAAACATTACACATTTGAGATCACCTTTAAAATTAATTGAGTGCCGAAGCCATTCCTTAAATACAGCATTATTTTCATTTTCATCTTGGTAGTGCTTCCTTGAATCCGTTTTAAGCCGACCTGGACAGTCGCCTTCTTTCCTCTTAATCCGCGCCTTATATGCACTAGTGCGTTCATGCAATATTTTTTGTACTAGGTCTCTTTGTACATGTACAACAATGATCGTCAAAAGTCTTTGTATATTTTGTACATGCAACTTTTTGGGCACTATAATATAGGACAGTAGCGCTTTTAGTGTAGTAAAACAGGATTTTCAAACTTTGATAGTGTCCTTTAGTCAAATTCTGGGTTTCTGACGACAAAAAATACTGAGAATTTTCTAAAAACGGTTCGAGCGCCTAAAAATTTGACATTTTCCCTTTTCTAAATACAATCTGTGCCATTATAAAGATATACAGACTAGACAATTATTAGAAAATTTTTGGGAATTCCAGACCTTTTTTTACAGTTTTTGTCTTTTCGAAAATAGACGATCCCATTAAGCCTTCGATCGTCGGATAAAACCTTTGCCGAATACAAAAAACCGTGTGTTCATGCGTAGTAATATGCTTAAAAATGTCTTAAACCCAAATAAACTTTTGTCTGAAAGAGATGGTAAGAGTATCCCATATCCGGAGCCACAAATCGACTGACCATTTTTCATTGATTGCATTGCGAAATTTTATTGTCATTACCTAAGGCGTCTGTCTAAGCAGTCGAGATTTTCGATTCAGTGAAACTTTTATTCCTATTGATTTCTAATTTTAGCAGACAGCATTCCATGTGAGATTTTTCTCATTCTGATATTATTACAGGAGACCTGCTATGTCGGGAGTGCGACGAGAGGAAAAGCATTGACGAATTCCGATGGTGTCATGATTGTCTCACTTCCGCTTGCACCCGCTGCTTCATGGATAACCATACGTCGACCGACCCGGACAATGCCACTGTCTTCATGCACAAAGGTGTCAAGTGGGACAACGAATATCCCCAGGCGGCGTACTGTGTGCTTAGAATGAATTTAGATATGGAACGGGCTTCAGATACCATAGTCAAGCAACGGGCTTATGTCAAAGCCTATTTAGATGGATTGCAAGAGTATCTGGATTACGAAATCGAGCAGAGAATCAAAAGTAGCTTAGATGCGAAGACGCACAAGATCAAAAGTATCTGCCAGGCTTATTCGTTGAGTAATAATTTAGACTTGACCGTATTAAAAAGCGCTCCAACAAAGGACTACGACACTTTGCTAGATGAAATAATCAATTTAGCTGGTCTTCCTAAAGATGCAAAGCCTTCCGAGAATTCGCTGAAGCTTAGATGCATGCCTTATAAGGAGATATCGCAGATGTTGATAGACAATCAAGAAGCTCCTGAGGCCAATGATCGTTCAATTCGTAATGAATCCGTATTGGATGTGAATAAATTGAAAGTTTGTCTTGGAACAACTACTGTAATTGAACAGAATTCCGTCAAGCAGCCTTCAGATGTATACTACTTCGAACCGCTTAACGTAGTCTTGGTGAGCGATCGAGAAACTGGCATAAAATTTTTTGACCCGTTTTCCTTGAAGTCGGATTTGCTTTGGAGCAAGAATAAAATTTCTCGTTACACTGAAATTATTGGAATACCGAAACATTTGAGAAAGTCTTTAAATAGTAACGTGGCGGTTAGAGTGCAATACGACGGAGGGTGGTCAATGGCCTTCTTATTGCTACAAGCTAAAGCAGGTAAGCTTTCAATTGGTTGCAAATTTTGCTCTTTTTGTAAATAGGTTAACAGTAGACCCGTATCCATGATCCGGCCAAGGAGGGGGAGGGGTGGATCCAAAATAAATTGTTTAATATCTCGAAAATTTCATATGGATAGCTCGTAAAAACCCTATTTTCCGACGTTTTTCAACATGCTCTATCCGTTAAGTTCATAAAATTTAAAGTTTTCAAGAAAACAAAATTTATTTTCTCTGACTAGGCGGTGAAAAGTGTCATTTTTTGGTCGTCCTTGAGGCAAAACTATAGAAAATACTTCACATAATTTGACGATTTTCGGGCAATCAGATGCAATTTTATCATCTTTCCGTGCATTATCTTATCTGCCAAAATTTTTCACGGCTAAGAGGGGGCGGCCGCCCCGCCCTTCCTAAATACGGCCTTGGTTAATAGTGTAGTAAGTAAGTCATAGTGTTTCATCTATTTCATCTAACTTTGCGGTTTCTGAAAAAATCCAAAGTGATTACAAAAATGTTTTGAGCTAATGCCATAGGAATGATATTCCCATTATATTGTTTTCCCCATTGTTGAGCGGCATTAATTAAATTTCTGAGCCACTTTTGTTCACTAATTCACGTAGATTATATTCAGGATAAGAGTACAAGCTGTGAAACAGTCTAAGGATGAAGCCAGGCAGTGGCGGATCTAGGATTTTCCTGGGGGAGGGGAGCGGTACCCCAACTTTTTCAGAACAGTAAAAATAGGTCCAAAAATTTGCCCTCACGCGCGAAATAGCGCTTTTTTAGCGTTTTACATTGTATACTTTTACTTAAAATCACTTTTAACGCAATATTTTTTCAAAAAATTTTGAAATTTTAGACAATTTTGTGCGAAAAAATCATTAAATCTCTTTGACATTAGCGAAATTCTGTTGCAAAGCGCCGAAAAATTTGTGAAATTCAGGCGGATGGTGAAACGTCGAAATTTTTTGATTGAAAGCAGAAGAAAATTATGCTGAAATAGCTGTTTCTGTTATTGAAATTGTTTTGAAACCTATTCCACGAGCAGAGAATGGCTTCCAGATCGCTAAGAAAGTAAATAAACATCATTACTTGGGTACCCCTAGCACCTGCGTACCTCCCTACAGCTATAACGGACTCATCTGGGAGTTGCGATTTTTTTGAAAAGATAGATAATAAAAAAATTAATAACCATCTTTTTTTCTCTTCTTTACACTAAATGTCCAGTTTGTAAAGAGTGTTTTGATGTACACTAAAAATGAAATTGCTTGCGGTGAGCCGAATTTTTTTTAAATGTTGGCCTTAGCTCGAGGATTAAGAATCTGCGTTTAAAATTTCTTTACACCCAACAGTTGTTGCATATAATGTAAAATATGCATATTTTGACAACATGGCGTTTCAGTCAACTATTTAACTCAATTTCGGTTTCTATTCAGTACAAGTGATTTATAATGTAGACGACTGAAAAATCTCCAAACACTTTTTTTGTTGTTTCGAACGCAATATTTCTTGATCTGTGGTCGATGGAGTGTAAAGGCTTCGAGGCGAAAAATCAAATTTCTTCTGCCAGCTACTCCGCTAATTAGGCCGAACACGCTAATTATGCTAAAAATGTGTGCTCTTCTTAGCGTTACACATCCCATTTTATTTTGTTTGCGTTATTTGTGCAGGTGTAAAGTTTACACTGAAAACTTTTTTCCGTCCAAAACATTGTGAATGGGGAATCTTTTAAAAATGTTCTCCGTGACGTCAGAATAACGAACCCCCCAAGAACACGTCTGCTCTGGAAACCTATTCCAAAGACTCAGGCCCGTATCCAGGATTTTATTTCAGGGGGGGGCCGAAAAGTTTTGAGACCAGATATCTCGAGAACCATTAGGAGATGGGCAAAAATAAAGACAGTTTTGAGCGTATCTCGGCGAGCTCTATACAACGGTGAAGAAAAATTTCAACAAAAAAATTAAAAAATTTTCACTTTATTTCATTTTGATATACAGCAAATTTATTATTTAAGCTGATTTCTCATCACCTAATCGGCGAATTATTTCTTATCGCTTGCCTATGTACTTAATCATTGTGCTTTACAGAGAAAAACAATACGGATAATTTATAATTCGGCGCGAAGCGCCGAAAAAATTGACATGCTCTGCATATCAACCTCAAATTTGAGCGGTTTTGAGCGGACTAGAACACAAAAAAACATATATATACAATAGATACGGCGCTAAGCGCCGGAAAAATTTCATGTTTCCCATGTCATAACTCAAATTTGAGCTGTTTTGAGTGAGCTAGAAGGCAAAAACTATAACTAAACAATGAATCCGGCGCACAGCGCTAGAAAAAATTGACATGCTCTCTATATCTAACTCTAATTTGAGCGATTTTTAGCGGTTCAGAAGACAAAATTATACGTAAACAATAAATCCGGCGCGAATCGCCGGAAAATTTTGAGTTTACTGGCTCAAAAGTACGCTAAAAACCTGTTTAGGCACTGTTTCAGCCGCACTTCGCCAATTTTTCATTTTTCCCTTCGGGGAACCCTTGAGAGAAACAAAAATTTTTTCCCCATTTCGGGGGGGCAGGCCCCCCGCCCCCTGGATACAGGCCTGTTCCCATGTCATAACTCAAATTTGAGCTGTTTTGAGTGAGCTAGAAGGCAAAAACTATAGCTAAACAATGAATCCGGCGCAAAGCGTTAGAAAAAAATTGACATACTTTCTATGTCTAACTCAAATTTGAGCGATTTTCAGCGGTTTAGAAGACAAAACCTTACATAAACAATAAATCCGGCGCGGAGCGCCGGAAAATTTTGTGTTTTCTAGCTCAAAAGTACGCTAAAAACCTGTTTTGGTGGTGTTTCAGACCAACTTCGCCAATTTTTCATTTTTCCCTTGCCCGGGAAAAACAAAAATTTTTTCCCATTTCGGGGAGGGGGCAGGCCCCCCCCCGCCCCCTGGATACGGGCCTGCAAAGACTAATAATTCAGAAGACCCTTAGATTTGAATTTTCAAATTTTTTACCGTTTTTCGCACTTTTATATGCCAATGGTAGAGCTCTTTCCCTATCACCAAATTTTCGACACTTTTTCGATCTTTAAAATTTTTTTTGGCACTTTTTCGATTTTTAAAAATTTTTGGACCCCAGACCCCAGAATTTAGGCGTTGCCCTTTTATGATTTTAACCTTAAGTGCATAGCACGACAGGTCTAGAGGGGTCGGTCCGTCTTAGATTTGTCTGTCAGAAATCCTTATTAAACTAAAATGGCATTTGAAATAGAAGTAAATGTTAAAAAGACTAATCTTAAAAACTGTCAATTTTGCCTTTATTACGATCAAAAAATAGCTCGAGGCTTTTGGGTAAAAGTTGAGAAAGCTATGGTTTTATCATTCTTCGATCGTGGAATCGTAATTGATTAATTGGTAATAAATTTATAAAAAATAAGTGAAAATTGATAGAAATTGAATTGCATAGGCAAATTGTCGGATTAACCTTATATGTATGTACGTTTCTATTTGCAACAATCAATACGAGTAGGTAGAGGTTCGTTGCCCCCTCCCCTATTGGTCCAAAACAGTTGGCGAGATAAAGAATGTATATGTGATCGCAATGATTTTTGGCCGTCATTGATCATTATTTCTCAAATTTCTTCGGCGCTCGCGCCGGACAATACCTATTAGTGACCGTTTATTTACTTTTTTGGCCGCCTTGAAGCCATAGTTTTGTGCAGAGGATAAGTTTTAAAACGATTTTAAGAGCAGAAACAGCTTTTTAGCATACTTCTCTTCAATTTTCAAACATAACTTTTGTAAATTTTTCGACGTTTTGCATCGAAAGGAAATCGAGCAGTAATTCAAACTTATAAATCTTCTTATGCATAAACTTCGTAAATTTGCCGACGCTTCGCGCCAGCTTTCCGCTAAAATCGAACACATTTAATGATTTTCCCGAGCAAAATACTCGAGAATTTCAAAGTTTTTTTTGAAAAAAAAGTTGCGCCAAAAGTGATTTTTAATAAAAGTAGACAACGCAGAATGCCGATAAACGCTATTTTGCACGTGAAGGGCATACTTTTAGACTTGTTTTCGACTGCTTTTAGAAAAGTTGGGGTACCGCCATCCCTTAGGAAAATCCTACATCCGCCACTGAAATGTAACATTTTTTTTATTGGTCTACTTGTCTGTTATAGATCGCATGCGTATTTTTTAAGGGTCGACGAACCAGATCGTAGTTGCGGACTCTTCGATCAAAACGCATCTGCTAAAGCAGAAAGATGCCCATGCATTTGGCTCAGCTAATGGAATGTATTTTAAGACCCTAAATGAAATTTATTATTGGAAGGGAAGCTTCGATGAACTCTCGTACTGTATGGTTCACGAAGCACACGAACCGCTCGGTAATATGGAAATCATTCAAAGCGAAAATTCATATGACGTGTGCATGATGATAGTGAACGAGTTCTGGAAAAGCGTCGACTTGATCTTCTACAGTGAAAAGTCCTTTGAAGTCACGGCTAAAAAAAGAGTGGAGATGAACGTTACCAAAGGTACATTTCTTGCTCCAATCAATTCAAAAACCATGCTGGTTGCTGATAAAGAAGACACGACATTGAAAGTATGGAATCTTAGGGCAAAGCATTCCAACTTCGATGCGAATTGTTTCACAGACGGATCCATAAATCTTTGCGGCTTTTACGAATTTAAAGCGAAGTGGCCTCAGAAAATTTTATGCATGACGAACGTTTGTTGGTTTATATTCAAAAATAAGTTCAATCGGCGTGTCCGACAATTAGAAATCGTTAGCGTGAATAATGAGGACAAAAACATCGAATGAAATTTCGTGAACGATTGTTATTATTAACGGAAACTTTGCATTTTCGGTCATAATTGCTACTAAGTTATTTTTTAATGAAGATATGTACCTCATACCGTGTTGTAGTGTTTGTAAATATGCAGGCCTAAAGGGGTGGGCGAACCTTAGATTAGCTGCTTTATATTTCGGAAATTACGTAGAGTTGGGGTAGCATCCATTACGATCACAAAATTCGACCTTTCTGAAAACAATTTCTCAAACAGGCTGTAAAAAGTGCCGTTTTTGGTCGCGATTGAGGCACAATTGAGGAAATATACGTACAATGTCATCAAGGGTGAAAAATTTGGAGATTTTCTAAGAAACTGAGGCTCACCATCTTTCCGTGCATTATCTTGCATTTCAAAAAGCTTTTTTTCGTCCAAGTGGGGGGGGGCAGGTGAATACACAAGTTTGGGCATAACCTTCAATAACTATCACCGATAATAGGTTAACAGATTGCGCCTATTGCATGATCTAATAATTATCGTAATCTGTCGATTAATATTTTAAAATGTATGCCCAAACTTATACGAAACAGGTTAAGCCTGAATTGAAAAGACAAAATATTATTCCTTATAATGATACTTGTAGTCTCACTTATGTAACATTAAGCATAAATTTTAAGAATTTTTAATGACAGTAAGTCGACAGATTACGTAATTATGTATTCGATCAATTCATAATCGCAATCTGTCAGCTTCTTGACGGTGATAATTCTTAAGGGTTATACCCATATGCAAGTGGGGGAGGGTTGAGGTCAAGACCTCCAGAAAGGAAAAGTGGGAAAAATAAGGCAAAATACCGGTTTGCCGGAGTAGTCAGCGTATTAGACAAACTAGGATTTTACTCAAAATTGGGCATTGTCTGCAATACTGAAATGCGACTCGCTAGGTACCAACCATACGTGGGCAGCAAGGGAATTCTGGGAAAAAATTGCGATAAAAACGAAAAAAATTCCGAAAACTGAATTCTGGGGGTATTTTGGTTTCTCGGGGGAGGGGGGTGCATACCCCCAAACCCCCACGCCCAGGTGTGGTGGTGTGGTATCAACCCCCCAAGGAGTTCTTGACTCCCGAGAGGCTATACTTCGCCACGTAAACATGGCTTCTTATTTATCTACCTCGAAAACATGAAAGGCTGCATCGTTGAAAAGAAAATGCATTATTTAGAATTTGAACCTGGGAAATTACATGGTATTTCTGAAGGGTCAGCCAATAAAAAACTTTATAACATTACATTTTGAGCTCAAAAACAATGGGAATGTCAAGAACACGCGATACCCGTTCTTTTTAGACCATAAAAATCAAAATAATTTCGAAAAAAATCGAGTGAATTGAACAGTCTTAAAATGAAACCTACCCTGTAGAGCTCGAGCGCCGAAAATTTGACACCTTTGAGTCAAAAGATCAAGTACATTCTTTACAGGTTTTCGAAGAACCGAAAATTGTGGAGCTCGGTAGCGATTTCGTGAGAGGTCAGCAGCCAATCTGGAAGGTCAACCTCCTTAAACCCACAAAAAGATGCACCTTTACCTACATACCTATAGTCTATTTCACGAAACCTTGTGCATGAAAATCACTTTTAAGCGTTCAAGCGTGTATAGCTACCAAAGTGGCTTTTAAGCAGCCTACAGTAATACAATTTTGCACAATAAAACTTCATACGCTTATCAACTGCTGTGCATAGTATCAAGACTGTTGTCTCAGTCTAAACCGCTCTTGTAATCCATTTACATTGACTGAAAAATTTTAAACCAGTTCCGTGAAGATCTATGCATTTCTTGTAATGTAAATGTGCATTGCTTGGTAATATGCATTGATAAGAGAATGTAATATGATGCTCACAGATCGTGGCATTTCGGGACGATTCAAGTCCTTATATGTACATATGTTGTACTGATACTGAAATTAACTATATTTTTAGGGCTGCTACATTGTCTTTAGTCTGTTTCATTTAACTTTACAGATTTTGAATTTAATCCGCATGAATCAGGCTCCCATTTCTCCTCAAAGCCAGAAAATTTTTGACCCCAATTATTGGAAAAATCTAATTTTTTTGGCCGTTTGTCGGTGTTTTTTGGCCAAAATTGCAAGTCCTTTATCCCCCTAAATGGCCGGTGACCCCCTTTTAAAATTTTAAGCCGTTACATCTATGATCCCAACTAAATCTCTTTTGTTTGCAATGTAAAGTTTTTCAAAAACCTCAAATTCAAATGAAATGGAGTAGTGTTCTGTTTCATTTTAGTCTGTTTCACACAACTTCGGTCATAAATTTTAAAACCATCTCCGACAACAATCTGACAGGTTGCGATTATAGCATTGATCTGATATATAATTATCGTAACCCTCGACTTACTGTCGATGAAAATTTCTTAGAATTTATGCACGATGTGAAACAGACTATAACTTTGAGGTTTTTAAAAAAGTTTACAGCGACTACAAAAGTGTTTTTAGCTAATACAATAAATATGATATTCTACAGTATGTCGAGTCATATAGAGACGTATGCTTGTATTAAGCCGCATTATTGCATCAAAAGTTTAAACCGCTTTTGTAGCCTGATTCTTGTGGAAAAATTCAGAAGAAATTCGCAAAGTTAAATGAAACAGATTGTAGTCTATTTTTTTAACTTGGTGCACGAAATCGCGCGGAAAGCAAATGTCTTATTACTATAGTCCAATTTCTTTAGTTGTGCGACGGAGTACGGAGCGAATCAGTCCATACGTCTCTCGAGCAGTGGGAAAATTAGAATTACAGTAATAAGCAAATTTAATTACCGAAAAATTTTCACGCACTAGTAAAAAAACAGATAATAGGCATGTCGTGTGCATAACGAGGACGGAATAACAAGATTGTGAATAGATACGTACAATCCAATCGAGGTCATCAGGGTTATCGTTCAACACATTAATTACTTTTTGGGTTTATTACTGTATAAGAGCTGATCATAGAATAGAGAAGAAAACTGGCTGGGCTATTTTTGACCGCATCCGACCCGAAAGATAAAAGGAGCTGCCAAGTGCCAACCATATGATCCGGGGGGATTTTTACCTCCCCAGAAAAATTTTCACCCCTTGCAAAAATTTTTCCAACCTCCCCAGGCCCGTATCCAGGATTTCGCTTCGGGGGGGCACGACCAAAATTTTTTAAAAACATAAGGGGGCAACCAAAGGATGGATTAAAAAAGACGTACGACCACTTGGACTGTACACTTTGTAAATTTTTTGTTACCCAGATGCCTTAAATATGGTTAGAATCCAATGGAAACCACTGGCGTTGCCAGGGGGAAGAGGGGCCATTTCCCCCTGGGGAAAATTTTAAGATGTTCAAGAACTTGAACAATATGGTTGCATGATGCTGTTCTGCGACGTAAAATTGAAAATTCGGCGCTTTGCGCCGATTTCTTCTATCTTTTGGCAGTTTCTATCGTTTTGTTGCAGGAAAAGTCAAAAAAATAAGCGCTTCGCGCGCATTATAAGCATTTTTTTCGTCAAAAACGTAAAATTTTTTTTAAAATTATTTTTTTATTGCTTAAATAGTTGAGGACAATGTGAAAAGTCCAAAAAACAGATTATTTAACGGCCTCGCCCGTTTTCATGAATTTTTTAGATAAAATTTTTTTTGTAGGTACCCCCCTGACGAAAATCCTGGCTACGCCTTCCTCTTGAACAAATCTCATTTTCTGCATAAAACCTGTGTAAAAGAGAAGACAGGTGAAAATACGCTTCAGATTGTTTAGAGACTAAAAGGAGTGTTCAAACCGTGAGCCTGGGACTAGTGATCGACCGGGTCGACTTTTTTGGCCGGGGCCGGGGGCCGGGGCTGGCCGGGGTCAGACATGGAAAATATTATTGCATGACACATACTTGGGGTGGGCATAAGAAAAGAAATAATGAGTGACTGCACCATTCAGAAGTAAATGACAAGCGCAAAGTTAGCTGCGCCTTTTCATATCAAGTTTTATTACTATTTATGTCACAAGAAACAAATTTAGTCCAGTGTTTCATTGTCTGAATCATCAATAAAGTTTATGTCGCTGCTATTAGCACACTCTAAATCATTTGAATCTTCGCTACTGCTACTGCTGCTGTAGAGATTGGATGCAATAGTTATACACATTCCCATGAGGGGGAGGGGTATTACCCCCTCAGAGTCCAAAACACAAGTCACTGTCAGAGATTTTTGGTGGAAACCTTCTGAATTATTTGAACTCAATTTTTTAGTATGGCAAAAGTGTACCTAAGTATTAGAATTTCACGAAGTGATACATTATTTTAGAATGTGAGCTAGAGTAAATAGGTAAACTATCACTATAAAACATGCATGTAATCGCTTAAAATTTTATGAGGGTCCCTCAGTATACATGTAACGGCTGGAAATCTAGGGAAGGGGTCCCTCGCCATTTTTAGAAGGAGGGGGTTAGCAACTAGATCAAAAATGGTAAAAACACATAAAAATAGCCAAAAAAGCGCAGGTTTCCGCCAAAAAAATGGGGGAGAGTGGTCAAATATTTTCTGACTTTCAAGGAAGTTTGGGGCTTCAAAGCGTGGATGGGGGATGGCCCAAACCTCCTGTCACATGTATGTTTCTCGGCCATTTTCAGAGGAAGGCGGGTAGGCGGCTCCATTTTTGCAGCCGCTTACCCCCTGAAAATCTTCAAAATGGTAGAATTCGCAATAAGGAATTCTACACCTTTTTTACAGTTTTTGTTCTTCAGAAATCTTTGTACATCAGCAAAAATCTTCGCCGAATACAAAAGGACCGTGCTTCTAAATGTGATAATTCGGCCTGAATTTAGTTGATAATATTAGTTCGGCGCGAAGTGCCGAAATTTTTATGAGCTTTTGATGGAATTCACACATAAAACTCGACTGAGAAAGCTAAAACGACTTGTACTACAAAATCAGAAATATTACGAAAATTGTAATATGCAAATTAAATCTTGTAATAAGCAACACTGCGCTTAGAATGGAAAAACGGAAAATGTCAAATATTCAGAAACCTAAAAATTAGCCAAATACACTACTAAAGGTCGAAAAACTGTTCTACCACACTGAAATCGTTACTGTACCATATTAAAGTACACAAAAATTTGCATGTACAAAACTTTTTTTTTGTATTCGCCAAAGATTTTTCCAGATGTACAAAGACTTTTCAGGACTATCTTTGTACATGTACAAAGATTTTCGGGAAGATAAAAACTGTAAAAAAAATGTAAAATTCCAAAAATTTTTCGGCGCTTCGCTCCAATATGAATAATTGTCTGTCCTATATATCTTAAAAATGGCAAAATTTGTATTTAGAATGGGAAAATGTCAAATTTTTAAGCGCTTCGCGCCGTTTTGAGACAATTTTAGTAATTTTTGTAGTTAGAAACCCAGAAATTAGCTAAAATATGCAGTCAAAAGTCAAAAGACCCTGTTTTACCACACTGAAATCGCTACTGTACCATATTATAGTAAACAAAAATTTGTGTGTACAAAATGTACAAAGACTTTTGCGGACCATCTTTGTCCATGTATATACAAAGGTACATTGTACAAAAAAACACTGTCACATACTGATATGTTGAATGCGAAAATGTGTATGTTTAAAAATATATTTATAAAACAGCTACAAAAATTTGTTAGCTCATACAAAGACCTTTTTGGAGATCTTTGTACAAGCACAAGAAGCTCGTACAACAAAATAGAGTCGGCTAGTCCACCACTTTGGGATTTCACCCCTCCCTCAACTCTGGATCTTAGGAAACTATTTGAGACATATTTAGTTTATCGGATCGGACGCAATTCTGCAGCGTAGTTTACATTCGCCTATAATTAACCTCCATCCTAATAACTATTACACAAGAAACGCGTTTTAAAGCACGCGGTTCTAATTCAATTAAATGTAAAAGTGTTTTTTGTAAGAATAGTTTGTTGAAAACGTACAATTTCCGACAGAAATAGAACGTATTTGTCAACTCTAAATCTTTTAGCCATAGGTTTGAATGAATGAGTTAAAAGTAGCATTTAGTTTAAATAAGTTAAGTGAAGGAATCGAAAACATGCAGATTTTCCTGAACATTTATTCAGTAAAAGCTCGTTTATACACAGTAGCAAAGTTATAACAAGGACTAAGTAAGTATACATATGGTCTAATCAGTACAGTTCTTAAAATTAGCATTTGCTCATTGATAAATAAGTGCCAGTATCACAGCATGAACAAAATACGAATTACACTAAATTTTTTCCCGGCCCCGGCCATTCTTTGACCTTGCCCGGCCGGGGCCGGGATGCTGAAAAATGGTCGGGATTGCCGGGGCCGGGGCCGGGCCGGGGCCCCGGTCGATCACTACCTGGGACTAAATATACTTAATTATAATTATAAGATTTGGCGCGAAGCGCCTTAAGAGTTTTTGCGATTTTTGGCTAAAAAGCAAAGCGGGGAGTAAAGGAAAGAATAATTCTCAAATTTCGTTTCGGGGTGGAGAGGGCAGGGCACGTGCCCCCTATCCTTCCTAGATACGGGCCTGCCCCTCCCCCAGATGGCGGTTTTTTGAAAGTTCCCAAAAATTTTCTAAAAATTTGCAGAAAAGATGCTCTTTACGCGTTTTAAGCTATCTAGTTGCTCAAAAGTGCCAAATTTCTGGCGCGTAGTAGTGCCATTATACTCATGTTTTGACAATATTTTGTTCAATGCTTTCCGACTTTTTGATTTTTTTTCGAAATTTTTTGCTGTATTTTTATGCTCTATAAAGATTGAGCATCGTCAGAAACGCTGAAAAGCGATGTTTTTGATGTGTACCTACCATTTTTGGACCCAAAAAGACTTTTCATTATTTCACCCCTCCGAGAATTTCGATGCTGTGCATGTATGCTACCAAGTGCCATGCCAACCCACACTTTGTGCATGCTAGACAGGCCCGTTCCAGGTGTTTGTTCCGGTCGAGAGGGGCACGACAAATTTTTTTGGGGACGGCATCGGTGTAGCTGGATCACATATGTTTTAAGATAGTCACGTTATAAGTACATAAAGCAGTATCCTGTAAAAGCTGCCACCTACCTGGTTCGAATTGAGTCAGGTCAAAACAAATAAGGCAGTGCTCGATTGTTTTTGAAGATTCATGTGACTGACCAAAATGTTGGTGCCAGCGTTGAACATATGCTTAAGTAATGGAATGCGACGCGAGTCGCGTCCATTACTTGCGTTTATTTTAAACGCTGACACAAACATTTTGGTCAGTCCATGATACTAAGCCTAAGTTTAATAAGCAGGTGAACCAATGCAAAACATGCATTCAAGACAATCAAAGAAATTTTTGGTTTAAAGCAGCAGGAAACGCGTAAGCATACATGAAACAGACTAAATGTAGGTACAGTTGCATGCCCGCAACAATTGTGTGCACTAATCAATTGACGCCAGGTTCGCTTGTTATGATTCTCATGATCACAAAATAAAACACCTTTAAATACAATTACAGTTAGTTTTCTATCAATCCTGATACGAAGCAGGTCATCGTTGCAACTTGCAAGCACTTTACAAAAAGTAAACATTTTAGATTATGTTTATACACTCTTATATGAAGCATTGAAAATTATTTAAAGGTTACACTTTTTCAGAGGCCGCAGAATATACTTCGATTTTTGGCGTAGCTCAGAGAAAGTCTGATTTTTAGTAGATTTTGCGACTTTGGGCATATACATAGTTAGCTTTTTCCGAGTCCCCTCCTTTTATATACATTCTTAATCCATAATCCCGAGTAAAAATGTCTTTTTTGTTCCATCGGAGCATTTTTCTTGCTAGTACCCTACTTTTAATTAGCGTGATTTGAGTAAATTGGTCAGTAAGCACATACGGTAACATACCACGATAATGAAAGCAAGCGGAAAACATCAGCATTATCTTTTTTAAAAAATACAACCTTACCTTATTTAAATAGATCAAAGGTTTTCAGCATCAAACTTTACGCTGTTGGTGGGTGTAAAGAGCACTTAAGCTCAAATTCGTTATCTTGACGTTACATAGAACATTAAAAAAAATTAAGCTCCTGCAACTCTCTAAAACTAGATTTAATTTTCAGTGTATATTTTACATAACTACTGTGTGTAAAAAACATACAGTCAGATTCGTAATCCTGACCTTGTGGAAGATATTTGGAGAAAGATTCACATTTTTCAACGCTCTGGCCGTAAAATAAATTTGTAGTGTAAACTACACGTTAACAGTACTTGAATAGTGCTAACTTTACACAACTACTGGGTGTCGAGAAAACTAACAGTCATATTTATAATTCTTACGTTACGTACAACATTTTGAAAGAAATTAAGCCTCCGCAAGGCTCTAGAACTAAAGTTAATTTGCAGTGTGCACTTTACACAACCACATAGTGTTAAGACGATTTCAGTCGGATTCGTAATTCTGATATTACGATCAAAATTTATGAAAAAATTTAGTCTCTACGATGGCCTGAAGACAAATAATAATTAAATGTAAACAACTTTACACCACTGTTGAGTGTAAACAAACGCGCCAAACTGGCGTATCGCGTTCGATTCCTGGTACATTTTCAGACTTGAGATTATGTCCAGACTCATAACCGGAGAATTTGGCAGAAAAAAACAAGACAGAAACACGTTTAGCACACCCAATTTTCAACTTTACACCTCCCGAATAAGCTAAATATTGATGTAAACGAACGCAATTTGCTGTGACGTGTGCCTCTTAAAAAGTGCTCCATTTTTATTTCATTCGGCCTATCCTAACTTCTCAACAGAGAAAGTGGCGAACAAAAAAACGGGCAAAAACGTTTTTTCCACCATCCATCTTATTGTAAACTTTAAAAATCTGAACCTAACTACCCATTAAGTGTAAAGAAATTCGGTTTGGGTCAGTTTGTAGCCTTTCAATTGTAGTACATTTGTATGTGGAAAACTTCTGTTCCGCAAAATATTTGAGATATTTGCCAATCGAAATAAGAATAAAACGTGTTTTTTCCGCCCATTTTACACCCCTGCTTTCAAAATTTACACCCTCATAAATATCTCATTATTGTGTGTTTTTAAACGCGTTTTGCTGCGATACGTAGCCCTTAGAACGTACTTTATTTCTGTTTTATTCAATTTATCCCGACTTATACGCGGAAAAGTTGGCAGAGAAATCATAGGCACAATCTGTTTTTTATACCATCCACTAGAGTGTAAAGTTTAAACCCCTAGATCTAAGTCCGTATTGAGTGTACAAAAGTCTGCTAATGAGCTGAAAGTAGCCCTTGTGTCGTAGTATATTTCTGCTGGATAAATTTTCTGGGACTCATAACTGGAGTGGTTGGCAGACCAAATACAGGCCAAAATGTGATCTTTCACCCTCATATTCTTTACACTCTTTACGATGCCACGTCTGAAAATAAGTCACTTAAGGAAAATTAAAAAGTGGTTTTAAGCTTAGTCTACATTAAAAAAACCAGACCAAGCAGAATGCAAAGCTGAGGTAGAAAAGTCGTGTGACCGACTAAAATTTAAAAAAGTATATATATGTTATAACGTTACAGTAAATTTTACACACTCTTTGCACAACGGGTAGATAAGTAAGAAAAAATGGCTCCATTGAATTTTTTATTATTTATCTTTAAAAAAACCGCACAATACAGAAGTGTCCCGTTATATCTGTAGGGGGCAGTGAGTTTTTGGGGGCTTCAAGTACTTTTTACTTTTTCTTTTTTACTTATTTAAATACTTTTTACTTCAAATACTTTTTTCAAATACTCCAAATACTTTTACTTCAAATACTTCAAATAACTGATTTCTTTTACAAATACATCGCAGTTTGGAACGATCTTCCTGACTTCATTGCATCTTCCCCAAACCTAAACATATTTAAATCCAGGTTAGTAAACTTTGATTTATCTAGACATCTTGTGGGGCGCGCGTAAAAATTGTCATTACATTGACTCGCATGTCCCATTACTAATTTGTATCTATTATGTAACTCGTCATTCTGTATTTTATCACTTTGGTTCATTAGTGATAAAATTTATTTCTTCCAGTGTATTATAGGTACGCGCTAACGCGCTACCTATGATATATATTTGAAATGTATATATATATATATATATATATATATATATATATATATATATATATATATATATATATATATATATATATATATATATATATATATATATATATATATATATATATATATATATATATATATATATATATATATATATATATATATATATACAGGGGCGTAGGCAGGATTTTTCTAAGGGGGGGGGGCGGTCCAAAATTGGTGACCCTATATTTAGGGATATGATCGCCGGGGGCAAAATAAAGTGCATTTTCTGACGTTTGCGAACATTCTCTATCCGTTAAGCTCATAACCTTCAATTTTTTCGAAAAATTTTTATTTTATCCTAATAAGCTATAAAAAATGACGTTTTTTTGGCTGCGCTTGGGCCTAAATGAACGAAAATAATGATTCTACGGCGCGAAGCGCCGAAAATTTTGAGAATTTTCGATAAAATGATGCAATTTTCACGCATTTTCTTACCTTTCCAAAATAATTTTTGGGCTAAGGGGGAGCAGCTATAAAAAATGACGTTTTTTTGTCCGCGCTTGGGCCTAAATAAACGAAAATAATGATTCTACGGCGCGAAGCGTCGAAAATTTTCCCATCCCAGCTTGTCCATGGAACGGGCTGACGCAAAAGCTGGACGGACTGAGGAGTCCATTTGGATAGGCTGATTTTGAAAAAATGCGAGAGAACAATGGAAAATTAAAGAAAATAGTCTCTTTTTCACCCATTTTCAATTCAACCAGGGACAATCAACCTTAGAGAGCTTCTAGTTGAACGGGCTGAAGCTTGGTTATTGCCCAGGTATGCTATCGTTCCAGTTCCTAAAACGAAAGTTTTCAAAACGATTATTTCTAACTTATACATATTAAGGTTATATTTGTGAATTAGCAAACGCTAATTCACCTAGATGCAACAAGGAGCAAGCAAGCATTAAATTCATCATTCTACTTACTCGTGCTTTATATACTATAAATACCTCACTATTTATCGTATTATTTCATCTTGCATGCTGTGTTGGTCATTTATCTTCCAGTACATTATTGTATTATTAAATGATTGTTTTTCTAATCACTAGCAAAGTTTTGCACAAAGACTAATTTTTTCTGTTGATGGTGTGAATGTGCGAATGATATTCTATCAGCAAAGTAGTAATTTCTGTTGACTGATGAAATTTTGTAGCACCATTTTCAAGGCGGAAAATTTTTGGTGTGAATTTTTGATGCAAAAAATCTAACTTTTTGTTGTTATGCCTATCGGGAAATTTTTCTTGCTCGATTTTGGGGCGACTTTTCTATTCTGGGGAAGGGTGATCTTGACAGATGCGGACGGTTTTTATAACAATGCTTTGTTGAGATGTAATTGTCCTTAATCGTCTAAATTCGAATATTATTCTGTTGAGAATTACTTTCTGGTTTCGTTTTAAAGTATATAATAATAACTTCCTGTGTTATACCTTTACTCTGATTCATTAGATGCATTTTCTTCTAAACTTTAGTTAATTTGGTACTTTTCAAAGTCCTTACTAATTCTCTAGATTTTTCTTATAGAATTCTCCCCCTTCGTATTTTTTAAATTTTTAGCTATTATGTTTTGAATTCGGCCCACGGGCCACTCGATCGCTAGACAAACGCTCTGCGAGACTAGTCTATCTGATTGGTCTACATTGCTGAGAGCAGGTGAGAATAATGATGTACTAAAACATGAATAACGACAGACCATTATAAGTTGACCATAAAGTCTAGCCCGGGTTAAATCGAACAAGCATCTGACTTTTAGGCTCACTCACTCAGAGGCATTTGATCGGTCGGTCCGAACCGGGGGATGAATAAAGTTCGAAATACATGTCAAAAAATTATGAAAAATCAGTCAAATTCACGGTCAGTTTTTATAAATTTGATGCTTCTATCTTCTTCTTCTTATTATTATTATTATTATTATTATTATTATTATTATTATTATTATTATTATTATTATTATTATTATTATTATTATTATTATTATTATTATTATTATTATTATTATTAATATTATTATTATTATTAATATTAAGGTTGGCTCGATATGAGTGTCGCAAAACATGCACTTTTATTTATTTAAAATTGTACTGTACAATACAGTGATTCAATCATCAATGTACAATCCATTATTATCGAGAACCTGCCTCCGTCTTTGGGGCAGGCTCAAAATACCGCTTCTGTAAAAAGACCCAGACTTAGATGAAAAAAAGTTTTCCAATTCTTGCTGGATTTCATGTTAATCGGCAAAAGTTTTTTCAGCAATGTGATTTTGCAATGATCGAAACAAATGATAATCGGAAGGGGTCAAATCACGTGAGTATGGAGGATGGGGTAACACTTCCCATTTAAGCTCCATAATTTTCTCCTGGACAATTTTTGCAATATGTGGTCGTGCGTTATCATGCAAAAGAATAACTCCTTTTCGTGTTTCCAAAATGGGTTGTTTTCGTAAGATGGCATCATGCACCTGGTCAAGCTGAGTGGCGTACAAGTCACCTGTAACAGTTACATTCGGTGGCAGAAATTCGTAGTATAAAATTCCATTCATGTTCCACCATACACACAACATCACTTTTTTGGCATGCAAATCTGGCTTTGGAATTGCCTCAGCTTTTTCCCCTTTGGCACCCATTGTCGCTTCCGTTTCATATTGACGTAGAGGGTCCACTTTTCATCACCGGTTACAATGCAGTCAAGAAACGGCTCATGGTTTTGGCGAATCAATAAGAAACTGCAGATGGTCACTCGCTGCGCTTTTTGTTGGTCAGTAAGCTTATGGGGTACCCATGCACCAAGTTTACTAAGCATGCCCATTTCATGCAGTTGTCTTTCAATTGTACTGTGAGTGAACAGTGCCCAAGTGCTCAGCAATTTCTCGGGTAGTGATCCATTTATCAGTATGCAACAGGTACTGAATTTCTTGAGCAGAAATTTCCCGTGGCCTTCTTTCGTGGGGTAAATCTTCAAGACTATTGTTTCCAGCCCGGAATCTTTCAAATCATCGTTCAATGGTACGCTTTGAAACAGCTTCTTCTCCATATGTTTTGTGAATATTTTCAGTCGCCTGATCAGCACTGTGGCCTAAGTCATATTCAAATAAAATGCAATGTCGAATATTGTCCGATAAACGTGACATTATTTACGAAGTTTACAGAACAAGAATAAATATTCTGAAACAAAAAAATAATATGAGCTTATACTCTCATCTGACATAATATGATATGCAATCAATAAGCAAATTAGCAAATTAAGGGCAAAGTGGCATAAAAAATTTGCGACAATCATATCGAGCCAAGGGTATATATGAGAAGAATTTTTCGCTGCGGATTATGGTTATTTGCCATCAAGATTTTTTTAGAAAAATGATAAATCTGGTACTATTGCGTGGGCATTAATTCATCAGTATAAATATCATAATCATTCATTTTAGGGAATGATCATCACCAGATATGCACAGCTTGGGAATTTTGGGGGAATGAAATAATAAAAAAACTCCACATCAGTATCTTATTTTCTGAATTCCACAAATTTTATGATTTCTTTGTGGCAGTCATGCTAAAGATTGATTTGTGAATTTCTTTTGTATTCCATGAGTATTGAATAATATATTACGAGTATCAAAACGCTTGCCTTTGTGTGATCGCTGTATCCTTCTTTTTTCTTCATTCACTCCTGGCTTTAAAATTCATATCAGTTGTCATATGAGTTTTCATTCTGTTCATTCCTAGCTTCATGTATGGAAATAATTTATTTTGGTTAAGAGGACGCGTAGTTAATTCCAGTGCATTTAGTGATTCTCTGTTATGCATAAACCAAATTTATGGTAGGTATTGCGATTATGTACATTGCCACCATCGCATTTTTGGTACCGTATTCTTAAAATTCCATATCATAAGACACCGCCGTGGGAAAAATCTTGTCTGTGTAACGGACCTGTTCGTACTTTGACTGCGAAACCTTGGCTGTCTTGGCAGACTAAAATTTCTCACGTTTTTTCTGGCGACGCCTCGTTTCTCACGTGAGTATTATGCAGTAGATGCGAAAGCAATGCTTGGGTTGGGATGCTCAATTTGGGGCTGCGCGACATTGTTTTTCGCGATTAGATATATACTCGTAGTTCTATTGGTGACTGTAGCACTTCATTTCGTCAGCAATGAGTGTCACGTACTTTTACTTCATTTTTTGTACTTCATTTTGACCTTTCATTTTCTTCCTCGGAGTTATTTCATTTGCGTTTCAATTGGATTAAATAACTAATTGCTATTGCTATGCACTCTGATTTAAATTTGCTACAATTACTGTAGACAATGCATCCGCTTTCCCATCATTGCCTTATTTTGTGTGGCATTGCGTTCATCGACCGCATTACGTTCGATTGATTTCGTCCTGAGTTTGCATGACGCACAGTAGCTTTTCTATGAAGTTGGCCAGATAAGTTCACTTTTTTGATCAACACGATTGTTTGGGTCATTAATATTTACCTTTCACCCTTTACGTCGTATAACGAGAATGACCAATACAGACAGACTGACCGCCTTCGTCTCCATCAGTCCAACGATCTCGACTGTTGGACAATTGCGCCTCATGTTAAGCTGCGCACTTTCTCATACACCGGAGACCGTTTCATATAAGTATGTTAAGTACGCAGAACGGACCAAAACTAGTTGATCAGATATTTTTGACAAAGAATTACGGCACTACGAACACGGGTCTCCTACTGGAATTATGTTGGTCGTTTATTTCATTTATTTTTGGGTGGAATGAGAGGTGTAAATCATATTTTTTCTACTTGTTTTACTCATGCGTTTTTGATAGTGACTTGATTTCATTGTTCGTTGAATGGTATTGATGGAAGGATGATCGAGAACGGGTCCTCTTGAACGGTTAACTAGCATGCACGTGCACACCTGGGCGTGGGGGGGGTTTGGGGGTATGCACCCCCAGAAACTAAAATACCCCTCCCCAGAAATCAAAATACCCCCCCAGAATTCAATTTTTGAAATTTTTTTTCGTTTTTTTCGCAATTTTTTGATGCCAATGGATAGTGCTTGATGAGAAACGTCGAAAAATGGTGTTTTTATCGCCATACCACCATTTTTAAGGCCATTTTTTGACCTTCAAAAAAATCTGCACCCCCCCCCCAGAATTTCTCTTGCTGCCCACGTATGTGCACGTGGGATGTTTGGGAGTCTAGATAGGCCCGAGAAAGGAAACAGAATTTTTTTGGGAAAAATAAGGCGAAACAAAGGACAAGACGGATGAAAATCAAAATTTTTATGCAAAAGTGCTTTAATTTGACAGGAAACCGTATTAACATAGTTTTTACGATATTTTAGCATTTATATCCGTTTTTAAAGTCATTTTGGCCTTAGAAATCTCTGTGGTGGCTCATCCCCATCCAGACCGGCTGACCCCCTAGACCGCCATGCTGTGCATCTATGCTTGCACTATCTCTGTATTAGGTGAATGTTTGATCCTAATTAAATGGGTATCTCACGTAATTTATAGAAAGAAGTCGACTTCTCATGCCGCACGTGATTTATTAATTAATAATTTCACTTTTCATTTGATGCATATATTCGCGTCATGCGCGGCGAGTGATTTGGTCAGTTGCTTTCGTCGAGGTGTATTCCAAAAATGATTATTATGTGCTTTAGTTATGGTTCATATTTAGGGCTGGCAAAGGCTGGGTTCTTGTGGGTGCGAAAATTCAGAAATTTAGTGTTTTTGGGTTTTGGGTTTTTGGTACTCAAATTTAATCGTTTATCTGCCTGCGACTTACCAGCGCTATTATTAAAGTTATTGCCCCATGCCTAGCTCGATGTTTCATACATGCTTGAGTTGTTTTGGCTCACATAGAGGTGTTATTTTTGCCTGTTTTCCTTTAGTAGGTGTTCTAATAGGGGTTTTGAAGCATTATTTCGAAATTTAGAAATTTTCAGGATTTTTGCTGAGATGCGCTGTAAAGTGATTGTATTATTATTCTTGATACCTAATTGTTTTATTCGAGGTTGATCTGGCCGGTTGACTTGGACTGGATGGCTGATTGTTTTCACAAAGTCTGGTTTTTAGGCTCCAAGTTGCATAAATAAGTATTTCGATTTCTTTGCTGAGCTATAAAATTTTTCTTGAATTAAATCCGTTCTATTTTCTGAGTGATTTAATTATTTTTCTCTCCTATACATTTTCCTCAGTTATGCTTATTCTTTTCGATTTCAATTTAAAAAAAAATAAATTTTGATACTTTACATGACGTATTTTCGGGTTAAGAATGTTCGTTGTACCTCTACTTTGAGGGTTTGTATGCAACTTTTTTCCGAGTCGAGTCTTTGAATTTTTTTAGGGCCTATACAATTTGTTTAGCTTCGTTTTTGAAAAAATTTCATTATGAACAGAGTGTTTTGCTTTTTGTGTTCAGAATCTTAGTTTTATTAGTATTTTGAGCTTATGTATAGTCTGTTTTTTAACATTGAATGGATCTGCTCGGAAAACTTATATCCTTATTACTGTAGCGCTCGATTTTTCCCCTGCTCGACCGCGTCGGTAGCACATTTTGTTCATATTAATGGCGTGTCGAGCGATGAAGGATTCGGGTGTTACAGTTAAAAGGAAAATAGTTTGTCGAGCGAATTCACGCACTAGGTTAAAAAATAAACTATAGGTTACCTTTCCCGAGTCGGGTCCGTTACTTATGTTTTTCTTATATTTAGACCTCAAAGTTTGGGTATAATGGTCAAAAAACAGTATTTATTCAGAAGATTCGCTTAATTTTTCAGTTTAAACTATCCTATTCATGCTTGACCAAATTTTGTGCCAGCACTAGAGTAATAGCGTTGAACATTCATTTGTTTTAATAGCTCGTTAAATATTTTTTTGGCTCTAATCTGCTTTTTGTCATTGAGATTGTGGACTGTGGCGTACTTTGTCCAATGCGTACGTCCCGAATAGTTTTTAGAGGTTAGCTTGTTTAGCCTTACTTTAAGTATCAAAAACCCACCAAAAACCCACAAAAACCCTACCGAAAACCCAAATTTCAAAATTTTCAAATTTGGGATTTTGCCAACCCTGTCCGTATTAGTGACTTTTTCTAAAATATATTCAAGTCGGGTATCTCTGCATTCAACAGTGTGGAATGGCCGACAATTGCTGAAAGAAACTGGTCTGTCAATCGAAATTGATCATTTTCTCTATTTTCAGTGTTAAAAGCGATATAATGCCGTTGAATTGGACTAAAAATGCGATATTACCACCAAGAAGCGTTTTATAGGCTATTTTGACCATTTTCGTCGTTTAAATAGCAAAAAACATGAACACTAAGTTCACTGATCTGGATTTCTGGGATTTTATTCCCATGCCGACCCTGATCTTGTGAATGTATGGCATGCATGGGCTTGGGGGTCTGAAGGTCGAATCCCAAAACCTGGCAGATCCCGCCAAATAAGCCAGACTCCCAGCGATTTACATTTTTTCTCGCAATTTTAGTTTGAGTGAGTGGATAACATACATGCACAGCATGGGAATTCTTTGGTAGGGTGAAATTTTAATGTACCTTTTTTGTGCCAAAAAATTGTGGATGGATACGCGTCAAAAAATTCCTTTTCGGCGTTTCTGACGATGGTCTATCGTTTTAGAGCATGAAACAAAAAAAATCTCGAAAAAATCAAAAATAGTCGAATAAATTGAATAAAATATAGTCAACAAAACATAAGTATATTGCGCGAAGCGCTGAAAAATTTGACTTTTCCGAGCAAATAGATATCTAAAAAAGGCTTAAAAACACCTTTTTACGAATTTTTAGCAAATTTTCGGAAACTCCCAAGAAATTGTTAATTCTGTTCTGGGGTATGAAGAAATTGAGGGGTTGAAACCCCCAACCCTCCAAGAACATGTATGGTGGATAAGGCTTGGTGTGAAGTAGAAAAAATGTTTTTGTCTACAGTACCTTATAATTTTTTGGCCCTTTTTCAATGTAAGAATTGAGGATCCAAGGAATTTCGCTCATATGTGGTCATCAGGTGTTCATCTCTACTTAATCTTTTTTTAAATTTTGTTTGTGGAATTTCTGAATTTTTTAAAACAAAATTTTCGTTTATTGAATGAATTAGAACGAAGTAGAAAGGGTAATCGTAAAACGCTACTTTGCTAACGAATAAAGGTTTTTTCAAATCACGTATGTATGGCATGGCTCAGATAGTTCATATCTAATCTTGTATTTTTCCGAACGAGTCATCGTTAAGAAATCGACTAAACGTTTAAATTGACCGATGTTAAGTTGTATTCTGCATCAGCCAAAAGCCTGCAAAATTGCATGCAATGAAATAAATGAGATCGTTTATGCTAAACTGTGTATATGTCAATTTAAAATGGAGTACAGCTGCTAAGTTCATTCAAGAAAAATTGTCTTTCAGGTTCCATATAAATAAGAAAGCAACTCTTATGCTAGACCGGTTTAGGTTAGCCTGTCAAATTTTGCATGGATGACTGTAGCTAGTTCGTCGCCTGCTTCTAGTTCATCCGTAATATTAGAAAAATTAAACAAGGACGATCTGATTCAGCCGGCTTTTTTAGTTGCAAAGACTTTAAATTATTATTTGATGCTGGCGAAGATATAAACCCTCGCATTTTCATTCGAGCTTATTCTCCATTAACGCGATGTCTCATTTGCAACAGCATCAGCAATATCACCCAAATCAGTCAAACTTTGCTGATCAACAATTTCTTCACAATCAATTGCTATTAGGACGTTTGACTGCGGCAGCTTTGCCTAACTACGCAAAATGTGTCGATGACGAGTTTAACAGACCATCGCCCGTCATTACTCCAACAAGGAAATCGTTCAAAAACAGCCAGGATACTTCTTCCAAAAAACGTCGTGCCGATACTGATGCCGGTTCGTTTTATTCTTTAGTTAGTTTACGCTTAAATGAGCATTACTTTGAAATTTTTAGGTATAAATGTACAATCATGGACCCGTACTTTTTACAGCACATTATGAGCGTAGTTAGGCTCGACAGTCTGAATTGACATTATCTCATTTATATTAGCGACAGATCAAAACACCTTTTTTAGCTCTAGTCAATAGCCTCTGTTTACCAAAATAACACATCGGGCACATTTAAAGAAGCCGCGTTATGCAGATTAAATTCTTTTGGCTTTCCAAAGAACTGTACAGTTTTTGTTTTACTACCGCACTAAAAGATTAAGGTTAGTCTCTTTAAATTTTGACTTTTGAGCCGCTTCGCTGTCACTGATGCAAATAGGAATGGCAGTTTAGGTTGCCGTATCTTACTATGTTTACAACCATACGTGGGCAGCACAAAAAAATTCGGGGGTTGCAGAATTTTGCAAAGGTAAAAAAATGGTCTTAAAAATGGTGATATGGCGAAAAAAACAATTTTTCAACGTTTCTCATCGAGTACTATCCATTGGCATCAAGAAATTGCGAAACAAAACAGAAGAAATTTTAAAATTTGAATCCTAGGGGGTATTTAGGTTTCTTCGGGGGTATACGGCCTTCTGGGGGGTCCATTACCCCCATACCCCCCACGCCCAGGTGTGTTTATAACACGCTGTAGAAAGTATGGGCCCGCGATTGTGCATTTATGCCAAATTTTACAGCTTTCTTTCCGTTTAAGCCTATGAGTGATTGTTTGAGTCTACATTTGCATGCAGGAATGCTGACTGTGATATTCCGCGTATCTGGTTTCGTTCGACCATACCTGCACACGGGGTGAGGTGGGTATTACCCCTTCCCCGCTGAAGGGTCAGCCAGACATGTACCGTCTGGCGATTTTGCGATGACGGAGCCTCTTTCTGCATCATTCTTGTGGACAAAAGCAGTAATGACGTCAAAATCTTTTCGGTGCTCTGATCAATACTGTTATGTGCTTTTTACTCAAAAAGCGCCCAAAATTGGTGAATTTCTATATTTTTCATTGTTAAAAATGATGTAATGCTATCAAAATGGACTAAAAATGCTTTAAAAATGTGATATTGCCTCGAAAAAGCGTTTTATAGACTATTTTGACCATTTTCGTCGTTTAAATAGTGAAAAAAATCGTGAACAATTAATTTCTTGTCTGTGAATTCTGAGATTTTAGCCCCCTTCCTTGCCGACTCTGACCTTGTGCATCTATGCGCTCGACTGATGCGAGGTTGCTGAAATTTAAAAGGTCGCTTGGTTTTTAATTATAGCAGCATAGCTGATTTGGTTATTCTTACCTACACTTTGCCAATTGTCTGATAGTTGTGATTTTTATGGAAGAAGGGTTCTTTTAGACTGATGAGACAACCCTCGAAATTGTATGCTAAGATCGGAGAGACATCTTTACAGTATACATACTCATACATGTAACAAAGTTGGTCGTCCCCCATCCTCCTAAGCCGAAAAACTGTTGACCCCCGATTTTTGGAAAAATTTGCGTTTTTCGACCGTTTGTAGGCGATTTTGGGCAGTTTCTGACAAAGAATTGGAGGGCTTTCACCCCCTCCCTACCCTGGAAATAACTGGGGATCCCCGCCCGAAATTTTGAGCCGTTACATGTATGGTTGTACTTGTTTCTGATCTCCATCTTCTGTCTGTTACATTGTTCAATGGATTTCGGGTTTCATCTTCTAACATGAACTTTCAGGGAGAGGGTGAAAACCATGGTAGATAGATAAGTGCTTCGTAAAAACGGTACTATAGCAAAAAACGATGTTATCTCTTTGAAACAATCGTTTTTGCGCATTTTCGGCAAGTGAATAGCCTTTTTGAACTCGCAAACATAGCTATCAGCGCCGTATTCAAGAGGGGCGTCCCTTTTGGCCGGAAAAATTTTTTAAAAGATAAGATAATGCACGGAAAGGTGGAAAAATCGATTGTCTTTGTCGTAAAATCTTCAAATTTTCAGCGTTTCGTGCCGGTTATAGAGTATTTTGTATCATTTTGGCTCAAGCGCAATCAAAAAATGACTCTTTTTCTTGAGTGGATGATTGGAAATAATTTTTTCGAAAAAGTTGGAATTTTATGATCTTAATGGATAGAGATTGTCGAAAAACGTCAAAAAATGCGGTTTTTGCCGCTACCCTAGCGAATTTTTCGGGATATAGACCAATTTATGTTGGGTCGCCCTCCCCTAGGCCGAATGGATACGGACCTGCAAGACAACTATATGGCGAGTCCAAAAAAGGCTATATAGCCAATTTTGTGAGCCAAAAAAGGCTATAAAGCAAAGTATTTTTCGGCTAAAATGGCTGTATAGCTATCGGTTTATAAAGCTCAGGGGGAAGTTATACCCCCTCCCTCACCCCCTTTCTCTCGTATGATTATTACAAGGATCAAAAGTTAGGGTTTGTGTCTTGCATTGGCAGCAACCAAATTCTGGGGGTCTGTTGGGGCAAAATTGCCGAAAATAGCACCAAAAATTCAATTTGGTGGGTCTATCGATTTTGAGTGGATCCACCGGATTCTCAGGGGTACAGACCCTCTCGCCCATGTGTGGTTTTCACCCGTAGTCTAGTGCTGCCTGCACGTAAGATTATCATGCTCGTCGCTAGATACTTGAAGGAGCTGCGAAAGACATGCACATGAGGGTACCCTCATTAGGTCAAAAAAATAAACATTTTTTTGGGAAAATGAAGCAGAATTAAGTTCAAAAAAGGACAAAAATCGACTTTCTTTTTAAAGTGCTTGTAATCGACTTGAAGAGGCTATTTTTGACGCTATTTTACGTTAATGCTAGTTTTCAAGGCCAATTTAGCTTAAATAATCTCTTTGGCCGGTCCTCAGGCTGGTGGCTTGATTCCTCTAGACTGGCCTGATCGGGAGATTGTGGTATATAGGAAATGCGAAGTTGAACTCAGGAGGAAGTGGGGCCAGTGTTTTTTGGTACCTACAAGGTCCGTTTATACATGTACAAAGATGGTCCCCAAAAGTCTTTGTACATTTTGTACACGCAAATTTTTGTGTACTATAATACGGTGCAATCGTGATTTTAGTGTGTTAAAACAGGGTTTTTCGACCTTTTGTAGCGTATTTTAGCTCATTTCTGTGTTTCTGACGCCACAAATTACTAAAAATTGGCTATAGGACAGACAATAACTCATTTCGGCGCGATTTTTGGGAATTTTACGACCTTTTTTACAGTTTTTGTCCTCCCAAAAATCTTTATACGTGTACAAAGACGGTGTTGAAAAGTCTTTGTACACCGGGAAAAATCTTTACCGAATACAAAAAACCGTGAGTGGGACTATGGCTATGAAGTATATACATATTAATGTTTTACACTAATGCTTTTCGTGTGCTAAAACTGCGCTTTTAGACCTTTAGTAATACATTTCTGCTAATTTCTGGGTTTCAGGCAATAAAAATTGCAAAAATGCGCCTGGAAATGTTCATATTTTCTTCCTTCTCTTGCAGAATTTTCGGCCATTTCATGATGAATAGTTCAGGAAAGATGAAAAAATTTAAAGAAATGAATGAAAAATAAAAACTTAGAACTAAAACCTAAAATCCCTAAACCTTAATTTAAGGTCGAAAAAATTGCGCATTCTTTTACCGTCTAACACGCAATCGCTACTGTAAATTTAATAAACTAGTGCGAAGAACTAAAATATTTTGGCACGCTATTAAACTCAATGCTCAGAGAATTTTGATTTATTTAGCCGTTTTAGCTCGATTCTTAAGTCTAAAAGGCATACAGAACAGATGATTGCATTTTTAAAATTTTAATCATTTTTACATTTTTAAAAATCATTACACCAGTACAAACACTGTCCCGAAAAAAGTGTACATCGGAAAAATCTTTAACAAATACAAAAAACCGTGCCTAGGCCTTTGTTCCTCTTTGATCGACAACAATATGATATTCATCATCATAAGAGATTTGCTCGATATCCGTTGAACATAATTATTATTAAAGAATAGTCGTTGCAGGAAACTAAAATGGGGCATACAGCTGAATCAAAAGCTTATCCTTTGTTCAATTACGGATTGCATAATGACCATTAATCGAAACAGAGGTCGCTTAAGGTTAAACAGCTGTTTTACATAGGACTAAGCGTATTTCCGGAACATTAATGTAGAAAAGCTGTTGTGCACTCAAAACCAGTTTCTTCATTATCCTCGAGAAAAATTAATTTTTCAATTTGAGCGAAATTATTCGTTCTCATTCGGCGCATGTATTCATTTTTATTCCTTGAATAAAAAAATGTGGATAAAGTTCTCACGTGGAATTTTCTCACGGTTTACTGTAAGCGAGCAATAAACTTGACTATTCTTATCGCGATAAACAGGACTTTTCGCATTCGATGGGTTACCCAACGTAAGACAGCTAATGCGTTCATGTAGCTTGGAGCGTGGGAACCTATCCGCGTTTCGCCCAACGTGTTCCACTCAAAATGCATGCAATAATAGAAATACGACGATGACTTAAAATGTTAGTCGGCGCACTGAACGTTCGTGGACGTCCGCTCCATTTACCTGTATAAATTATTAATAAAACGTGAAAACGTTTAACGTTGCGAGATAGCATTGCGAAATGTTTTGCAGTGCACTTGTCGATGTTTAGCTGCGTTTATCGGATTTGTTTTTTTCACTCAATTGTTGCCTTACCATTCGCTAGCAAGCACAACTTATCCCCTCACAATGATTTTTCATTTCCAAAGAAAACTATGCTTCCATGCCGAAGATAGTAAAAGGCAGAAAAGGATTTAATTACGGAACGGTATCATTTTTGTATCATGAACCAGCAGCAGTCGCATTGCGCATTTGGTACGAATAACAACACCTGCAATCTGTCGCAGCAAACTAATGCGATAATGCGCCCTAATATTAGCGGCATGTACCAAAATTACAGTAGCATGAGTGTCGGATCTTCCTTATCGCTAGTTTCGTGCGAGTTTTCGAATGTTGCCCCTCAGTCTTTCGGCGCTTATTCGGTTGAGCAGCCGCAGCAGCAAAAGTCATTCGGTCATCCGACCGATGATTATTCACGCAGCTACTTTGTATCTGCCTGATGTTGCACTATCCTTTAGTCAAGGTTAGCTGATAATTCAGAGATAGCTTATCAGGACGAGCTTTAACTAAATTCAAATTTTTCTGCATTTATTCATATACTCCGTCCCATTATCGTTATTCAATTAAGCTTGCCTTTTCATAAATTATTATGTGGAAATGCACCAAATATTTGCATAAAATTTTTAAACACTATTGATATTGACGTATTTGTCTTATTCTTGCCTCTACCATTTTCCCCTGTTTTCATTTGTAGATCAGAATCCGAACTACGAGCTCTCCTCCCCATCTCATCATAGCCAGCTTTTGCAGCCACATTCGTGTGTTGATTCCCAATTAAATCCAAATCACCATTCCCAAATGCCTAATGTGGATCAGCATCGTATTTCTGGCCTTTCGTCACATCAGCATCAGGCTTCAGCAGAGGTCGTGACTGACGCTTTTTCTAACATTCTATGCAATGCGTAAGTCTTTATATGAATATATATAGAAAAATGTCATGTTTTTCCAACTAACAATATGATTTTGCTTTATTGAGAAATCGAAAAAATCTGCACACTTTACAATTATTCAAGAAGCAAACAAAATTACGTAAAAGAGTGCACGATGACACATCATTGTGAAGCTAATTATCTGAGGCAGGCCGTATGATTTGGCCGGGGAAGGGCGGACGTAACATAAATTGGTCTATATCTCGGAAAGTTTGTCGGGATAGCTCGCGAAAACCGTATTTTTCGACGTTTTTGACATGCTCTATCAATTAAAGCCATAAAATTTTAACTTTCGAAACGTTTTTTCACTAAAAAAAGTGTCGTTTACAATCTAAGTGCATCACAAAAATGAGTTCAACTGAAATCACTTTTGTGGTACTACCATCTATACAGATTGTATATCGTATTCCACCCAAAGTTAGTCGTTCCCCATCCCCCAAAGTCAGAATTTTTGACCCCCCCTCGATTTTTGGCGAAAACTTGGGTTATTATCGGCCATTTTGAATTGCACTTTTTTGCCATTTTGGCCAAAAATAGAGATCATTCACTTACCCCAATAAAAATGGCTGGGACCTCTCCTAAAATTTCAAGCCGTTACGGGTAAGGTTCGAATCGAAGTATCTCTGTAAATGATTTTGAATAATTCAAACTTTGAAAGTGAAATCGTTTCTTGTTATCTTCATCGCTAATTACCAAGTAGCATTGTTTTTTTAGAAATTGGAATGCTTAGTAAGAGTGTGAGCAGGCTCGGTCTTAGGCTTTTTAAAGCCCTGTGCGAAAAAATCATTTGGGCTCCTTGGTCTGGTTCAAGACTTTAAAAAGTATCTGCTTTCATTGTACTACAAATTTATTAATTTATTCCATACGAGATGGTTGATCCATAATTTTCGTGGGGTGACGACACCAGACCTGTTCAGGGGGAGTATGGGGGGTTTTGACTAGTAATCGACCAGGGCCCAGGCTATCCCCGGCCATTTTCGGCCTCCCCGGCCGGGGCAAGTCTCAAAAATGGCCGGGGGCCGTGGAAAATTTTCTTGATTTTTCCATTCCTTTATAGTGTGATAACAACAGCGTTCTTTCCTCTAAAACCAGATTAGTCATTTGCTTGCTTTGAATAATCATATGATCATTGTTCATTAGCTTCAGCTGTACATTGTGATTGCCTATGAATGACTGAAACGGTTTAATCTGTTTTTCTCAAGAATTTGGCGTACTTGTTCTAAGATATAGGTTTTACTAGCAAAGAAAAATGCTCCGATGGGACAAAAAAGATGAATATACTTGGAATTGTGGATTATTAAGGATTTAAAAGGAGGGACTAGAAAAGAGCTACCTCGAGTCGCAAAATCAGCTAAGAATCACACTTTCTCTATGCAACGCAAAAAATCGAAGTATATTCTGAGGCCAACAGATTAAAATAAATATTTAACCATAAAAATGTTTGAAAAAGCAGCACGCTAGCTATGCAGTAGCTATGGGAAATGATATTCAGTAAACTAACAGTCTGTCTAAGCCAATTGAATGAAATAGCAAACATTGATGCATCCAAGACAATTGAAGAAATTGTTGGTTTAAAACAGTAGGAAACGCGTAAGTTGACTTGAAACAGACTGAATGTAGGTACACTAGCGTGCCCGTAACGATTGTGTGCACTAATCAATCGGCCCCTGCTTTGCTTGCTATAATGCTCATAACAAAATAAAACAACTTTAAATACAATACCACTTAGTTTTCTATCAATCAGGATAAGAAGATAGTCAGCGTTGCTATTTGCCAGCAATTAAAAAAGTAAACATTATGGATTTCGTTTGAATATGCTTCGATTTTTTGCGTTGCTTAGAGGAAGTAAGATTTTTAGCAGATTTTGCGACTTTAGGTAGCTTTTTCCTAGTCCCCTCCTTTTACATCCTTAATAATCCACAATTCCAAGTATATTCATCTTTTTTGTTCCATCGGAGCATTTTTCTTTGCTAGTACCCTACTTTTAATTAGCATGACTTGAGTACATCAGTCAATAAATACATACAGTAGCATGCCACAGTAATGACAGCAGTCCAAGAACCCGGAAACCAATATTGTTCTTAACATCAGCACTATCCTTTTTAAACAAGACATCACACCTCCCAGATGTGTCCCGCGCTAACGCGCTACCTATGATTAAATACTGACCCTAAAATGAAATGGTAAACATAAATTTGGAGTTTTACAAAACGATTAATGAAGAAGCCAGCGTATTACTTAAGGCCCTGCTATACTTCGCCGCGCGGCGCTGCGTTGCGCCGCGTGGCGAAGTAGCTGCTATACTTACAACGCGGCGCCGCATGGCGCCGCGTGACATGGGTTGTGCTGCTATACTTCCACGCGGCGCCGCGCGGCAGAAAAAATTTATTGATGTTGTAACTGCAGTAAAACAGCAAAAAAGTAAAACATGTGTAAACTGCACTGTTTTTTTTGTACGAGCCTCTTTGTATATGTACAAAGATCTCCGGAAAAGTCTTTGTACGAGCGAAAATTTTTTTTGTACATATAACGTATAGATATGCAATTGAATGTACACATTTTTACATACTACTAGATTGTTATCCGTGACCCGCACGCTTTGCAAAAGGTGTAACTTTGTCCTAAATTCAGCTGGTTATATTAGTTCGACCCGAAACGCCAAAATTTTCATGAGTCTAGGTTGAAATTACACATAAACTTCGACTCAGCAAGTTGAAATGACTTGTGTTACACAATTATAAACAATAAGCGGTTGCAATGTGCTGACTGAATCTCATAATAGACACCAATTTGCTTATGAATTTAATGCAACAAAAAGATAAAAGAGTCAATTTTATCTTCAAACGGCAGAAAACAGTGCAAAGTTGTTTAATAGTTCTTTTTTCTGCATAAAATCTTTATAAAATAGTGGAAATAGATGTAAAAGATGCTTCAATCTGTACAAAGATGCTTACAGATAGATTTTGGAGTGTTAAATGCCCGCGGTTGGAGCTAAATAGACTGTAATTATGATACTCAGCGCCAAGCGCCGAAAGCGCCGAAAATTTCTAGAAATTTTGCTAAAAAATACTAAAAAAACGTTAAAATGGTACTATTAGTTTGCCCCAAAAAGCCTTTGTACATTGTACAAAGATGGCTCCGAAAATCTTTGTACGAGCCTCAAAATCTTTGTCTCGTACAAAAAAAACTAGTGGTAAACTGTATACTGTATTATGTGTCAAGAAAACAAGTGAAAAGGGTATAGGTCAACGATTGTGCACATTAAAAACTGTACTCATTTTCGGTTTCAGCATCATGAAAACAAGTTTTGAAAGGCATAGAGACACGTTTTCGCACACAGACATCTTGAAAATCGATTATATATTCAATTTTCACGCTTTCACGTATGCATGAACATCAGTACATAAAAAATGCTAAAATCAAGCTTTCCCTCATAAATACATGATAAATATAGGCCGCCGCGTGGCAAAAGTTTGAACAGTGTTCAAACTTCAATTTATCTACCGCGCGAAGCCGCGCGGCGCCGCGTGGCGCCGCGGGGCGATGTGCTGCTATACTTCCACGCGGCGCCGCGTTTGGAAGTATAGCAGCACAGTTTGTCAACGCGGCGCCGCGCGGCTTGAAGTATAGCAGGGCCTTTAACCTAAATAGATGAATAAGTCAAATGAAGTGCATGGTTTTGCCAAAAGAATTAAACAGATAAAAAAATCAGTATTCAGAAAATTTGAACCCATTATTCTTTTTTAAATCCATATGCGAGAACGGATACGTCAGCCACTTGCGCGAACTCAAGATATCGGCGGATTTTAATACTTAGTCACTCATGATTTCGCAATATTGTGGACAATAGATAAAAATCTGAAATCATTCCCCTTCTTTCAAACAACATCCTATACTTATTACGCTGCAGGTTTTTTAACATGGCGACATATAGGAACATATGATTAGGTGCCTGTCTATCAACACAATTCACGTTAACTGAGTCTCGCTGCGAAGATTTTAGCTTGATTATACTATTTTGAAAAATATTCATCATTCTACTGAAGTTTAAGAATAGTGCATTTATGATCATAAAAATAATTATTTATTAAAGACGAGTCAAAAACCTCCGAAATAATAAAAATCTGATCAAACAATATGCAATACGGAGTTATCTATCGGCATTAAAAAATAGATGTATAATTCAAAGTTCACCTCTTCATACCTCAACAAACACTGGCTGTAGAAAACCTTAAAGGTCAGGTTCGTTATTCTGACCTAACGGAGAACATTTTTATAAAATTCATCATCCTCGACGCTCTGAGCGGAAAAAATTTTTTAGTGTAAAGTTTACACCTGCACTAATAACGCAATATTGATTGTAAAGAAACAAAATAAATTTTGACGTGTAGCGCTTATTACGAGGCGCATTTTAAAGATAATTACCACGTTCTGTCTACTAAGTGGAGAATATGGCAGGAAAAAAATATTTTTTGTCGTAGACTCTTTACAATAAACCGCCTCTAAATTTGAAAATATTACTTTTTTTGAAAAAAATAAAAAAACGCCCTTAGATTTTATAAGTGTCTACCTTTTGAAACCAATCAGACTTTAAAGATTGTAAAACTGAGTTAGATATGCTTGTGCACATGAGAACAGTAAAAAACAGTCTACTTTACACTCTTGTGCACCTGTGCAACAACTAATGAGTGTAAAGAAATTTTAAGACCAGATTCGTAACTTACTAATCAGGGAAAACATTTTCAAAGAAAAAAATTGGCCCTCCGCCGATCATTTGAATTTGGGTGTAAACTTTACACTTGTGCTAATAACGCAATATTGGGTGTATAGAAACAAAATAAACTAGGATCTGTAACGCTAAGATCAGGGCACATTTTAAGCATAATTAGCATGTTCCGCCTACTTAGCGGAGTAGCTGAATAAATTTTGTTTTTCGTCTCGAAGCCTTCACACTAAAACGATCACAGATCAAGAAAGATAGCGTTAAAAGAGAAAAAAAGGTCCTTGACATATTGTAACTCTCTACATTATAAAACCAATTGGACTGCACAGAAACCAAAATTGAGTTAGATAAGCTGAAAACACGCAAAGAGTAAAAAACTCGTATACTTTACATTTTTGTGCAACAACTATTGCGTGTAAAGAAATTTTACGTTCAGATTCGCAATCTACAACTCGGGGCAACATTTAAAAAAATTGGCCCTCCGCAAATTATTTGATTTTTTGGTTTACACTTTACACACTCATTGCTAACTCGGTATTGAGTGTAAACAAAAAAAGACGGGCATCGAATTTTTTAATTATCCATCGATTAAAAAAACCGCACCTCCCAGATGTGTGCCGTTGTTGCAGTGAGGGGGGACACAAATTTCGCACTCGCTGTGATAAACATACAAGAAAAATGATGGCCAGGTATAGTATAGGTAGCGCTATCGCGCTACCTATGATAATCAGTGTCATTTGGCATTTGATTTGCCAATGCATATTCCCGCAGGAGAATCAAACTTGGTCCGAGTTCGGAAACCATAAAGCGCAAGAATCACATAAGGTCATGTTTATATATCTGCTGTAAAACTCAAAGTCTTAATATTTTCTGCAATCATATTACTGATCTAGAATTTTGTTCATTCGTTGTGAACATTTGGACTAGAATGCAGCAAAAGAAAGTAATATTCAGACGAATCGCCCACGCAGTCTTTCAAAAAAGCCAAATTTCACTCACTTTTTCATGGCTATAAACTATTGGATTAGTTTATATCAAAATGTAAATGTCTTCTCTTAAGCGTGGTCCTTTTCACTCAGGTGGTAATGGTCAATATCGAATAAAAATTCGCTTAAAATTTCATCTTTTCAAAATCTAGAGCCAATAGATTAAATACCCTAGAATGATGGAAGCGATGACCTGCACAATAAATCTTTCAGAATCAGAAAATATGTTTTAGAATCGTGAACAGTAACAAAAACGTAATTTAGCAATGCAGCTGGACTTGAGGTGTATTAAATGCACACCAGGGCAATACCCTGTTTCTGCTTCTTAGGAACCAAAACTTAGACGAAGAGAAAAAATCGTTTGGACGGGGATATATTTTGTACTGTAAAGCCTTAAAATCGAATTTTTGAACCTAGACAACGACGTTTAAAGCTAAACAACCACTTTCTTAGAATCAAACGAACATACTTTTGGACTTGGACAACCGTTTTCTGGGCCAAACCAACCAGTTTTCAAGACTGGATAACTATTTTTCAGACCATAGAAGGCAATTTTCAGCTCGGTAATTGGACAATCACGTTTGAACCAGAACATCCACATTTTATTTCGAAAGTTGGACGGGGAACCTTTGATTATTGCTCACGTATGATTAAATAATAATTAATCACCGCTTACTAAGCAAAATGCAAACCGCATGTTGCCTGTCACTACACTATACATACCTTCTTAGTTTGAATATATATGTTTACTGTACTATATTGAGTAGGGATGGACCGGGTCCAAGTATCCGGACCCGGATCCGGCACTACCCGGATCTGGACCCGAAATTCTCGAAAGTAAAGATCTGGACCCGGACCCGAAATTTTCAAAAGTAAAGATCCGGACCCGAAAATTATGAATTTTCAGGAACCGAAAACTGTTTTCTGAGTAAACTGAGAAATAAGTATTTAATCCCGAAAATTGCTGGTTGGAAAAATTGAAATATGCTTGCGCGAGGGTTTATATAGGTTTATATAGCAGTTAGTGAGGGAGTTTAACAAATTGGACCGATGAATCTTTTTTCCTGAATTTTATTCGACTTAGACGTAGCGATGTGGTTTATGGCATACAACTGTAGCGCTTAAACATTATAACGTGGATGGCGTCGAGCCGGCGGACCTAGGCTGTCGCAATCACCATTTAAATCTAATATCTTTTTGTATTTTCTTTTATTCATGCGATATTATGCGTCACGTATTTTCTATTGAGGTTAGCTGTTTTCGAGAATAAACATAGAAGTGTGGATTTCGGAGCGATAATATTTTGCATACTTTTATTTGCATCTATTCAAATAGAGTATTAATCATGGCAGAGTGACGCTCGAAGGCTGAGTTTTGTTATGATGAGATTCGAAATAGCTTATACTACAAGTATTGAAAAATTGAAAGAAACTTTCATGATAAGAATTGATTTAGTAGAGCAGCAGTAAACCTGATACAATATGCAGATGTAGCCTTTAATTTATTTCATTGTCTGGAAAAAAACAAAGTTGTTAAGTCATCATAGTTTCACTTCATGAACTTTCAAAAAAACGTTTTAATGAGCTATGTACATCATGCTAATCCATTTATCATGAGTCAATAGGATCAAAGCTATCTTGACCTTCTTTTGAACTGTATTATTCATTTTTTATTTATGATTTTTGATCGTGTTACCCAGTGTTGTTGTTTTTTGTACTCGGCAAAGATTTTTACCGATGTACAAAGACTTATCGGAACCGTCTTTGTGCATGCACAAAGATTTTTGGAAAAAGACAAAAATTGCAAAAAAGGTCTGAAATTCGCAAAAATTTCGGCGCTTCGCGCCGAAATGAGTCATTGTGTGTTCTATATATCTTCATAATGGCAGAAATTGCATTTCAAAACGAAAAATATCAAATTTTTTAATAGATTTTTGCCCTTAGAGACCCAGAAATTAGCTAAAAACGCTACCAAAAGTCGAACAACTATGTTTTTACCACACTAAAATCGCTACTGTACCATATTATAGTACCCGAAAATTTGCGTGTACAAAATGTTTAAAGATTTCTGGGAAGACAAAAACTGTAAAAAGGTGTAAAATTCCCAAAAATTTTCGGCGCTTCGCACCGAAATGAGTAATAGTTTGACCTACATATCTTTAAAATGGCAGACTTTGCATTTAGAATGGAAAAATGTCAAAAATTTTGGCGTTTCGGCACCGTTTTGAGACAAGTTTCAGTAATTTTTGGCGTCAGAAACCCAGAAATTAGCTAAAATACGCCACCAAAGATCAAAAACTATTTTACCGCACTAAAATTGCTACTGTATATAGTACATTAAAATTTGCATGTATAAAATGTACAAAGACTTTTGGGGACCATCTTTATACGTGTACAAACGGACCTTGTACAAAAAAAACACTGTTACTAGCCCTATCTTATCTGAAAACAATGAATATAATAATGTAATATAAAGCAGATATAAATAACAGTTTAGGGTACCTTTAGACCCGGATCTGGACCCGGTCGGGTCTAAGGTCAATGATCCGGATCCGGACCCGGACTCGAAATTTTGAAAGACTTAGATCCGGACACAGACCCGGATCCGAAATTTTAAAAATTTTGGATCCGGTCCATCCCTAATATTGAGTAAGTAAAGAACATACTGTTATACTCATACACTATATTATATAGTATATTAACACTATAGAATATAGTATATTATGCTGTGTACACCCCGCCCCCGACCGGGGTCGGGAATTTTTTCAGCCCCGGCCTCGACCAAAAAGGTCGCCCGGTCGATCACTAATTTTGACCCCCCACCAGTGTTTTTTTTTGTACAAGGTCCGTTTGTACATGTACAAAGATGGTCCCCAAAAGTCTTTGTACATTTTGTACATGCAAATTTTTGTGTACTATAATATAGTACAGTAGCGATTTCAGAGCGGTAAAACAGGGTTTTCGATCTTTGGTAGTGTATTTTAGCTAATTTCTGGGTTTCTGACGCCAAAAATTACTAAAAATTATCTGAAAACGGCGCGAAGCGCCGAAAAATGTTGACATTTTTCCATTCTAAATGCAAATTCTGCCATTTTAAAGATATATAGGACAAATAATTTATCAGTTCGGCGCGAAGCGCCGAAAATTTCGGGAATTTTACACCTTTTTACAGTTTTTGTCTTCCTAAAAATCTTTGTACATTTTGTACACACAAATTTTGGGTACTATAATATGGTACAGCAGCGATTTTAGTGTGGTAAAAACAGAGTTCTTCGACTCTTCGTAGTGTTTTAGCTAATTTCTGGGTCTCTAAGGGCAAAAATCACTAAGAATCGTCTTAAAACGGCGCGAAGCGCCGAAAAATTTGACATTTTTACTTTTGAAATGCAATTTCTGCCATTATAAAGATATATAGAACACACAATTACTCATTTCGGCGCGAAGCGCCGAAATTTTCTCGAATTTCAGACCTTTTTTGCAATTTTTGTCTTCCCAAAAATCTTTGTACATGTACAAAGACGGTCCCGAAAAGTCTTTGTACATCGGGAAAAATCTTTGCCGAGTACAAAAAAAACCGTGCCCCCCACCCCCTAGAATGACAACTGACCTTCCCGCAAAATGGCTGCGACCCTCCCCTGGAATTGCTGTTCTTTTTTGTAAAAGTTGTACAAAGTGTGCTTTCGTAGGCGTTTTAGATCATTAATGGCTCAAACATCTCAAATTTTCGCCGCTTCGCGCCATATGCACATTTTGTGACTATATTTTGTTCAACTTACTCAATTTTTTAAAATTCGTTTAAGATTTCTTTTACGTTTTCATGTTATAGAATGAGCGAGCATTGTCTGAAACGTCAAAAAACAGTTTTTTTACGTGTACCCATCGTTTTTAGCCCAAAAAGGCATTTTTAAAAAAATTTTTGGGCCTGATTCCCTCTTCTAGTTCTCATGCTGTACATGTATAGACGACACCCCAACTTTTCCCGAAACAATCAAAAATTGGCGCAACTTAGCTATTCACGTGCAATACAAAATAGCGGTTTTCGCCATTTTAATCTGTCTTCTTTGTTCTAAGTGATACTTGCGCAAGATTTTTTCACAAAATTTCGAGATTTTCGATAATTTTATGCCAAAAGTGCTGGAATTCTAAAAAAACTTCCGCGAAAATTTCGAGTTGGGAAATTTCTGAGACATTTATGTGTATCATGCAAGAAGATGTTTTCACTGCATGCCTGTATTTGTGCACTGAGCACTTCCGCTAAAACATTTGGCGCAAAGCACAGAAAATTTTCTAGAATTTATGCTGCAAAAGAGTCACATGAATCTTCTAGATTTAGGGGACGAAAACTTTGAAATTAAATAGTCTCGTCTCGACATCTATTAGAAGATAACCGAAAATGTTGATATTCTAAGTTTCCTATGAAGAAAAATAAATATTTATTCTAATCGCAAAAAATATGTCGTTCAAAATAGCCATCAACATTTCATTCAAGCTCGACCGCTGAAAAAGTTTTTGAATTCCTTCATACGGAATTCTGGTCATTGCATAGAAAAACAATACTGAAAAAAATAATCCTGCGCTAGGCGCCAGAAAATTTGGACATATTATTTCTGATGCCTTACTCAAAATTGGGCGTTTAGAAGACAAAAATTATAGAATAAACAATAAATATGGCGCGAAGCGCCTAAAAATATTGGGCTTGTTAGCTCAAAAGTGTGCTAATCTATTCTGACGGTCTTTCAAATGCGTTTAAAGAATTCGCACTTCGCGGTTTTTTTCCTCCGGGGACTATTGTAGGAAATACTCTTACATACTTGCAAAAATTTGGGGAGACTAGTTTCCAGTTCCCATCAGCTACGTGCCTGCTGAAAAGCGGGAATGATAACTTTTGCTGTCAAAAAATGAATCTTGAGGTAAAAAATATAGGTTCCATCCAGGCCGACAAAAATCTAAATGAATGTAAGTATGGGTGGAAACCTTATTACGATGACCTTTAGGAAAAACATCATTTCAGATCTCCCCTCAATCTCTCATCAAGTATGCTGGGTCGATGGGGAATGGCCGCCCCTCTAAATTTCGCGTACACCCGAGTTTGGGGTTCTCATACATATACTAAATTTCGACTTACAAAAACTAACAGTTCTCTGATTATACCTTTTCTGGAGGATCGCTATCACAAAATGTCAATAAGGACATGTTGTAAAAAACAACAAACAAAAAAATTGTAGGCGTATAAGAATCAGCCTATAGGTGGTACGAGAAATCGGTTAGCAGCGCCGAAAATTTGTTGAGTTTTCATAAACAGAGAGTGTTGAAAAATGCAAGCTCCGACAATTCTGGCGACCGTCTATTATCACCGTACCTGAGTGTTAGTGCTCGTAAAAAGAAAGAAAAGTTTTGGTTACGCCTGGCATCTCGCAGGGGAAATGAATTCTTCGATATTGCGTATTTCGACTTACCTATTCATATTTTGATAAAATAGCGCTAATTTTTCGTAGTAAACCTGCCTGCAAGTTAACCAGAGAAGTCATGAGGAGGTATCTAGACGAATCGAGGGCCAGATCATCAGATAATCCAATTGACTGCGTTATCCAAATTTTGCACGCTAAAGTTGCTCAGAAATCGTATGGCAACGAAAAGAGGTACCTACTTTGTTTTAGAAGTTTTCGATTTTTTTGTTTCTAGTCAAAATCTTTACTTTTTCATTGTATATTTTATTCTTGATTGTATCCATTCATTTATTGCTATTGTAATGGCTAGCTTTGTTACATACCATATCGTTCTTTTCTAAGTACACATGAGAATAAAAATTTTCGCTGAGTAACTGGTACCAATTATTTAACAATGCGTGTTTTTGAATTTGAGTGATTTAAATCGCTAATTGATTGTTTTGTATGTAATGAAAAAATACTTCGGGTAAGACACTAAACTATGCCCGTTTGTCTTCAATAAACCTAGGTACAATAGTGATAAAAAAGTTGCTCCTGTTTCCAAAGATCCAATGAACCTTTTGCCGAAGGACGAATATATAGCTTGGAAGCTAATCCAGGACTTTCGTTGGAATATTGTAGACAAATAGCATATTTTAATTTTATTCCAATTTTTTCTTATAACTTTTCGTTTTTATTCCGAATACGACTTTTTTTATTTGTGCTGAAAACAAAACAGGACTAAAAAATTTCCAAAACTATCAGATGACTGGAAAAATGAAAGAAGGTGGCTTATGCGCTACTGTTTAGGTTTCAGTATTTCATGGAAGCGCCGTTTGATCTCTAAGATTTCTCAACAATTTTCAAAAAAATGAAAGCTTTTAGCCGCTTACGCTGTCAATTTTTAATTCGTGGGTTGCATTATTTTGAACCGTAGGCATGCAAATAACGTTAAATTCACTGAAATTAAAGTATGAAATTAAAAAAACAAATTTAATAGAAAAATTAAATTAATAAAATTGAAATGTAAATTTAAAAATTTAAATAGATGAGATGACCTTTAACTTCGCAGATTTTTCTGTCCACCTCCTTGCATTTACTTACGCGGTGATGGATGGAGGCGAAGAAAATTGGAAATAGACCGATTATGCATGCAGCCGTCGTCTTCAGACGGTTCAGCGTCATCCGCCTGTTTTTCCGAACTCAATTCCTACATCGGCATTGGCAGGCACGATTTTTCGATCGATAAAAGCGACTCGATCGCCAACTTGGGCGATTACGGTTTTGGCGCGAACGGAGGCATTGAACGATTGCCTTTAAATGTGACCGCAAAAAACGACGCGGATAGGCAGGCGCTGGATTTTTCTGCCGGCAAGGTGCTGACGATTTCGACTGCTATTCCGTGGATTTGGCTTGTTACTTTTTCAAGCTTACCTATACACGTAACGGGGTAAGGGGGATCCGCCACCCAAACTTGTTTGTCTTCCCTATCTCCCCCATAGCTTAAAAATTTTTGACCTCTCCCCCATTTTGAAAGAAGTGAATTTTTTGGCCGTTTTTCGCTGTTTTTTTGGCTTTTTTTGTCCAAAATTGGAGGTCCACTATCCCTGTTCCTAGAAATAAGGTCGGGTGTAAACAGTCGCCTTAGCGCACAAACCGTTGGCAGTAAGCCAAAATTTTTCAAACGGTTAAAAGAGGACATTTTTATTCATCTAATGCAAGTTTATGTTCGCATTAGCTTAAAATATGATATATATATCGGGGTGTAACATTTTTTGGTCCACCCTGTAATTGTATAATCGGGCATGATTGATTCCCATCGAATTCCCTTGCTTTGCATGTCTGTCTGCATCCCTATCTTCCAATGTGTATCATGATTCCATATTATACCGTATAGTTTTAGCATCTTAGTAGGTATCACTGTCGCACGCAATGCTTTAATGAATAAAAGGCAAGATAAATAAACAAAACACGGAATAAATAATGAATGAATATAAGCTATAGGCAATCGTAAACAAACTGAGCAAATACGAATTTTTAGAAGGTTGATTTTAATGCAATAGAAGGAAGAGTCGAGCTAGACAGGACAATGCAAAACGTTACAAATAAATTGCATGAAAAATAAGTGGCCCAGATTAAAATAATTTCATATATAAAATAACTCCTTCAGAATATTAACGGAAAATAATAAAGGTGAAAGAAGGTATGCGAATCAAAAATCATCTGCCTAGAGCAAGATTCGTGCATTGTCAAGGTTCAAATATAATATGAAGCCTATGTATACATTGATTGGACCGTACATACATATCATTTCCAGAATGAAGATAGCGGTCCCGCTAAGTCAATGAAAACTTACATAACAGTAAACTAATATTTATATGATAAAAAGGCTTTTAATCCCTATCGATGGATATAACATTTTTTATCTACATATACTGAAGCGAATCCTCAGCATTTTTAATGTTTTTGCCTAGAAATAATCGATCAAACTTGCTTATTTCCGTAATGAAAAGCGTTAATTACGCTAAAATTTTCAAATAAATATTTAGTTGTTTCAATGTTTACTCGAACGTCAATAGTTGCCTATGCTTGATTTCAACGTACATAATTTAGCTTCATTTTATTAAATCATTTCATTGTAATAGTCGATAAATTAGATTGATTTTATCTTAATTTTTTATAATTTTTTCGTGTTTCACAGGCCCTGGCCCCGGCGCCGAGGGCAGTCTGGCCCGTTGTGGGTTTGGGGCTTAGCTTATCTGTAGTACGTTATGCACCTGAATTTTCCCTTCAAAAACTGTCAATCCATTGCCTTTCCCAATCTAAATTACATAATAAGCAGACATGCACAGCATGGGAATTCTGTAGGGGGTGAAACTTTAAACTGTCTTTTTTAGGCCCAAAAGTGGTATACATGCGTCAAAACTATAGTTTTTCGGCTCTGCTCTATCGTTCTAGAGCATAAAAACATTAAAAAATTGTAAAAAATAAAAAAACCTCGAAAACATCGAAGAAAATATGTTCAAAAAATAAGTGTATACATATATGGCGCCAAGCGCCGGAAGTATGACACTTTTGAGATAGCTAAAAACGCTTAAAACAATACTACGAATTTTTTGGAAATCTTTGGAAACATTCGTAAATTGCGAATCCTGGGGGGCGGAAATATTTCTGGGCTTGTGAACCCCCCCCAGATCATGTATGATAATAGGTCGTTTATTGCAGAACTTTTGCTGCGCCAAAACGTTGCATATAAGCGACCAGGACAAGCGAAAATACTTCCACCTTAAAGTGGATATGTCGCACGGTTGCGGCCACGTGTTGGGCTCGTTTTACAGTCAGCGGATCAAAGTAATCAGCAAACCGAGCAAGAAAAAACAGTCGATGAAAAACACGGATTGTAAGTATTTGTGCATTGCAAGCGGCACAACCGTGGCGCTGTTCAATCGCTTGCGCTCACAAACGGTCAGCACGCGTTATTTGCACGTGCAGCAAAAAGCCGGCTTGCCTGCCGAGGAACTCGAGTTTCACGCCAGTTCCACGGAATGGGGTGCCTTTGCAATACATCTCGGTGATTTTTTGCCTACCGTTATTATCATACACGCACACTGTGGTATGGGGTATTATCCAGTATTTTTTTGTACAAGTTCCGTTTGTATGTATACAAAGATGGTCCCAAAAGTCTTTATACATTTTGTACTCACAGATTTTCGGGTACTAAAATATGGTACAGTAGCGATTTTAGTGTTGTAAAAATAGAGTTTTTCGACTTTTGGTAGTGTATTTTAGCTAGTTTCTGGGTCTCTAAAGGCAAAAATCACTAAGAATCGTCTTCGCCGAAAAATTTGACATTTTTACTTTTGAAATGCAATTTCTGCCATTATAAAGATATATAGAACACACAATTACTCATTTCGGCGCGAAACGCCGAAAATTTTTGCGAATTTAAGACCTTTTTTTACAATTTTTGTCTTCCCAAAAATCTTTGTACATGTACGAAGACGGTCCCGAAAAGTCATTGTGCATCGGGAACAATCTTTGCCGAATACTAAAAAGACTGGTATTACCCCCTTGAAGGGTGAGCGAGACAGGTACTGTCCGGCGATTTGGAGCTGACGGGACGTTTTCTGCATCATTTTTGAGGACAAAATGTCAAAATTTCTCCGCGCCGTATTAACGCTCTTATGTGTTTTTAGTCGAAAAGCGCCAAAGATAGTATTATACTGATGTAAAAAGTCAAAAATTTCTCTTCTCATTGATCAATTTCGATATTTTTGAGTGTTAAAAATAATATAACGCAGTCAAAATGGTGTAAAAATGCTTTTAGAATGCAATATCACCATATGAAAAACTGTTTCATGGGCTATTTTAACCATTTTCGTCGTTTGACTGGCAAAAAAACCGTGAACACTAAATTTACTGTTTTGAATTTTTCGGATTTAACCCCTCCTGCTGACCCTGACCTTGTGCATCTATGTTTATCATTGTCAGACTTAAAATTTTTCTGAAGTAGATCGAGGCCTCATTGAGGCCAAAAACGCACGAAAATCATCTTTGCAAAAAAACTCGAAATTGCCTTTAAACAGCGAATCAAAGTCGTTCTTGCATGTCTGTCGCAACAGAGAGTAAGCGTAAGAATAAAATACGAATTACAATTTGCAATATTAATTTAAGATTTCCTATTCTACGACGTAGGACTGTAAATTCGAAGTTGCGTATTTATCAATATTTATGCGCTTAACCTTGAAAAAAAATTTTTTTTAATTTTTTTATTTAATTTTTTTCTATTTTTATTTAAACTCATTTTTACCTGCTTGTGAAAGTTAGTAAACTTGACCTTTTGGCCCTAGTTTTATTTTTAAAAAAATTGGACTTCTCAATTTTTAGCAGAAAATTATGAAAAACAACTAAATGGAACGAGTAATCGAATAATTTTGTATCCAACGGTATATGCCATTTTTGGCTTTCGTTTTAGTCGACGATGATGATGACGAAATGGAAGAATTCGACGCTAAAGAGGGCTTCATACATTACGGATCTACCGTGAAATTGGTGAACTCGTTGACCAGCCTGTCTTTGCCTCATTTGATCATTCGTAAGATAGAAAAGCAGTGCGCTCTGTTGGACAGTGACGAACCGGTCAGTCAGCTGCACAAAGTTGCTTTTCAGATCAAAAATTCACCGATCGATGCACCCGAATATCTGTGCTTGGAACAGGACAAAATCACTGCTTACAAAGTACGTTTTAAAAATTTATGGCCATTCAGTAGGCACGTATCTCTGGGTGGAATGGGGGGTTCGGATCCCCCTAAAATTCAGAAAAATCGGAAAAATTGGACTTTTGAACGTTATTTTGTGCTATTTTTGGCCTGTTTGGCCTTAGTCCCCCAAAATTGGTGTTTGCCCCCCCCCCCCGAGGGCCGTATGACAGAACGCGGAACAAGTTATTCTTGAGATAAGCCCTATTCCGGGAATAGCTATTCTCGTAATAAAACTTATTCTCGTGATAGCTATTCCTGGGTTATGGGACGGAATAAGCTATCCTAGGAATAAGAAAATTTGGTATGACAGAACGCGAAACACGCGAGGAATAGCTGTTCCTGGGATAACTGTATCTATCCCAGGATTAAGTTACGCATTCCATAGGTTTTGTGTATAAATTGGATGTCCAACGCATGCTGCATACTGTAGTCACGTACGAATTGTTTGAAAATATACGACGTAAATACAAACGTGTAGTATTTATGTAGACGCGTGCGCACAGGTTAAGTACGCATTGCTGCATTGACTTAATGGGACTGCCGAATATAACCAAATAAACTTTTATAATTCGGTTCAATAAATGCGGCTTCATTGCTTCTACGGAAAACGAAAATGAAACATTGACATTGAAATCAAAAAAATTTATGATCGCTTGCGCATGAAAAGCTACTTTTGTTGTGTAATTAGGTGCTCATTTGCGAATCTTGCTGTCAACTTGTTGATTATACGCACTAACTACTGCATTAATTTTTTAAATCACTTCACTGGAGGTGTTATGTATGTATTGCATGATCGAAAAATAAAAAAAAATATTTTTGTCAAGAGCCCAACAAGACGAGCTCATGGGGCAACTAGAAAATTTTCTATATCAGTTTTGATCGTAATTCAAACGAGAGCAACCATATAAATTTTCCAGATAAAGAGGAATCAATTACCTATCCAATTAAAAATTTTTTAACACATTTACTTCTTTTAAAATCGCATTAGAAACGATTTTTACTTCTATTCCGCTGTCTTATACCTGCTATGACCAGGTATAAAATGGCGGAATAAAAGCAACCGTTTTTATTCCCGAGATAACGTATTCCGCCTTCTATCATACCGCTTATTTTTATTCCGCCGTTTTAATCCGAGGTTAGCGCCTGGAAAGGCGCTATTCCGCGTTCTGTCATACCAACCTTATTCCTGGAATATCACTGTTTATTCCGCTTTCTGTAATACCGAAATATTTTATTCCGCCCTCTCATCCCATGTTTCATCCTTGAATAGCACTATTCCGCGTTTTGTCATACGGCCCCAAAATAGGACGGCCAGCTACGTGCCTGCCTTTCAGGGGTGGATTTAATCGGGAGGTGAGGGGGGGCTTCGGCCGCCCTTACCCCATTGGCCCAAAATAGTTTAATGATCTGCGGCCGTCAGTGATCTTAATTTTTGAAACTTTTTTAGCGCTTCGCGCCAGATAATACCGATTAATGACATTTGTTTACATCCTTGGCGACCTGGACTGGAAGCCATTTTTTGCACATGGGATAGCTTTCAAAGTCATTTCAAGTGTAGAAATAGGTATTCCAGCATAGATGTCTTCCGTATTACCCTCCTCCCATCAGGGTTCAAGACTCAAGTCATTGTCAGACGATTTTTGGTGAAAACCTTTTGAATTTTTTTGAACTTAATTTTTAGTATGGCAAAAGTGCACCGAAGTATTAGAATTTCACGAAGTTATACAGTATTTTTGAATGTGGGTAAGAGTAAATAGACGAACTATTACTATAAAACATGCATGTAATAGTTCAAAATTTTGCGAGAGTGGGGTCCATGGCATACATGCAACGGTTGGGTAGGGGTCCCTGGCCATTTTTAGAAGGAGGGGGTGCGGTTGGCGACTCCAATTTTAGGTCAAAAATGGCAAAAAAACACCTAAAAATAGCCAAAAAAGCGCAAATTTTTGCCAAAAATGGGGGAGAGTGGTCAAAAATTTTCTGACTTTGGAGGGGGTTCGGGGCTTAAAAGTGTGGGTGGGGATGGCCAAAACCCCGATTACATGTATATTTCTCGGCCATTTTCAGGGGGGTAAGCGGCTCTGATTTTTGGCCAAAAGTGCGAAAACACTTAAAAATAGCCAAAAAGCGCAAGTTTTCGCCAAAAATGGGGGAGGGTGGGTCAAAATTTTCTGACACTGGGGGAGGTGTGTGGGAGGACGTCCAACCCTGGGTAGGGAATTCCCCAAAGCCCCCTGTTACTTGTATGGTTTTCGGCCATTTTTAGAGGGGTAAATGACCACCAAATTTTGGCCGAAAATCGCAAAAACGCACCTAAAAATGGCCAAAAAATGCAGGTTTTTGCCAAAAATCGATTTCGGCTCGTGCATTAATTTTTGGAGCCATTTTTATACAATGTTATAATACTTTCTTGGGCACAGTAATATAAATTTAACGTTTTTCCAGTATTTTTAGGAAATTTAATTTTCGGCGCTTCGCGCAAAATATCGCCAATAAACTGTAATTAGATTCAAGCAGGCGCATTAAACACTCCAAAATCAATCATTTTGTAATGTAGGCTTCTTTATGCAGATTCACATATCTTTTGTATCTATTTCTACTGTTTTCAAAAATTTTATGCAAAAATAAGTATTATTTAATAACTGCTTTTTTGCCGTTCAAAGATAAAATTGACTAATTTATCTTGATGTGCATTGAATTTATAAGCGCAGTGGTGCTTATTACAAGATTTAAGTGACATATTACAATTTCTGTAATATTTCTGATTTTGCAGTACAAGTTGTTTTAGCTTTTTCGGTCGAGTTTTATGTGTAAATTCCATCAAAAGCTCATAAAATTATCAACTAAATTTAGGCAGAATAATCACATTTATGTAAGACCACGGTTTTTTTATGTTCGGCAAAAAATTTTTCCCGATGTACAAAGACTTTTCAGGACCGTCTTTGTATGAGCATGTACATACAAAGATTTTTTGGAAGACAAAAACTGTAAAAAGGTATAAAATTCCCGTAAATTCAGTAATTGTCTGTCCTATACATCTTAAAAATGATAGAATTTGCATTTAGAATGGGAAAATGTCAAATATTTCGAAACCCAGAAATTAGCTAAAATATACACTACCAAGGGCGAAAAACCCTATTTTACCACACTGAAATCGCTACGGTACCATATTATAGTACACAAAAATTTGCATGTACACAGTGTTTTTTTTTTTGCACAGTGCAAACTTTTTTGGGCCCGGGCAAAGAAAAATTTGGTGATTTTTGCACAGTGCAAAGAAAAATTTGGGCAAAAATAATGTAAAATATGTCGATTTTTGAACGCCCAGGTCACTTTAAAATCAAATTTTCAAAAGATTTTCGGCGCTTCGCGCCGGATAACACCAAAATATCTTATTTTCTTTCCAGCGCGCCCACTGAGTTCAATTTTTCATCCTATTTTCATTTCTGATGCAGACAGGCTTATTCTACTTTGCGTATTCCATTACCGAATTAGCAAGACGTGGATCTTGTTTTAGCTTGTTTTACTTTTTTCAAAGGTCACCCAATTTTAAAAGTGCAAAAAGTTTCAAATGAGCAATTTTTGGAAAAAAATGCAAAGATTTTCGGTACTAGTGCTTGATGTCCCATGCCTTTTTTCGACACTTTTCCCTAATGTAGTAAATTTCTAGACCAGGTTAAACGAATGATTAGGTTTTTGTTTTACTTTACAGTGCCTACAAATTGTTAATTAAGTTTTCTGCGTCATGTTAATATGTAATTACGCTATTTTTTCATTTTTTGCTCATGCCATTTTCAGAGCTTTCATATGTTTTTAAACAGGATTTCGATAATTATGACGATTGAAGCCCTATTTTAATTTTAGCATTACAGTGTTGTTTTGTACACATTTTTCAGTGCTAGAAAGTGAAAAATCTGAAGTGCTTTTTTTGGAAAATCCCAATAAAGTTTCGCGCTTCGCACGATTTCTTCACTTTTATAGATATTTTCAGCATAAACATTTCAAATAAAATTTTACATTTGATCATTTTTAAGTTTTTCTGACTCGAAAATAGGAAAAAAATTTTCGGCGACTTTTTATATTTATCCACTTATAACATGAATCGCTAGAAAAATATGTCATTTTATTTTTTGAGCATTAAATTCCTGCAGAAACTATTAAATGTGCTGAAAATTTGTTACAGAAATCGCAAATCTGCCGTTTTTCTCAGGGTAAACATAGTGTGAAAGATTTTGGGAGGTTTTTTGCACGGTGCAAAGAGGCCCGTGCAAAAAAAAACACTGTGTACAAAATGTACAAAGACTTGCGTACCATCTTTGTACATTTACAAAGATACCTTGTAAAAAAATTGTTTAGGACTGCATGCCGGTCGCAGGGCACACACTGGTAGTATGTAAAAATGTGTATGTTTAAAAATACATTTATATAATATATCTGCGAAAATTTGTTAGCTCATACATACGAAGTACATGCACAAAGAAGCTGGTACAAAAAATTGTGTCGGCTAATAATAATACACCACTCAATTTACTGGTCCTTCATTTTAAGATTTCACCCCTCCCTCAACTCTGGACCTTCGGAAACTATGATGTCTTCTATTTTTAGGTGTAACTTTAAAAGTTTTCGACGTTGCGCGTCAAAAGCTACAAATACTGGAAATCGAGCAGCAAATCAAGCTTCTAAACTTCCTTCCGCCTAAATTTCACAAATTTTTCGAAAAAGACATTCGATGTTTTTTGCACCAAATTGTCGAAAATCTTAAAATTAAAAAAAAATTTTGTGTCAAAAGTGATTTGAAATACAAGTAGACAATGTAAAATCACAAAAACGCTATTTCGCACGTGAAGGGCCAATTTTTCGACCTATTTTTGACTGTTTTTTTGGAAAAGTTGGGGTGCCGCGCCTCCCCTGAGGACGCATTTTTCATAAGTACTATAAATTTTAGATTTAGGTATATAATTGCACCAAACAATGAACCGAATGAAACAAAGAAGTACAGTGCTCGCCTTGAAAGTTGACGCCCCATCATTGTCAGATTAATGTTAGGTGATGCGTCGCGAGCGCCGCGTTTGTCCATTATTCTCTATCAACTTGCTTTTATATTACAGTATATTATCATGTATCATGCCGCTAATGCGCAGGCACGTAGCTGGCCGTCCTTTTCTGGGGGGACCAATACCAATTTGGGGGGACTAAGCCCAAAAATAGCACAAAATAACGTTTCAAAAGTCCTATTTTTCTGAATTTGGGGGTCCGAACCTCCCATTCTCTCCAGACATACGTGCCTGCTGATGCGGCAACGCGTTTAGCTATTAATAGTGTCAACAAAAAGGAAAGTGCGTGTGAATTCCGTGCACTTCCTTTTTGTTGACGCTATTATTAGTCAAATTGCTCCGTCTGCGTCGCCGCATTAATGGCATGATATAGGATAATATATTGTAATAAAAAAAGAAAAGGTTGATAGTAAATAATGGACGAAACGGCTCGCGACGCACCATCTAACACTAATCTTACAATGATGGTGCGTCAAGTTACATGGCAGGCACTGTACGTATCGTCCGGACAACTGGCACAATGGCAAAAACTAATATTGCCAATGAAATAGGGATGGAGTAATTAGAATGAACTGGAAAACTAAATAAAGGAGCTGGAAATTAGAGCCAGAGATTCAAGAATGGTCGAAAAATAATTTTTTAACATCATTTTCTACTAACTGTCGTGTTTCCGGGTGCTGGTCTCTAAAAAATTTATTGATCGGTCGAAATCCATAGCCAGCTTTGTTACTGGCTCCTGGTAGCCTTTATGTGGATTTCATTGACCTTTACGGTCCATTTTGTGGCATTGGCGGACATTTGCACTGAGAAACTGACTGACAAAATAGCGCGCACATATATAATGTTTTACTACACATGAATTTGAGTAATACAGGTGCTTTTGCAACATGAAAAATTGAAGATCAATTTGAGTCAAGTCGGGTTTTTATGTAAAATTTGAATGCATGCAAGTATGGTATCAATAAGATAGCTCTTTGGCGCAGGACTAAAATAATGTACTTATATTAGAATTAGAAGAAAAAGCTAGGAAATAATTTTATAAAACAATAAGCGCATCAAAAAACTGATTTTTTTCAGTTAAAAAACCGATGGGTAGCTTATTATTTTTGGATACTATTTTTGTCAAGGAATTTGAAATAAACACTGCAAATTAGGAAGACTGTACGACGTGCAGTAATCAGAGATGAATGAAGGCTAATACAATTTTAGATATATGTAAAACTGCAAAAAATCATCATCGCATTTTTTGCCCAAACTAGCGTTTGCGCTCTGTGCAACTCAAACTTAGTCTTTGCGCAGCAAAATTGATAATATGTGAGCGATTTCAGAATGATTGACTTCCCGAATTTTGAGGACGACGTTTGTTTACTAGCCAATAAATTGAAATCAAGGTTGTGATTTTTACCTTATATTAAGACGACTGAAAAACGCTTGAAAAACCATTCTACAGCTGTAAGGGACAAAAAAATCATTTGTTTTTTAGTTTTACTCACATTCCTCTAGGCCGTTAAACAGACGCGGTGTTTGAATTTCACCAGCACCTGGATATGATTCGTCTTTGATTAATAAATAAAATGCTTAGTTAAAGCGATTACTACTTTATCGTGTAAATTAACCTTAAAAATTAAGATCTGTTCATCAGATGTGCGAGTACTTTTTGAAATAAGGACATAAAAATTTGAAAGACGCTTCCTGTAATAGATTGATCTCATTTCAAACCGACGCAGAATTGATAATTTGTTGATTTTTATCTCCTTTTGCAAGTAATTCATTTATTTATGTTTTAATACTTTTGCACTCGAACAGTCTTGTCGGAAAGATTCTAACCGAGACGAAATGAAGGATGGGGCAGCTTGGACTATAATCTCGACAGACAAAGCCGAGTATAGCTTTTATGAGGCGACTGGATTTCCATCTGAACCTGTCAGCCCGGTGCCTGTTGTTAAAAATATGGATGTGGTTTCAGAAGGCGATATGGTTCGATTGGACTTAACGGGATCGTGCCTTAGCCCTCGTCTTAAGTACGCTTAGTACTGAAATAAATAGTAGTGGAATAGATAAAATTAAAAAACAAAATATAGCTAGAAAGTTTAAAGGTAAAAAATTGTTTTGTTTTTCTGAAATAGTCTTAGAACTTACTCTGGTAGATACTCTTTGTGCGCAGAAATTCGATTCCCATGCGTAAGGTTTCATTATATCGCTAATTCACACTCTTAATTTTGAACATTCTGACGCTTTGTATGGTCAGATTACTTACTGATTTGTGTTTCCCATGAAAATTTTCAGTTTTTCTATGAGTTCTTTGACCCCTAAATTACCAAAGGAGCAGAAATCCCAGTCATCATAGGTGCGCAAGTTCATACTTTCAGGGGTGAAACCCAAAAATTTCTAGATAGTTATGTGCTTCGTAAAAATGGCTGTAGTCCTTTTGGGGTCAGAGCCTTTTTGGTCTCAGAAAACTAGCTATATAGGCTTTTTGGGTTCACAAACATAGCTATATAGCCTGGACTAAAAATAGCTATTAATCCCTTTTTGGAGTCGAGGAAATAGCTATATATCCTTTTGAAACTCAGAAAAGAACTTAATAGCATTTATGAGCTCAAAAAGACTATGTAGCTAGTTTTGTGAGCCCAAAAAGTCTGTATAGCTAAAGCCTAAAACAGGCTATACAGCAATGGTTTTTCGGCCAAAATCGCTATGTAGCTATCAGTTTTTCAAAGCTTAGGGGGAGGGGGTAATACCCCCATGCTCATGTTTGCCAGTCACCATCCAATCATGTTTCCATTCCAATGAATGTTGTCGCGTTTTACTACTTTATTTTCATTATTATTATTATCAGGTATTTTTTATTATTGATTAATTTTATTAGTTTTTTGCTTTTATTTATTTTTTAATACTTAATTACTGAGTTGAGTAGCTATAAAGTAATTAAATTGCATGTGCTGTGCATTATAGTCCTTAAACGCTCATTTGTCGAAGTGAAAAATTGCATTTCTCCACTCGTGTCGATACATAAATGTGAACCTGCAGCGTTGTAAAACGATTTTTAGATACACTGGTTTATTAATTGCGCTACTGCATAATGTACGTATTCTATCTTTGTGTAAACTCGATGTGCTTAAGCAGAATAACGTATTTTATTCTAAATGTTTTATGCAAATTCCAAAGCTCATCATTTTCTCGAATTTTTCGTTTACCTTTATGAATTTTGATTAATCTTTCGAAGAATGGAGATATCTCTTTTTCTGAAAATTTAGATAACACTTGCTTTGCTGAGACTTGGAGCGGCCCGCGTCTTTGTTTGATAAAAATTGTTTTATTCGCGAATCGCGAATATTTGCTTCCTCCCTACCATTTTGTAATCTGAAGTTGAAAAGTCTATTTGGCAATCAGAGAGATACGAAAAGTCATATTTCCTGACGCTAAAATAAGCCAATTTCTCGGCTAAAAGTTGAACGAATTGGAAAATTTGGGAGAATAATTTAAGCGAAATGAAGACTTTAAAAAGTAAATTTTGACGGAGAGTCCAGTGCTGGGTATCTCCGCGACATAGTTTATTTGTTTTCTGCAAAGATTCTTTCTGATACAGTAAAATGTTTAAAATACTATAAATTTGATGTACTTAACTGTATGTATCTCTTCATAAGAGTAAAATTGAGTTTAAAGCAGTGTTTTTTTTGTAAAAAGTCACTTTGCACATATACAAAAATGGTTCCCAAAAGTCTTCGTATATTTTGTACTTATCAATTTTTAATGTACTATAATACGGTACATTAACGCGTTCGGTATAGCATAAGTAGGTTTTTCGACCTTTTGTAGTTTTATTCAAACAATTTCGGAGCTTCCGATAATGAACATAAATTTTTTTGTACATAAATTTTTTAATATGGCTTGAAGCGCGGGAAGTTCATATTTTTACCGTTTCTCAGTATACATTTCGGCTTTTTGTTGACAAATAGTCTGGAAACCTTAAAAATTTAGTCGTTTCTTGAATCTTTGTGAAGACTAACAAAACAAAAATTAGATTGTATAAAATAATTTTGACAAATTTGCCATAAGCTAAAGTCAACTTTAGGCTCATACATGCACACGGTCAAAGGCACTTTTAGGAGAGTAAACCGAGTTTCCTTGTGGGTTACCTATTTAATGTTAAATTTTTGTACATACTTAACTCGTGTTTTATTTTTCATTAATATTTATGGTTAAATTTGTATGGAAACAATAATAAGGGCAATGTAATGAATCAAATATATACAAAATAATAGAAAAAAGTGTCTGGATGAATGGATTGAACAGTCTATTGCTCTAAAGATAAGTAAATATTTGTACTTGAAATTTCACTATTAGGCGTCATTTGACGCTTTTTCGTGGTTCAAGCAATCGATTTTGGTCCAAAATGGCCTGAGGGGGGCATACTTTTTTGAAAGTCCTGTTAGGAGGATACGCCCATATCCCCAGTGTGCATGTGTGACATAAAAACGGTGTAATTTAAAATTTAATGAAATTAAATTTAAGAAAATTTCGTTAAATTAGAGTAAAAATTTAATTAAAAAAATGAAAGTTCGAAATTAAATTTCAGAGTGTGGTTCGAAGGCATAGAGGTGGAAACTGTGTATCGTTGCGAGCGATTGATCTCTTGTCGCGTTCCTGATATATCTCTACTCGAACCTCAATGGCAAAAAATGAGGGATATGGTAGAAGCTCGAATTTTTCTAGTACGCGATGATGGCGTTATTTACAATACTAATTCGACGTTTAATTATACACCCGAAATAGGCAACAATCCAAGAAGACGGCAGTTGCAACAGCAGCTGCAACAGTCCTAACGAGAAACAGCGATTACGAATCAATCTTAAATAATAAAGATTATTTATAATTCACTCTTTAATCTAATTATATGGTTTACTTATTAGAACCCACTTCCGAGATCTCGAAAAGCTTTTACTTTTGACGCCATAATATTCTTTTTTCAAATCGAAGCATTTATTGCAAAGTCTGAGAAAAACGCATGAATACAATAAAAATGCAACTTACGATAAAAAAGAGACTTTCAGCTTATACATCTTTAGCACGTCGTTTATGTCGGCGACATGCGTGTTGTGGGGGGGTTGACTCCCCAGAATGGTTACTGACCCCTGCAAAATGGCTGCAACTCCCTCCCAGAATTGTCGAATTCTCGTTTAAAAAATGTCAGAAGTGTGCTAAGCAGTTTTAGCTCATTTTTGACTCGTAAGTCTCGAATTTTTCGGCGCTTCGCACCATAAACACATTTTTTTGTATATTTTGTTCAATTCATTCAAATTTTTTCGAAATTGTTATGTTTTCATGTTTTAGAAAATCGAACATTGTCCAACACGTCAAAAAACAGTTGTCTTGACGCGCATTCATCGGTTTTTAGCCAAAAGGGCACTTTTTAAAAAATTTTTGGGCCCGAACCCCCCCCTACCCAGACTTCCTATGCCGTACATGTACGGAAAGATGTATTCTATATTATCAAGCATCTTATAACGACTTTTATAGCGTCAACATTCATAACAAGAACTATACTTCAGTTGGTAAAAACATCCAATCAAAAAATGTACATGGGCAAGACAGAAGTGTGTCCGCAACTTTTCAGAAGGTAAGGACATAAATGTGCCTAAAAATAGGCGGTAGGGGCAAAAAATATTATTTCTGACGCTTCTCATCAAACTATTGATTAGCGCGAGGAAATCGCGAAAAACAAAAATTAAATCGAATTGTGTGGGTTGCGGGAGTTACGGGCTCTGGGAGTCACTCACGTCCATACCCGGGCGTTGAAGGGGTGTTTGGGGTATGCACCCTCTACCAAAAACCAAAATACCCCTCTTTCAGAATTCAATTTTTTGAAATTTGTTTGTTCTTTTCGCAATTTTTCGATGCCAATGGATAGTGCTCGATGAGAAACATTGAAAAACGGTGTTTTTCTCGCCATACCATAATTTTAAGGCTATTTTTCGACTTTTGAAAAAATCTTGCACCCCCCCCCCCAGAGCTTTGATGCCGCCCACCTATGCTCGCTCACGCCCACGTGTGGTCGAAAATGAGATCTACTCTCTAATTTTTGATTGTAACTTAGACGAGGTTTTTTTCATTATCTACTTCAAAGTGTCTGACATTGCTTGTCTGAAAACTTCATTCTTGAAGCGAAAGGAGATATGTATTGTGCTCACGTTTTTTTAGCGCCGCGCTAATGAAATTTGCCCCGCGTTAATGAAAATTTTGGCCGCTAGCACGACGTGCTAACGGATACCAAGAACGGATTGAGCAAAAATATAGTAATTTTAACGTATATTTCAATAAAATACCAAAACTGTTTCGGCGCTTTGCGCCGATTATCATAATTACTGTTTATTTAGTCTCTAGCGCGCGGTTTAAACACTCCACAATTAATCGCCTTACAATCTAAAAGCTTTTGCATCTATGTCGCCTATTTTATTATAGATTTCTAGCATTACTATAAGATAAATTGGAAATGTTTTCTGTTGTTTGAACACCAAATTAGCTTCTTTATGTTTATTTATCATTCTTTAATGATAAGCGCAGTGGCGTCTGTTGTAAGATCAAATTAGTATTTGGCAATCGCATTATGATTTAAGGTATTGAATTAGATAGAAAGGTGTTAGCTTCCTGTTGTGTCTATTGAGCTTTAGGCAGACAATAACTGTGATTTAGCACAAAATCAATTTAGGTACACAAATCTAGTCGTATTGGCAAAAACAGGTGTATTAAAAAAGATAAGGACATGCATCAATGTTTTTGAGATGGATTAGATTCGATTACTCTAAATTACATTGATAAATTAAATTAAATTAGGCTTTAAATTAAATTACATCAGGCATTAAATTAAATCGTTAGGTCTAAACTAGTGTAAACAACAGCAAACATGCGTTCTCGTTCTGAATTTTTGTTTTTCCAAAGCAGGTTTTGTGGCTTATTAACAACAGAATGACTTATTTATGTGTAAGTAATCCCAATAGTAGGAGCACAGAAAATTGACATGGCTTATTTATGTGTAAGTTACCTCAATAGTATGAGCACAGGAAATTAACTATAAAATATTGTTTGTGGGGAAAATATGTGTACAATCGTGCATGTAACGGCCTGAAAATCTAGGCGGGGTCTGTGGCTATTTTTAGGTGGGGGATTCCCCATCCCCCTGTTACATGTGTGTGTACAACCATTGACCAGCCCGGCAAAGCCATTTTTGGTTGCTTAATGATTGCTTACCCTGAAAAATCTCAGCACCCCTATGCTTAGATAGTGTACTTGCTTATTGTTAATCGTTTTGAAATGTTTTCGACTCAACGGCGTGAAATTATGGCGAATTGAGTTAACTACCTAATTATTACATCTCATGTCCAATGAACAAACGGCGATACATTTTATGTGTTACTTTATGATTAATTATTTTTGTTTAGCGACTGTAACGTCGCTTATTTTTGTATTTCGTTTTGTTACTAGTTGATGTTGGAACGCATTCATTTGGGTGACTTTTTCTCTTGTTTACATTATTGTATATTATAGCAGTGTGTGCTTGTTCGAAGGCATTTTTTCGCTGATTTCAGTTTGTAAAACATACAAGAATGACTCTTCGTTAAATAGCTAAAAATAAAGGACTTTTAATATGGTTTTGGCCTAACGATGTTTTCCGCCGTCTGCCAAAGCCTTAAATTCCGGTTAAATTGCATGTTGAGAACGGAGATATAATTTTCAAAAAAGGCTAATGAGTTGAAATAATCCTTCAGAAACGTGTTTATTTTTCCTGAGCGCGGGATTTAGGCTAGGCAGGTCAAAATTATAGAGCATGTAATCAGTGGCTGATGTAGGAATTTTCTAAGGGGGCGGTACCCCTTCGGAAAATAGCCCAGAATAGGTTCCAAAATTTGCCCTTAACGTGCGAATAATTTTTTTCGGCGTATTGCACTATACTTTTATTAAAAATTACTTTTTGACGCAACATTTGATGAAAATTTTTGAAATTTCCGACAATTTTGTGCGAAAAAATCATTAAATTTCTGTGACTTTACTTAAAATCCGGCGCGAATCGCTGAAAAATTTGTGAAATTTAGACTAAAGGACGGTTTACAAGCTTGATTTACTGTTTGATTTCCTGTATTTGTAGCATTTGGCGCCGAACGTCGAAAATCTTTCAAAAGTTATGCTCGAAAATAGAAGCAATCTATGCTAAGAGAGCTGTTTCTGCTCTGGGAATTGTTTTGGGAGCTATCCCATTAACAAAAATAGCTTCCAGGTCTCAAAGAAAGTAAATAAATGGCATCAACAGATATAACCCGGCGCGAAGCGCCGGAAAAATTTGTGAAATTATGATCACTGACGGCCAAAAATCTACATATCCTTTATGTTGTCAAATATTCTTGGCCGATAGGGGGACCGCTTCCCCACCCCCTTAAATCCGTCCCTCCATGTAATCTTTTAAACGATAGATTGAAACATCTAGTTTCAGTTTGTTATAAAAAACCACAGGTTATTTGTCAACATTAGTTTCAAGCGAGTCATGTCTATTCACCCGCGTTTTTTCCTGCCAGATCAACGATTGTTTCGTGTCGTTTAGAGATACTCGTGTCGCGGCTGGCTGGAAATTTTTATGAATCGATCTTTGCGTTTCAATTTTTGCTGTTCTATTGTTTTCGTGCAATATATGATTTGATTACTTATTCGTTATTCGTTGTTGAACAAAAATTTTGATTTATTATAAAGCTTTTTTCAGTTGCTAAGCATCTTAAGAACAGCTGTAATACTGATTTTTTGTACGCATGTTCGAGTCCTACATCCAAATATTACTGAAAATTGTATCAGTTTCGATGTTTTAACGTTCGTTTGCCACCGTGCGATGCGTCGTCCGAGAGCACAAAAAATTACTTATAGGTCCATCAACTCATGCGCCACAGAAGCGGCAGTAGTAGTAGCAGGCATAGGTGGGCAGCACCAAAATTCTGGGGGGGGTGAAAAAATTTTCAAAGGTCAAAAAATGGTCTTAAAAGTGGTCGTAAGGCGAAAAAACACCATTTTTCGACGTTTCTCATCGAGCACTATCCAATGGCATCAAAAAATCGCCAGAAAAGCAAAAAAATTTCAAAATTTGAATTCTGGGGGTATTTCAACTTCTGGGGGTGCATACCCCCCACGCCCACGTGTGAACAGAACGTGGTTTTATATTTTGTTGAATTTTACTTGCATTCTTGAGCTAAGCTGCACGAAATTTTCTGGGAATTTAAGAAATAATAGTAGGTAATTACATGAAAAATTCTTATGCAGATGGACGCAGCGAATGTGGTATGAATCGACCCCAAATAATGAATTAGGATTTTAAAGCTATCAGCCTACTTGCCTTTCCTGGATAATTCTAGCATTTTCGTACCTCTTACATCATCGACTGGCCTTCTGTTATCATCGACTTCACAAGGTCTAAACTTTTGACGTATACTTACTAGATGTCCTGGTGCCGCTTTTTTACCCATGCCAGTGCTCGTGCTCGCACATGAGCGTGGAGGAATCTGGACCTCCCCTAGAATCCGTCGGACTCCTAAATCGGTTGACCCCAGAACTGAATATTTGGTGCTATCTTTAGCAATTTTGCCCCATCGGACCCCGATAATTTGCCTGCTGCCCACGTATGCTGGTAACCCCTGTAGTGGTGCCGGTGCTAGATACGACTAAGTTCCTTCAAAAAGACAATTTTCTACTTATTATTCATAAGATAGGTACATAGGTAACTAACTTGCACTTTTGATACCGATCGTTTTCATACGCTAGGTTAAAAAAGACTATACGAGTATTATTTTCGGCAAAAATTTTTCGCTTATACAATGACTGGAGCTTTTTGAACAACCAGTCGTTTCGGGAGGTGAGAAAAATAATGTAAACGATGAACATTCCGGTCTGCGCCGAATTCTGTGATTTTTTTAGGTATTCTTTGTCTTAAAAAGCATTGTTTAAAAATGATGAGAACGTGATTTTCAAACCTTTGCCCCAGTTCATTAGGCTTCCGTGTTCATCATAAGCAGTACTAACTACCAAGCGCTTTTGTAATCGGTTTACGATTAGCTCGACCCTGCTGAAAAATTAACTTGTTTTTTGCAAACAAGCAATACGGAAACTAAATAATTCTCGTCAGAAAATTTGGACTTATCTAATCATTTTATACACGAGTTGGTCTCACACCTGGGCGTGGGGGTTTCCCCTAGAACCAAAATCTCCCCCCCCAGAAACGAAAATACCCCCTCCCACAGAACTTAATTTTTGATCTTTTTTTGTTTGTTTTTTCTCGCAATTTTTTGATGGCAATGGATAGTGCTCGATGAGAAACGTCGAAAAATGGTATTTTTCGCCATACCACCATTTTTAAGGCCATTTTTTTACCTTTGAAAAATCTTGCACCCCCGAAATTTCGGTGCCGTTCACCTATGGTTGGGCTGTATGGAAGACAGAAGTTATGCAAAGCAATGAATTTGGCGCGAAAGGCGATTTTTTTTAAATAGGTATGCATCATGAATTTTAAATTTTCCTCCGGGGGACCCTCGTAGAAAATACTATTATTTTCAAAATTTTTGGGGGACTGTCCCCCCATTCTCACATAGCTACGTGCCTGCGTCTCTAGCCACAGAAAGTATGGTTTTTTATTTTCCAATAAGGTAAAAGGTTTGAAACGAAATTCTACAAATCCTCACCCAAATTAAACTTAAACTAAGAGCGGATTTAGGTGGGGCGGCCGCCTCTCCTTGTCGCCTAAAACTAGTTGACGTAATAAAGAACTGATGTGCATTTTTTGACTATTTTGGATATTTTCATCCTGATCTTTAAAATTTTTTGGCGCTTCGCGCCGGGGTAATACTCATTAGTATAATATATTCCGACTTATTTGACGCTGTAAAAACCTTTTTTACGCTCCAAAAGAGCATTTTTTCGTACAGAACAAAGATTTGTGGTACGATTTCTTTACTAAAGACGTCGTAATTTAAATTGTTTTATCTTACTTTTAGCTAAAATTCTAAAACTCCGCGCTTCACATCATATCCTTTAGTAGTTGCATTTTATTCAACTCTAAGCATTAGGTAATGTAGGAGGGAGCTCTGTGCTATAGTATTTTGCGTTGTTCTTGGCGCTTTGTGCAAATTTTCCATCTAATTTTGCGCGATTTTCATAGAATCTTACAAAAATTTTGGAAGTTTTCCAAACTGTCTCGTTCAGAATTGATTTGCCTGTTGAAAGACATAAAAAACCGCTACTTTACGCATAATGGCCGAATTTTTTAAAACTATTTTCGACACTTTTACAATTGGGGGTTACATACCATACGTGTTTTTTTTGGGTTGGAGGTTTGATCCTTCCAGAATGGCAAGTGACCCCTTCCGCAAAAATGGCTGCGACCCTCGCCTCCCCCAGAATTGTCGATTTTTTGTAAAAATTGTAAAAGTGCTTTTTTAAGCATTTTTAGCTCATTTTTGATTCAGAAGTCAAATTTTTGGCTCTTCGCGCCATATACACATGTTTTGATTATATTTTGTTAAATTTACTGGAATTTTTTCGAAATTTTTTCAATGTTATGCTCTAGAAAGAACAAGCATTGTCTGAAAGTCAAAAAACGGCGTTTTGACTTGTACCCATCGTTTTTTAGCCCGAAAAAGGCACCTTTTAAAATTGTTTGGGCCTGACGCCCCCCTCCCCCGATTTCTCATGCTGTATACGTATGTTCCACACCCCAATCCGAAAATCCCGGATCCGCCACTGGCTGGTACGATCAGATATTGAAATGCTATAGTCTGTTCCATTCCAAACGGCCCATTTTTTTGTTAAAGTCCTATTACTGTAATAGATTTTAACTTCACAAACGGCATCTTTAATTATGCTCTCGTAACAGCTGGTTGCTTAAAACTCTTCTTATTCATGTTTAATGTGCTTGGTTTAATTATGTGGCGCATCTTACAAACTGCCGCAACAAACTAACCCGTAAAATATTCTGCTACAGTAATAGTTGGTAAAGCGAAAATGGGCCGTCTGGAATGGAAGATATTATAGTAAACAGATTGATGTAAACGTCAGCATTATACCCACATGAATTCCCTTGATCGACCCATTTATTCTATGTGTATACATGATTAGCTTAAGAATGGCAATGGTTCCTGCTGGCATGGAGAGTGAGATAGAATTATGGGTCGAGAATTGTCCTAAGCGTCAAGAACTCGATTTACAGGCAGAAATGGACCGTTCACCAATTGCAAATCAAATATTGCTGAAGGAAGAATCATGGGAGAACCAAGATGCATTGTGTGGACTCACTGCGCGAGATTCAAGAACTTCATTGACCAAGGTACATATTACAAGTCTCCTGGTAGGTCAGCTAGGAATTCAAAGACCCAACTTATCAGCTTTGAAGTCAAAATAATGACTTCAGGAGTGTTAGGACCACACATGGGCGTGGGGGGTTTGGGGGGTATGCACCCCCCAGAAGTTGAAATACCCCCCCAGAAATCAAAATACCCCCCAGAAAGAATTTTTTTTGTTTTTTTTGGCAATTTTTTGATGCCATTGGATAGTGCTCGATGAGAAACGTCGAAAAATGGTGTTTTTTTTCGCCATATGACCACTTTTAAGACCATTTTTTGACCTTTAAAAATTTTTTCACCCCCTCCAGAAATTTTTTCACCCCCCCCAGAATTTTGGTGCTGCCCACCTATGGTTAGGACTATACCTAGTAACTTCCAATTGATAATTTCAAGCACATTTGCAAAAAGACTGTTTCTATCCCTTTGAGTTTTGGACCAAGCTGTCTTCACGAGAAGATAAGAACAGCCAGCCTCCCGAAAAAAGCTTCTTTATCGCAGCGCGAAACAGAAGAAGTTTCCTAAAATGCATAAAAATGCCAAAACAGGTATGGAAATTTACATAATTTAAGAAATCGGAAATTTTCTGGTACTTCTAACGGGATTTATTAATCTTTCATATTTTTCTTCTAAAAATCTGACATATAAATAAGTCGTTTTTTCTTTTAAAAATCTGACATATAAACAAATCTTTTCAAAGCCAGAGGGCAAAAATTTCGAAATTTTCCAGGGTCGAACGTTACAACGTGAGTAGTACACGCACGGTATAATACTAACTGGACTGTTTGTATTAAGATTACTGGAAAAGCAAAAAATGCCATTATTTTTGCCTAACTCCTAACACTTCTCGAAATATAACTCAAGTTCTAAATGACCAATAAGGCAGCTTTTTTAGACCAATAATAATTTTCAAAATATCAGTCTTACTTTCAGATTTTACTAAAAAGTTTGGGTTTTCGGTTTTTAAACTTTGACAAATTAAATTAATTGATTTTCTAGTTTAGTAAGCTTAGACAAGACAAAGGGTCAGACTTTGTGTCAACTTTTATCATTCACAGTTTCTTAGACCTAGACATTAGTTTAAAATAAGGCTCTTAATTGGCCCAAGATTGCGATAAACAATGTGCAAGGAAGAGCAACTAGGACAGACGAAATGTGACCTTATTCACAATTTACAGTAATAAAGTTTTCAGATATTTCGCATAACTTATGTTCAGATTTTCAAAAGTTTCATGACTGATTTCCGGGGAGGTCATGAATCGTAAGGTGATTTTAAAGTTCATAGAATCCCCACATCAATTAGGATCTAAGCTCTCTATTAATGCTGTCAGTTTTTAAGACAGTAGAAATTTTCTGTGAAGCTACGTGCTCGTCATTTTATTTTTGGTAAAGATTAATTTTTCCGCTGCAAAATCAAACAAAGTAAGCATTTAAGTTCATAGTATGCATTTTTATGTTTAACCTGATCATTTTTGTTCCAAATTCCACTTTAAAAGACTGAAGGTTGTGAAAGTTCATAAGTTTTCAGTAAAAAACTATTAGTTTATCAATAATTAAATACATTGCAATTCTTGGATCAAAGACTCACCGATTCTACATTTCCTATTTACAATTAGTCGTGTGCGTGTCTTCCAGCTGTACTTAGCTATAAAAATCGTGGATGTACGAATTTGAAACATCTTTTTCCTGCCAAAATTGTGGCTGATGCGATAAATATTCTCGACAGCACAAGCTTGATTTTCAAAAAATTCCGTAAAATCGTGAATTACGAAATACTATTTATTTGTGATTTTAGGTCAGGGCACCATGAAATGCGGTCGCAGTATGGAATCTAGCTTTCTTCTAAAGCTGATCATTTAATTAATTTTATGCGTTCTATCTGATCAGAGTGAACAGATCATTGAATTTCATTTATAAGATCTAACAGAATGGAATAATACTTATTCGTCATCCGATTTAAAGTATTTATTCCGAGATGAACTATATGAGGAGAAGCTCTAAAACATGAGTGACACTTTTGAGCAAATTTTTAGCTAAAATACTTTAAAAAATACCTTTTCTGCGAATTTTCAGGAAATTCTTGAGAACTTTCGAAAAATCGTCAATTATGGAGGGGTGAAAACCACACATGGGCGTGGGGGGGTTTGGGGGGTATGCACCCCCCCAGAAGTTGAAATACCCCCCCCCCCAGAAATCAAAATATCTCCCAGAAAAAATTTTTTTTGCTTTTTTAGCAATTTTTTGATGCCATTGGATAGAGCTTGATGAGAAACGTCGAAAAATGGTGTTTTTTTGCCATACGACCACTTTTAAGACCATTTTTTGACCTTTAAAAATTTTTTTCACCCCCTTCCCAGAAATTTTTTCACCCCCCCAGAATTTCGGTGCTGCCCACGTATGGTGAAAACCCCTTCCGAATCCCCAAGATCTTGTATGCTGATAATCATCGAACGTCTTATTGTAACGTGCTGTGTGCGTTATATCTTTTTATGAATTTAATGAGCCTTTCAAAAAAATTTTCTTGCATAAACTTGGAAATTGTGAAAAAGATTCCAATCGACTTGACGTCGCAGAAAAGCGAAAGATTGAAATTGAAAAACGCTTTCTTGCCTTCTCATATTGATTTCCTTACATCACACACGATTATGATTAACATTATGTGACGTTTTATTTGTTTGGATCAATTATTACTTCCGTTATTCCTTTTGTGTATCAATGATGCACAATTAACATATCATATTTCAATGTCGTTCAACCTGTACGCAGGATCAAGTCATACCAGGTCCGACGAATCAGGAATTCTTTTTCTCGCATTTTTCCAAGGAGTAAGTAACAGTTGTTTGACGATAAATGATTTTTTGATTGTTGTCAATACGCTTATGTCCGCGTAACTGTAGTCTAAGTAATATTAAATAAAGATTCAACATGGAATGCGTGTGAGATGCAACTTGTATCTAAGTTTGTAAGAAAATATTAATCTCAGCAAAAGATACAATAATTACCGCTGTTAAAGTACTAGCATACTTGTTTATAACCAGTTGCTTTTCTACATTATAAGAGTTATTAACAGAATTTGTTCACAATTATGATCCGTTAAGCTTTTTTTACATTATATGACCTTGCGCTGCTTACATTTGACCGAATATAAAATCTTCGTCCAGAAAACTCGTAACTGGGTCTGTGAAAGACATTCTGGGATTAGCTGATTGTTTGACCTGCCTGCCACTTTTCGAGAATCATAAGATCCAGTCCGCCCAACTTCTTGCCATGACGGAGGACGATTTCGAAAAAGTAAGCCTTACTTTGTTTTTTGTGCACTTCTATCATTCAGATGACTTATTTGACACTGTTGATTGCACCATAATTGACAAAACGTTGCGTTCGATTTATCAGACTTATTTTATAGACCATGATCACCATGCACTAATTTAGGATGCGGAAAAAATGAAACTCAGACTACTTCTCTATAAGGTCAGCGTTAGTTCTAGAAAAAATTGTCTATCACCTATTCGATAAGGTTAGTTTTACTATAAATATAAAATTTTGCCTAATACTTTTAGATAAATTTAAAAAAGGTATTCAAATTGATTAATTAAAATGATAAAATCGTTTCGATTAACGTTTGTTGTAGTCTATTTCACGAAAGGTTGTATTATAATAAATATAAATTCTCAATACGTATCGAAATCTTATTTAAATTTGAATAAAATTATCAACAAGAAGTATAATTAGGCTTTTAGTAATAATTCAAATTTTTAGAGGTATTTTAAAATGCAAAAAATTGGTTTCTACGCACTTGATTTCGTGAAATAGGCTATAGTGTTTCAGTAAATATAAAGCGGTGTACTTTGATTTTGTAATTTTTAATCCGGCACGTATTTGCCTTTCGTTCCATTGGCTGCTGACACTTTATTTTTCTTTTTTAGGGCACAAAAATCGAACATGGTTGTCTTCCAAAGGTATCTGTGTTTCAAGCTTTTATTCTTGAAGGAAAGGATAATTTTATCTCTTTTTTGAAATCTGTTTATCGCAAAAGAATATGGGGAAACAAGACCGCTTGATGGCATAAAAATATGCAATGCAAGAATAATTTTTGTTCTGTTATATTTCAGGCTAGGGCTATGTAGATGTTCAACTAGTCTATTTCACGTAATCTAGTGCATGGATGTCAATCATAGCCCATCGCTAAAATTTGTTTTCCATTCACTACACAGGGTTTAGTGAAGGATAAAAATCTACGAGTTATGGTGCATTCTATATTTCCATTATTATGTCAAGCATATTTCAACTTGGCTTTGATTTTCAGTGTCACATCATTTGAATAATAATGCACCTAGATCGGCATAAATGAGTTGGGTACAAGACGGAGGTTGAGTCAGCTGGTCGACAGAATAAACTCGAAACCATGGAAAGAATTAGAAGCTGCTGACAAAGATGCTAATTTCCAAAGGTATGAAGATCAATTGTTAATATACAGGGTGGCCCAAAAAGGGTATCGAATGTTTTAATCATAATTATAGCTGCATTTTACGTATTGCAAAATTGTTATCCAGTTTTTGCTTTACTCTTTTGTAAGCTTCACTTTGTTTAGTAAGTTACTACAAAAGTTAGTAATTATGAGTTCTCCGCTTGAAACGTCAATATGATTTTTTTCTGTTAGAGTGGTCAATAAAGCATCTTTGCACTACCGTCTAATGTTCTTAGTTTCAGAATTGTCAATTTTTTCCTTTTATCTCAGGTTTGTTATTTTTTCATCATGTTGAACTATAATTGTGTTTGTATTCAATAAAAGTTGAGTTTACAAAAATGCATCGCATTATACGAATTCTAGCAATCAACAATCATTACTTAGGGGGTCCTGTATAACCAAAGCTTTTTTGTAATCAAGTGATACAAGTTTCACGTTCTAACTCAGACAGAAAAAAAGTTAAAATAAATTTATCTACCCTTTTTGGGGCTAGCTAACTTTTTTGTTGTAACTTCCTAAAAAGTTATGTTCACAAAAGTGTAGACCAAAAACTAAATAACATAGATAAGTCAATGAAAATTTATAATTTTGTTGCCCTATATTTGAAATTTAAATTTTTTTTTATAATTTTACAATACTTTTAATATAGCTATATTTATGATCAGAACAAACTATAACTTTCTTTTTTAATTTCAATTTTACGAATTTGCAAAGAAAGTAAATATACGTATGAATAAACGTATATAGGATTTAAAGTTGACACATTAGAAAATTAAATCTTATTGGAAATTTTTGATCTCTTTTTAGTAAATCGTATGCTGGCAGAGAATGGATTCCTATTTCTTCAAGATCTTACGCAGATGTACTTTTCAGCTTTCTTACAACAATTTATAGCAATGAGATGAAAAATTTAACGACGGATATTACTTGCACATCGTTCACAATCCAGTTTGAACTAGTCAAATTCACAAATCTGGATGACTTTTGTGGGTGCCTCATACTGATTACTGTAATGCAACCTCTTTCGGCAAGATATTAATCGAATATGAATTTTGATCTGATCCGATAGACAAATATTATGATAGAATCAATTTCTGCACGTAACGCATTTAAATGCCTTTTCTTGACCTAACTAATTAACTTTGACCATTATGAGCTCAAATTTCTAAATAATGTTTCAAAAATATTGATTCTCGCAACAGTGACCTTTCGTTTACTAAACTTCTACAGTTGTAACTTGTAACGACAATCAGAAGTCTGTCACGTGTTGTATTAAGTATTATGTGCATTTCGTCTTAGTTTTTGAGTCTGTTTATTGATCTGATATAAATTACGAGTATATCATAAAGCATTTTAATAGATATGACTAGGACCGTATCTAACCGGGACGTAGGCGGCTCCCGTCCCCTTATCCGCAAAAAATTTTGTTGAAAGGTAAAATTAAGCACGGGAGGATGGAAAAATCGAATGTGTCTATCGTAAAATCCTCAGATTTGTCAGAAATGCCGAAAATTGCGGTTTTAGCTCTCCCAGCGAATTTTCAGAGATATAGACCAATTTATGTTGGGTCCGCCCCCCCCGCCCTTGGCCGGATTCTGGATACGGGCCTGGATATAACTATAGACGAGAATTAAGAAACCCTTTCAGAATAGAATGTAAATCATTAGTACAAATTGATTAAAGACAATCATGCAGTCATCATAGGTCGAAGAGATGCATATTGATAGAAAACATTAATCAGATAATATTATTTTATAAGCTATTACAACTGAACATGTTTGAACTTTTGACCATCATAGTATTTTTTAAAGATATTGCAAAGAGCTGCGGACTTATTTCGTTTGAAAAACACTCCGAAGTTCTGATGTCATTAACTAGTTCTCCTTTTTACTTAAAGTTGCATCGAAGCTACTCGCCTCCTGTCTCACATTAACGCTCAAATTGTGTGTATGGAAAGCATCTTCATAAATTTCCGCCGCAAACACAATAACTCTGTCTTAAAACCTCGACTGGAATTGCCCGATTCCATACGAGTCCAAAATTTTCAACGTTTACAACGTGAGATTCTCGCCACGCATGAAGCGCTAGATCATCTAAACGACGAATTATGCCGTTTTTCCACTTTTGTGGCTTCAGCTGCTGTGAGTGATAATATTAAGCTTTAAAAAAATGGTTAAATGCTAAAATGAGCAAATAATGTTGCGCTGCGCAAGTTGCAAGTTTGCTATGGCATATATGTGATAGGGAAGACGGGGATCCTCTCACACTTGAAGGTCACTTACTCCCCGAAAATCGCCGCCTTCCCGCATTCAAAATTTTGAGCTGTTGTCCGTGTCATGATTGAATGAGGCATTCAATCATGTTTTATAAGCAATGCTTTCTATCAGCTTGCATGAGTCTTAAAACGTTTAGCAAACTGAATTCTCAGTTTTCACGGGCTCCACCGCATATTTCTTCAAATCGAATGAATAACCAATGCCGCTCAAATGACATTAGCCAAAGTGGTCTCGCAAAAGAGATTTCAGGCTAAGGGAAATGTCGGATTTCAGGCTAAGGGAAATCAAAAGAATAAGATAATATTTTTATATACGCATGTGTTCTTTCGTTTTCCTTAAAACTTTCGACACGCCGTTCTATTTTTTCGATTGTACTTTTAATAGACTTTTTGTATTTATAACAGAAAACAAAAAATACATCTTGTGGCAAAAAATACCGGTTTTATGGAAACTAGACGTTTAATGTATTTGCATCGAATAAGACTAAAATTTTGATTTTTCTGAGTTTTTATGGTTTTCTATGATTACCAACATTTTTTACTTCTCTTCCGAACCAAATTGCATACAAAATAACAATAGCTGAGTTGATAGAAACATTAAAAACATGTCACCATTGCGGTTTCTACCGTAAGAGTACCAAGAGGATTTCTTAGTTTAGTGTATACGTAAGTACTGATTAAGTAATTTAATACTGATTAATGATAAGCCTGATTCACTTACATAGTTTGAGCGAAACCTTCAAAAATATTTACCAATAGCAAGCTGACAGATTGCGATAAAACGGCATCGAGTTGATCCATAATTACCGTAAGCCCTCAGCTCTATATCTTAAAATCCTTAATATTCATACCCAAGCGTATGTGAAATATTTTATAATTTCAGATCAGGTTGTCATGTTCGCATCCGTTATACGAAGTTCTGCGTCAGCAAAGCTGACAGGTATCACTTCTGCAATGCCACCATAGATGGGCAGCAGACATATTCTTGGGGGGTCCGATGGGACAAAATTGCGAAAAATATCACAAAAATTCAATTCTGGGGCCTATCGATTTTTTTGGGAGGTTCGCCGGATTCTCGGGGAGGGGTCAAGCCAGACCCTCCTAGACTCCACGCATACATGAGCATGGGGGTGAGGAGGGTATTACCTCCCCTGAGCTTTGAAAAACTGATAGCTATACAGCGATTTTGGCCGAAAAACCACTGCTGTTTAGCCTTTTTTGGGTTCAGAAAATTAACTATACAGCTTTTTTGGGCTCAGAAAACTAGCTATATAGTCTTTTTTGAGCTCAGAAATGCTATTTAGTCGTCTTTTCTGAGTTTAAAAAGAATATATAGCTATTTTTCGACTCTAAAAATGGATTAATAGCTATTTTTAGTCCAAAAGGGCTATATAGCTATGTTTGTGAATCCAACAAGGCTATATAGCTACCATAGGCGTAGCCAGGGGGGCATTGGGGGCACATGCCCCCCCCCGAAATTTTTTCAGAAATATTGTTGATTTGTCTGTTGCAATAATGTGTGTCCAGAAAACTGAGTTCAAAAAGGCAAAAACGTCAAAATTTTCCGGCGCTTCGCGCCGAGTCATTATTATTTATTGTTATATAGATCTAATGAATTAAAAAGCTTGAATCAGCTAAAATAATCCAGCACTTCACATCACTTTAGTAATTTAATGTACTATTTGTTCGTTGATTGAAACTGCGCATGCTTGTTGAGCCTAATAGTAAAAGTGCGAAAATGATTGTGTACCAGTTTGTCTATTCTCTGTTTTGTTTGTCTTTTGTGTACCAGTTTGTCTATTCTTTGCTTTAGTTGTCTTTCTTTACAAGGACACATAATTCCATTTTAAATGAAAGGAATGGCCAAATTTTCTTATGTTTTTGCGCATTTCCTGTTTTCTGAACTGCATCTTGTAAATAAGAAGGCCACAAATGGGCCTGAAAACGGTAAGAACAAAATTTTCATTGATACATTTTTCTATATCTTAATGGCAGCGACCCGTTGCTGCGCTATGTAATTGCAGAGGTCAAAAAACGCATTTCAGCTCAGAAGTTTTTGCAATGTAGAAGTCCATCAATTTTAAGTGTTTTTGGGCTTGCTTAATTCAGAACCGAGATTTGGCCGATTTTGCGAAAATTTTAACGTTACTATTTAACATTAAAATACTTTTTTTACAAAATTTTCCGGGACTCTGCCCCGGATCCCGCTGGGAACGCTTGAGCGCGCCATCCCAGACCCCCGCAACCGTAAAATCTCGTTTTACATGTGCAACGAGATTTTAGGGAGAACAAGCCAGGTAAAAGAGTTAGGAATTTCTAAAAATTTTCGCCGTTTCGCGCCGGCATTAATTTGTCTTTTTTGTATGATTTAAGCGATATAAATTGAGTTCAAAGTGCGAAAACGTCAAAATTTTCCGGCGCATAGCGCCGCCAGTTACTGTTTTTTCTTTTTTTAAAGCTCCAGCATTGCGCTTAAAAGCCTGAATCACTCAAAATATCTACAGACAAAGTTAGTAATTCGCAGTTTTCTTGTTAGAAGCTTGAACTGTCAAAATTGTTTTGTAAAAATTTGATAATTTTCTGCTCTGTCAGACTATTAGTATTCACCGAGCTACAAAATGTTAAGGGCGCTAAAAAATGACTAAATTTCTCGGCACTTTGCGCCACTTATAATTTCCGAAATGTTTGTCAATAGAAAGGCCGTAAATTCTACATGAAAACGGTAGAAATTCCCAAAATTTTCGGCACTTAGAGCCGCTTTACACTTTTTGTATTTTTGATCGTCAGAAACCCTTAAATTAGCTAGGTTGGCTACATCAATGTTTTTTATATTCGGCAAAGATTTTTCCCGATGTACAAAGACTTTTCGGGACCGTCTTTGTACAGGTACAAAGATTTTTGGGAAGACAAAAATTGCAAAAAAGGTCTAAAATTCGTAAAAAGTTTCGGCGCTTCGCGCCGAAATGAGTAATTGTGTGTTCCATATATCTTTATACTGGCAAAAATTGCATTTCAAAAGGAAAAATGTCAAATTTTTCGGCGCTTAGCGTCGTTTTAAGACGATTATTAGTGATTTTTGCCCTTAGAGACTCAGAAATTAGCTAAAATACACTACCAAAAGTCGAACAACTGTTTTTACCACACTAAAATCGCTACCGTACCATATTATAGTACTCAAAAATTTGTGTCTTAAAAATGTGCAAAGACTTTTGGGGACCATCTTTGTACATGTACAAACGGACCTTGTACAAAAAACACTGGGCTACACTACTAAAGGTCGAAAAACTCAGTTTTACTATATGTACATAACGTTACTGGCATTCAATGCAAAAGTAGTCTTAAAAAATTTTTGTTTATGCCCCCCCCGAACCAAGATCCTGGCTACGCCTTTGATAGCTACATAGTTTTCTGAGACCAAAAAGGTTATAAAGCTAATTTTCTGACTACAAAAGGACTGTAGAGCCGTTTTTACGGAGCCCATAGCTATCCAGCAATTTTTGAAAAAATAGCTATAAAAATAGTTAAAAAACGCAAAAGCTTAAAATAGCAGCATCCAAACAGCAAAACGAGCTTGTACTGGAAAAGCTATCCTGCTAAGGAGAGGATCGTGAAATTTTGTTAATTTCGATTTTGAATCCTAATATTAATGCCACTGTGTTTTAAATTGCATTCATACCTTTAGCACAAAATTCTATATTTAGCATCTGAAGAATACAAAATCTGTAAAGAATTCAATGCTGAAAATTTATTATTAGAATTAACGATATTGAAATAACGTTAAACGTAACAGCGCAAAATTCAGGTGGTCTGTTTCACGAAACCTCAAGTAAATGCCTACTGAATGGGTCATTTGTAAATCGATTACAAAAGTGTAGTGAGTATAATGATACTATGCGTATACATATATATGAATTGATAGGCCGATGACATTTTATTCTACAACATTGTAATACTGTAGGCTGCCCAAAAATCACTCTTGCAGATGATTTCTCAAGCTCTGAAAATTGGTTTCACGCATAACGTTTCTAGAAAAAAGACATAGCGGCTAAGAAAGCTACGGTTACCCATGTTTTAGGAACCATTTTTCAGATTATATGGTTAGCTGCCATAATTACAGTGCCGCTCAAAAGTTTAAGGCCACTCTGATTGATTACTCCAAAATCCATTGGGTTTTCAAATCGCTTTTAACTGTGAAATTAAAAGGCCTAAACTTCACTTTGGAAAAGTTTCTAGATTAGATTTCTCCGCTGATTTTAAAAACTTTAGTCATTTTAAATTTTATTCATTACTAGCTGGTTTATTACGGCTTAATTCCGCTCCATTTTGCTGGTCTTTTGATCAAAAATCGCGTCTATGTTTAAGGATACTAAACTATTCCAAAGAGTGATAGCCGGATGTTTCAATATAAGTTAATGTGTCATACAAAACAAGCATAAGAAACACAAACAGTTCTATTCCTTAACTGATCTTCTCGACCCGGGGCGGTCCTCTAAATTGGACACCAAAGATATATGTGGTCTAAAGCGATCTTCTTCAAAAATTGGCGTCTGACCGCTCCTGACATGCAGGGTGGATTGTCTATTGATTGTGGACCATCGGTTTTAGGGCAGACAATCGGTCGGTATCTTTGCCGTAGAATTAGATCGTCATAAAAAGTCTTTTTGCGATCGAGTTTAACAGAAAAAAACGTATTGATTTTTGCTCTAAATTTTGTTTGTTGGACTTTTCTCGATTGTTCAGAGGTTTCTTTTTCTCGGGAGTGATATTGATTATTTTACTTTAAAATTAAGGGGTTTTGTCCGCAGACGTTCAGACAAAAAATAAAATGTCAAATGCATGGCTGAAGCGTCAAACACAGGAGAGAATGCAGTGCTTTGGTCTAGAGTCCATTTGGAGCCATGATGTTGTGATTTGGTTTTATTTCCTTCCAACCCAAAATTTACAACCACTTCATATATTTGCTTAATTAAGGAGCACTTGGTTCCTTCTTTGGTGACTGCCTTTTATAGCCATTATGCTGATCGTAGGACCTGTAGTGATTATTCAGCACCCTTCTGGAAAAATATTTCCAGAAGGGTGCTGAGCATGATCCAAAACACAAGGCAAAAACCACTGTAGCATATTTTGTGGGGAAGGGATTGCCTTTATTATTCTGACCCCTACAGTCCCAGGAACTCAATCCGATTAAAAATATTTGGCGAATTATGAAAGAGAGCTTCAAAAACATAATTCCCAAGTGCATTTTACTTGCAAAAATGATTGAAAAATGAAGGAAATCTGTGGTTTAATCCCAAAGAACAAATGCGTCAAAATTGATCAATTCGTTAACACTTTGTATACAAGCATTAATTCAAGATAAAGGCTATCGGATTTCCTCTTAGTCGATTCTTTTTTGTTGTCTGTTAATTGATGATACTTGTTATTTATGGTTCTGTTCAATTTTGAAACTCTTGAACAATAATTAGTTAAGAATTTACGATTAAAACAGACACTGCGTTAAAATCGTGGGTGGCCTTAAACTTTTGAGCGGCACTGTATATGCTTACACAGATGTTTCTTAACGCGTTTGTAATTTTTTGTAGGACGGCGATTCCAGTAATTCAGAAATCCGCATTGGTTTCCGACGCTTCTTGCCTTTTATAGCCATTATGCTGATCGTAGCACCTGTAGTGATTATTCGATTCTCAAGGCGATGATTTTCTCTAGAGACTGAAGTTTCAATGTGTCTTTAGTATTATTTTAAATCTGCTGCTGAGTTTTGTACATTTGATCGATTCTAAAATGCAACACAAATATACCTATGGATGTATATTTCGATGTGTATACACTTTTTATGTCTGCTTCTAGTCTGTTTTTCAGCATCGCATGAATTCGCTTGAAAAACTTTCTCTTTTACTTCAAGCACTCGATTTTTCCATCGCTTGACAGAGTAGGTAGCGAATTTTTCACACATATGTATAGTCTGTTTCATTTATTCGACAGCTTTTTAATCAATTTTTTAAAGACTACAGTAAGCGAAACAAGACATTACTGTAATTCGGCAGATCAGCTCAGTGAGGGCGAGTGGCTGGAATTTTTCAGTTTTAATGCGCTAATCTGCCCATATAAAATTTAATTTAAGCATTTAACCAGTGCTGGGTCATACTACAGTAAGTGCGCTAAATTAAAAGCTATCGGCTGGAGTCGAATCCGGGTTGCTTCGACGACAAGCGGACGTTTTACCTTCCACTGAGCTATGCGGGAATTCGCGGCGTTTCTTAACATTCTAGTCTATTGTGTTTAAAGTGTCAATTTAGGATAAGCTGAATGTGCGATTTTTATGTGTAAGCTGATTGATCTGATGGAAGACGAGAATAAATCATGTCACAAAAATGTTATTGAAAACATCATCTTTGCTATGTAGCTACAGTTAGATCTAGCGACCTACAGTGAATAAGAAAGAAGGGGTTACTGTAGCCTCCGGAAACATTCACTGAAAAAGCTTTCGGATAAATGAAACGGACGATAGGTTGCCTATCGAGATGGTGCATAGCGGTGATTTTAAAATTGCCCTTCAAATTTTACGTTACAACGGTTACTGGATAGGATTGTGCGTTGTGCGAGCATGCTGCTGCAATCATAAGACTACAATTTACAGCAATTATGTTGGTAAGTACCTGCTCTCTATTTCACAAAGTCTTGTTCATGAAAACCAATGTCTGACTAAATTTGAACCAATTGCAAAAGCGGTTTGAACCGAAGCAATAATCATGACGTTGTGCACGGTGATTGAGTAGTTTTACTGTGCAAAAATATTACTGTAGTTAACCTAAAAACGCCTTTTGTAGCTATCCGTCTGTGCGCTGAAGCTTGATTTCCAGGCACAATGTTTCAAAAATTGTTATTATAAAATTACGCAATAAACAAGCCATAAAAGTTATACATTTTGTAACTGCGAGAGTTACACGGTGCGAACTCTTGCCATTAGTTCGCGCATGCCTTCCGACAACAGTTCGGTACTGTATCGGTTAACATAGCCATTTTTGAGTAGCCATCCGTGTGATGTGTGAACTCGTGGTTATGCCTTCAGTTCTCAATTAAATCCCTATTTTTTATTACAAAATCAATTAGATACTTGTCCGGTAAAATAGAATTATGTATATGCTAATAGTAATTATCTTATCTACATTACCGCTTGTCGTATTCTAGATTATTCTAATTGATAAAAAGTTATTTTAGCTTAATGATAAGTTGTCTTCTTAAGTTTCGTTTTACTGTATTGATTCCGTGATGGGATAGTTAGTTGGCGTTTTGACGAAATTGTTGTTTGGTCCGTTTTATTCTTTAGTGACATTTTGCTTTTTCCCGGCTTGTAGCCGTGGTGTACATTTGTGAATAAAAGTAGAAAACCCACCCAGGGATCCGATATATTGAGGGTGAGGTAGGCCGGCTGCCAACGTCGAGGACTTCTTGGATTTTTAGTAGAGTTGGAAAGGTGACTAGCTTTTTGATCGCATCTTTCATTAAAATTCAAAATTCTTTTATCAACCCAAAAATCAGCTGAAAATGTATTTAATGATTTATGATGACTGATCGGATTAGAGCTCGTTGGTGTTGTTTTCAAATTTCATTGTGCTACTATACATTAGGAACCAAAACATTTCAAGATAGCGATTTGGTTGAAAACAAGTGAATTTATCAACTTGAGCTGGGTTGAGACAGGTCAACTGACCTTGCGAGCATACCGGGATTGTAGGTAGGTACATTTAGGAATTAGGGCGTAGCTGCTGAGATCACCCGTGAGGTTTTGGTCAGCAATATTAGGACCGAGGGGACCGAAGCTGTAGGTCTACAAGGGTCAAGAGATTCGAAGTTGCCCTGCGATTATGCGAATCTGACCAGCGCTAAGAGCAGCTTAAGTATCTACGTAAGTCCCGAAGGCAAATGTATCTGTTACCTATGTTGAGTCCGTAAGCATAGGGCGGCTCTACATTTACATTGGATAGTCCCTCTTCAAGGCTGCTAGCTACAGCCGACTTGATCAGTCATCTTAAAATTTATTATTCTATCCAAAAATCATTATTTTTGGCAATCTAAACATGTGTAATATTTCTTCACCTCTGTTGTTGTATCGACTGCGTTCGTGGCAGTGCACAATTAAGTAAGCATCCATGGTAAATTTTTGTGTATTGTGGCAAAGTTGCTAATATTTTTCTATTTCCGTCGGCCCTCTGGTGACGAAGGTGTCGAGGACGCTCTTATTTTTCTATAAACATCGACCCTCAGGCAACGATTCATCATTTTTCTCCCTTGTTGATATTTTTGCCACCTAGGGTTTTTGCCTACGTCTTTTCTAAGCTCGCACGCCATTTGCTGCTTAGGCTTAGTCCTACGTATAATCGTTCATTTCATGCTAAGTATACCTTACCAAGCATAAGTGAGTACTCTAAACGTGAAAAACCGGTTTTTCGAAACAAAAAAAAGTTAAATTCGAAAAATTTATCTTTCGCCAAATTTCAACGTACTCGAAATTTTTCTTACCCAAAGCTATATTTTTGGACGTTTTTGATACCCAAAAATGGCAGGGAAGAAAAATTTGCGAACACCGCCTGGAAAATTGAAAAAGCCTTCGACGCCATCTCATTCAACTCGCCAATTAAATATCGTACCTGTCGATTCGAATCATGCAAGTAATGATGCGAATAATAATAGTGCAAATAATAAGGCAAATAATGACAAATTACCTCCGTCGTTACATGCTTCGCGTGTTTCACATTCTGATGACGAGTATATACTTAACAATGCGCGATCAATCATTAATAATTATGCTAACCCTGTTGGCGATAATTCACCTAATGACACGATCATCGATAATATGTGCACCCTTAATATGTCAAATAATCAGGAAACTGGTTCTGAGCCGTATAATGCAGGCTCCGACGTAGAACGATAATAATAGCCCAAGCCGAAATGCCAATAATAATTGCACCAAACCTGGCGTGACTAATGAACTTATTCTTGAGGCGCTGCAGTCTATTCATAGGCAATTTTCTGACCTTTCTTCGCGCGTAAATCAAGATAAGAAAGAAAATTCGGATGAAATGCATAAACCGCGAGTGGAATTAAGTAATCTACTTAAGCCACAATCGGTTTCTAATTGCATCAAAAATAATCCATCACAGCGCGTAAACCACTCTATTGATAGCAAAAATTTTTCTGAATTTGATGCGCAGCATCTGAATTGTGCAGAAAATGCGCATCGCCCATCTTCCATGTTGCCATCTGGCAACCGCACGTTAAATTCTTGGTTGCCTTCTGAAATTGTTTCGGAAAATTTTGCGCCTAGTTTTTCAAACCGCGCACCTTTATCAGCCAAATTATCTCATAACCCTGTAAATACGGTTTCGCAACCATCTCAAAATATGGGTTTTTCGGAAGATACAACCGCGATTCCGCAGCCATCGGCACCGATTTCGCAGACGTCGTTATCTAAGCCATTGCTGTTGCTAAATCGTAATGCACCTTCTTTTGTACCTAACGCATTAAATTCGACTTCGCAGCCACTGTTAAATCCTCCGCCACTGCAATATTTTCCGGCTAACGTCAAAATACCACCAAATAATTTTGTACCAAATCCCGCTGAATATCGAAATACCGCCAAATAATTCTATTTTGCATTCCTCAAATATCGAAATGCAACCGCAAGAAATAAACTTGTCTGGCATAAATAGCGAACCTGGTAACTTGCAAAATGAATCCGTGTCTTTACCTGAGTCATCCAAAAGGAGACGTTGCGTAAAATTTTCTGACAAAAGTTTGAGCAGCTATGATCGCTTGCGTAGTCATCGCTCGCATCACAAAAGTAAATCGTGTCACCATTGTCACCATTATGATTCAAATTCTTCATCCGGTTCTCTGCATCATAAATCACATCTTGCTGATTACTCTAAATTGTGGACCTTTTATGCAACAAATGCAAATTGCAATTGCAAATAAAAAATTTTTTAATGCAGATAAAACTGACATACGAGGATTTTTTGCAGAGTTCGAATCGCTTGCTGAAACTTATGATATCGATAAATCGGTTTGCGTCAAATTTATGTCATCATTTTTAGATCCCAACGCTTTGCATATATTCCGTTTGTTACCTGCCGATATAAAACAATCTTATAGAAAATCGAAATATGCGTTAATAGCGGAATTTTGTCCTCTGGACACCGAAACGCTTTTTGATCATTTTTTAGAACGTAAACAGCAGCCTAATGAATCGGTTAAAGCATTTTATCTTGCGATTTGTGAACAATTGATAAAAGCGCAACCGCATCTTGAAATCAACTGTGATCATTTTAATCATTTGCTCCATCATCAATTGAAAAAAGGCCTATTACCCAAGATATCACAAGAAGCGTATCATAAAGCGCACCGAGCATCGCTGGCTGAATTTTTAGATAATGCATTAAATGCTGAGTTTGCTACTAATGAATACTTGAATAATAAAGTGATAACGCCATATGTATTGGTAACAGCCGCCCCTACAGGAGGCGCAATACCCAAAGATACATTTTGCGCGCCTAACCAGAATGAGCCCAATCGCTCACGCCAGAAAACGTTTTATCGTTCATCATGCACTGAGAAACCTGAAAATTCCTCTCGTAAATTTTGCACCTTTTGCAAATGCACAGGTCATGTCTACAAAGAATGTTTTATGCGTCAGCGACAACAAACATCTAATAATAATTATTCTGACCGTAATAGAAATCATTCTATGGCTCGCAATCACAGCCATTTGCGTTCTTTTACGCAGCTACATCGTTAGCCATCGCATTCAAATTCGCAAAACCGACACTATGCCCAATCTCAATCTCGTAACCCTAGTCAAAATCGCTCATCGAATTATGCAAATAATTATAATTGCTTCGATTTGAGGCAAGCATGATCGAATTTTTGGCAAAATCATATCGATTACCAACAAAATTCGCATGTCAATTATCAAAATTCGTGTTACGATAATTGCTATTCAAATCAGTTGCGACAAAACGCTCCTTATGTTCAGTTTCCTAACAAACAACGCGCGACATACTATAATTCAAATTATCGCACCAATAATCACCCATACGTTACGTATGCAGCAGATCACCAACCCACCGTAAATTTGCCCCCACCGCAGCCAATCCTTACATCTCCTAATGATGTAAACACGGTTACTGCTAAAGGGCTAGAAACAAGCGCGCGTTCTAACTTATTCGCGTCGCAAGAGTTTCTCAAAGAGTACGAGCGCTTACAGCATTGTCTCGCAATCTATGACCATCGATCCGAATATTCTGAGTGTAAATCATGCTGGCACAAATCTGCCTACAATTCTCGTTAATATTCATGGCGTAAACGTTCCCGCTCTCATAGATACGGGTTCGCAGGTCACCATGATGACCACATCTGCATTTTTGCGCCTTGGTTTTAACTTACCGCCTAAACAAATCTCGGAAGTTGTTCATGGTGTAGGCGAAATCACCGCTGTTGTGCGCTATAAAGTAAATATGACTATCACTATAGCAGAGCAATCTATTTCTACAATAGTATGAACCTGCCTTAGCAGTTCGCGATAGCCATAACATAGCCAATACTAGTAGCTATCTATGATAGTGCACTGTGGGCTATGCCTTCGGTCTTCCCATTAATTCCCCATTTTTTCAATAATAAAAAACATTTAGATACTTGTCCGGTAACATAGAGTTAAGTGTATGATAATAGTAATCGTTTCATGCATACCGCTTGTGCAATCGAGAATATTCGATCTGAGATAAAGGCTTATCAGTATTACGTTAATTTGATCTTTATTTGTTTTACTGTAATGGCCCTTGAGGCCAGTATACGTAACGTTTAGTTTAGAGAGTCTGGCTTTTTGGTTTTTGCTGGCCGGTTATTCGACTGTATAGTCTGTACATTATCGTTTTTCTTTTGCGTATTTTGTTGTCCGGCTATAGGCCGTGAATTCTACGTCGAATTAAAATTAGAGAAAACCTACCCAGTGGTTTTGGTTATACCGAGGGTTAGGTCGGCCACCATCCCTACGTCGAGGATTTCTTCCCATCATAGTGGACTGATAGGTAAATTTCGTATGATAGTCTATTTTATGTGGAAATCACAATTTATTTCTCAAGCCAAAAATTGATCAAAAATATTATTTAATTTTTAAAGATGATTGATCAGCTTAGAGCTCGTTGTTGTTGTTTTCATTGTTCAGCATGCTACACAAATTAGGAACCAAAAACATTTCTGATCAGGCACTGATTGAAAATAAGTTAAATAAACAACTTGAGCTTGAGATAGGTCAACTGACCTCCGCGGCAAATTTCGAGACTAGGTAGGTAGCCTTAGGTTTTAGGGCGTAGCTGCTGCTGAGATCACCCGACGAGAAGCAGCCAGCAATATTAGGGCTGAGGGGATCGAAGCCGTAAGGTCTGTAAGGGTCCAAAGATCGAAAGCCATTCAGAGCCGCGCGATCGGGGCCAGCACTATCTATCATAGACCATCTGTCAGAAGACATCCTCTTAGGATTTGATTTTTCTGAATCCGCGTTAATGTGGGTTAATCCGATCGAGCGTTGTGCTTTTCTAAATGACATAAAAGTTAAATTACTATCACCATCTGAAAAAACTCAATTTTGTGCAAAGCCAACACGACTACTTCTGGTGCTGTGTATCTTCATGTTTTGCTGCCTGAGCCAGTAATTATACAACCTCGTCACAAATTAAAAACCCCGGATACATAAGTCATGGTTCTTGTGATTTTGATATTGCTTTATTCGAACCAAACTCCAATTTTATGGAAAAAACATCACTTTTTGTTGCACCTTCTATAGTCGATGCATTGCAACCTATAATTCCTGTTCGCGTTTGTAACATCTCTAAAGCGCCAATCCGCATCGATTCTGGCAATATTGTAGGTTCTTTAACCTCTGACGTTGAAGTTGTGTCTCATGTCGCAAATCTAGACGATAGGACACCTGCATTTTTTTCGTCAATAAATAAAGCATTAAACGGCTCCGCCGTTGATTCTAGGCAACAACAACAAATTCGCGAACTTTGTCTGAAATACAACTCCATTTTTGCGTTAAAAAATGAGCCTCTCGGACGTACCCCTTTGATGAAACATTATATTGATACAGGGGATAATCCGCCCATTGTGGGAAAAACTTATCGTGTTGAACATTCTCAAAGAGAGTCTATGCAAAAAATCATCAATGAAATGCTTTCGGATAAAATTATTTGGCCCACGACCAGTCCATGGGCTAGTCCATTGTTTCTTATAGGAAAAAGGACGGTTCCCTAAGGCCATGTCATAGACTATCGCCGATTGAACAATGTAACTAAAACGCAAGTATATCCGCTTCCTCAACTCGATGATTATTTCGATACTTTAGGCTCAGCCGCATACTTTAGCACATTAGATCTAAAATCTGGATATTGGCAAATACCACTCGATAATGAATCTCGCGAAAAAAACTGTGTTTATATGCCCTGTTAGCCATTACAAATTTGAAGTTTTACCTTTTGGTTTAAAAAATGCGCCCGCAGATTTCCAGAGGCTAATGGAGCTAGTGCTCGCAGGTCTCAACTGGAAATCTTGCCTTGTTTATATCGACAATATAATCATTTTTTGCGCACGTTTAAAGAACATTTAAAAGATCTCGAAAATGTTTTCATTGCACTCCAAAACGCGAACTTACGGGTTAAACCCAATAAATGCCATCTTGCACATACCGAAGTAAAATTTCTCGGTCATAGCATAAGTTTGCTAGGCATCGCTCCTGATATGTCTAAAGTCGCAGATTTAGTCGCGTTTCCCGTACCAAAAACCATTAAATCCTTGCAAAAATTCCTTGGCTTAGTCCAATGCTTTAAAAAATTCGTTAAAGATCTCGCTAAAATCACTAAACCGTTATTCCATCGTCTTCGTAAAGATGTCGAATTTCGCTGGACGGCTGAACACCAATCTGCTTTTGAGCTTCTGAAAAAATCATTTACATCACCACCTATTTTGCAACTACCTAAATTCGATGAAGAGCACCAATTTATTTTAACAACTGATGCAAGTAATTATGCGTTAGGTGCTATTTTAACTCAAAAACATCTACCGTCGAAAAATCGCTTTATTCTTAGCTACGCAAGTCGCATGCTAAATTCTGCCAAATGTAACTATGCTACTTCGGAGAAAGAAGCGCTAGCAGTAGTGTGGGCCATCAAGCATTATTGACACTATTTATACAATATATATTATTTTTTTATATATTTTTTTATATTATTGACACTATTTATACGGTCATCAATTCAAACTACTTCTAGCACTTGCAGTTAAAGAGTGTTACTTTACGTGTAATGGTAAAATCTATCAACAGATAGATGGTGTTGCTATGGGTAATCCGCTTGGCCCAGTTCTTGCCAACATTTTCTTGAGCCATCATGAAACAAAGTGGCTCAGAGACTGTAGTATAAAGATTAGACCCAAGTTTTATGTACGTTATGTTGATGACACATTTGTAGTGTTTTCTGACAGAAATCAGCCTAGAAAGTTCTGTGATTACATGAATCAGCAACTGCCTAATATGAATTTCACATTTGAAACTGAATGTGACAAGAAATTAAATTTCCTTGATGTGCTTGTTGAAAGGAAGTCCGATGATATTGTCACATCATCATATCAGAAACCCACATTTTCTGGCCTTTATGCCAAATTGTCTAGCTTCATTCCTTTTGCCTATAACGTTGGTTTAATAAAGACACTTGTGAGTCGTATTCACATGATTTGTAACTCATATCAGACTTTTGTCTCTGATATTGACAAGCTGAAGCAGACTCTACTGCAAAATGAGTATCCGCTTAGCTTGATTGATAAGGTCATATCAGACTTTATGACAAAAGTTTATAGTAAGAGTGATGACATAAAATTCGGGTGTGATAAACTATGCTATTCTCTTGTTTTGCCTTACACTGGTGTGCATGGCTACAATGTACGCAGCAGAATTCTAAAGGTTATATCTGCATTTTACCCTCAGGTTAGAGTAAGGTTTGTTTACAAACCTGTTATGTGTATCAGCCGGTTTTTCAAGAACAAGGATGCTGTACCTGCTAAGCTACTCTCAAATTTAGTATATAAGTATACGTGTTCTAGCTGTATGGCTAGTTACATCGGTGAAACTCGCCGACATTTTGGGAGTAGAATGGCAGAGCATACTGGCATCTCATTTGCTACAGGAAAGCCAATTCAGGGTGATAGTTTATCTGCTATTCACAAACATATCTCAAATAGCAATCATCCAATTACATCAGATTGCTTCAAGGTTATCAGTCGAGCATCCAACTCTTTTGATCTTTTAATCAAGGAGTCATTATACATAGCACGTGATCGTCCTATTCTCAATAATAATGTTTCATCATATCCTTTAAATTTGTTTTAATTTACCACATTTTTCTTTTTCTTAAAGCTTTAAATCTTTTATTATTATCTTTATAATTTAATGGTAGGTTTAAACTTTAAGCTCCTCTTAGTTTACAACTCTCGCTTAGCAAGCTCATTTTTCAAAAAATTCATTGTTGAGACCGATCATCAAGCTTTAACTTGGCTTGTAAATGTAAAAGACCCATCGAGTCGATTACGCCACTTGGGTCTCAAATTACAGGAATATGAATATGAAATCGTGTGTACGTTCCTGGCGCATATAACTGCGCGCAGCGGATCTTTTATCACGACATCCTAAATATGATCATGCTGAACGAAAATATAAACTTGAGCTCAAAAGTATCGTAAACGTTGCAAATTTAGACTCGGAAGATTCTGAATCCGAGGACAAATCAGTCCCACCTGACTGACCGCGTGATAATAATTCTAATTCACCATCTAATAATCCTAATGCGCCCATCAATCCGGCAAATAATAAACCACCTACTTTTTGCGAACGCATTCAACTCACCAATGCATAAAAAGCTGAAATGCTAACGCCTGCACGATTACTCGCAGAGCAACGCGCTGAAGATGAAGTGCATAAAATTCGCACCGGCGTTGAACGATTTACAATGAAAAAATATTGTGACGAATTTCTTCTCGTAAACAATATACTTTTTTGTCGGTTCCAACCTAAGCGTTCGCCTACCATCGTGCATCAGCTAGTAATCCCAAAAGCATTGCGTCATTTCATATTAACCAAATTTCACGACTCAATTTTTGGAGCACATTTTTCATCGCATAAAATCTTACCCACCATACAAATGCGTTATTGGTGGCCGCGCATGGAGAATGATGTGATCGCGTGGTGTAGGAATTGTGATGTTTGCTTGCAATGCAAGGTCGCATTAAATTCCACATCTGTCCCATTGCAACCAATCGAAGTATCCGCGCCTTTCGAACTTATCACGTGTGATTGTTTGCATATGCCGCAATCTTCCTCCGGTAATGACCAAATCGTAGTTTTCATGGATTACTTCACTAAATATGTAGAAGCTTTTGCTGTGTCTGACATTAAAGCAACAACCATTGCTAACCTTTTGTTGCGAGAAATAATCCCACGCTATGGAGTTCCCAAACGATTTTTAACAGATCAGGGTTCAAATTTTACATCTGCCCTAATTTCGGAAGTCTGTAAATTATTAAACATTCAAAAAATTTTTATGACCCCATATCATCCCCAGTGTGATGGTCTTGTTGAATGTTATAATCGCACCTTAATTGACGGCTTATCTAAACTGAGTGCTAGAAATGAGTATGATTGGGAGCAATATTTTCCGTTTGCTTTGTTCGCGTATTGCGCGACTCCACAAGCATCAACAAATATCTCACCTTTTGAAATGCTGTATGGTCGCGAACCCGCATTTCCTCTCGACATCTAACTCATAAACGATTTAACTATAAATCGGAATTTACCACCTATTGCGGAAAAATGTGTCATCGATTTAAAGCTGACATTGCAAGACTTGCATGAAATCGCGTCTAAAAATTTAGCTCAAGCGCGAAAACAGCAAAAGCCGCAATATGACAAAGCAGTTACTGCAACTATTTCGCCGTTTCCGATATCGTTTATCGTGATAACACATTGGTAATCCAACCTGAAATTGGTAAATTATCACCTAAACGCGTAGGTCCTTATGGAATCGTTGTGCTACCAATGCCTGAAACCGCAAAAATTGTATATGTCTATAACCCGCTATTTACCCATCTCGTTCATTGGAATAGACTTCTTCAGAGCCTAAAGTACCGTATTCGGATTTAATTGCTGAAAAGCACGCATATGTCCCTGGCGATTTTGTGTTGGTAAAGTTACCCCATCGCCCTCTGGCTCCGGCTGTATGTGATAAGTTTTTTGGACTTACTGGTCCGGGAGAAAAAATTATGGGACTGCACGCCAATACGTTTATCAAATGGCTCTAAAACAGCACATGCAGTACCATTATCTGACGTTTTCCCTTTTGCAGACCCGTGGCTGACAAAGGTGCCCCAAGCAAAAGATATGAAATTTCAGGACTGGGAAGATCGTTTCAAACAAATCTGTCCCACGTACCCAGATAAAAACGGGCCTTTTGTCCATTACATACAGCTTGCCAGCGCATAGAGCCATGTTTTTTGTTGGGACGTGTCATGTTTCCCCACACGTCCGTTCGGGTTGCACCAGTTGCTAGCAACGTTCCTTGAGAATGTACGGCTAGTGTGCCACGACCCGAGGCAGGATTGTCTCGCGTATTTTCACGTATACGGGCCCACTTAAGAAGAAATTTCGGCTATCCCTGATGCCAAAATACGCCAAAACATTCATTGGAAAAATCCATCTAGTGCTACATTCATGGACACGTTGAGCAAAGCACAAATTTTTACTCGATATCATGCGATACAAGCCAGATCGCTTAAGTTGAAACAGTTGGCTGAGTTTTTCTTTGATATGCTTGTGGACACAGACGAGCCGGATAGTTGGGGCCAGGCTTGGAGCCTGTGCCGCTTACCCACGCCATGGAAGTCTACATGGCGTTGGACCCGCAAATCACCTTCATTGTCTTTATATTGATGGAAGTATACTCGGCTTAACAATAGAATCACGGAAGATGGCAAACCGTTGCAGTTTTTGTTTAAAGATGATGAAAAAGGTGTCAAAAAGGGCCCAAAGAAAAATAAAGTTCAATGCCCTTTATCAAACCCACCATCGCAGGCTCAACTGTCAACCAGCTCTGCGGTTGAAGAAGTTTTGTCAGGCGAAGAGTTTATAGAGCCTGAAGACGTTTATCCAGCACATTCACAGCCTGGAGCGACCATAGCCGCAGCTACCATTGTCACCACAACGGCGGCATCGCCGTTGTTTCAGTCTATGTGGGACAACCCAATGTTGGCGGTACTAAAGTTGCAGGATGTTGCCCAGCTCTCAGCTGGGCCTACCCATAGCAACCGTTTTGGAGACAGTCACCGTTTCGACTACCACACCTGCGCCAGCCACTGCGACTGCTTTGCAAGCCGAGTCGCAAATTGAAACTCCGATGGTTGGAATCGAACCATCAGTAACCACTGAGCAAGCGACACTATTGCCCTCGCAAACAGGACGCATTTTAACCCTACCAGCGTCATCTGTCGCCCCAATGCAAACAATTGCTTTGCAATCGTTCGCAATGTTGTCACAAGCATTGCTGGGTTCTCGGATCTGTTTCCTATTCCACCGCAGCAATCTGATTGGGACCAAGGAGGCCCAATGCCACTACATACATATGATGGACTTCACAATGACCGAAATTATGACTTTGCCACCGCAAAGGCAAGCTATGCTGCCGTCCCAAGAGGCGTTGCAAAGCTACGTTATCGACGCAAAGTGGCGTCACAAGTTGCGCCACTATTTGCGCCGCAAGGATCTTTGCCACCACTGGTTGAGACGCAACCTGGCGCCACGTTGTTCACTGCCAAATCATCTGGTATATCAGATGCTAATGTGCGCGTCACAGACACTAGACATCCAAAATATACCGCTGAATGTGGACCAAGCACCACCGCCCACTGCAGCTATTTGTGAAAATATACCAGCTGAGCAAACTGTGCAGCAGCGGAACACCGCTTGCTATACGGCACACTTTTTCCAATTGGTTGAGTCTTTAGCTTGTGACCTGCTGAGCTATGTGACCCTTGAAGTTTTGCATAATCTGCGTACATGGCTCGGCAACAGAGAGGATCTGTTATGTACGATGAATTGTTAGATGCGGTACAACTGCACTACAATAACGTTTTTGCGATCCACTTGCAAAATTCGTCTGCCACTGTTGCACGTCAACGCCAGTTGATCCTGTCAGCAATCGCGCAACCCGCAATAGGGGTTGACGAGAGGCCAACGCCGCGTTTCATCACGCAGCCAAGCATGTTTCAATGTCTGTACTACCCGGATGATTATTTTGTGCGAAATCGATTTTTCATAACAACCGGAATGATGTTATACGAAGTTCCGTTAGAATTCTTGATTAACCATGAGTACCTCGAAACACTGAGTGTAGTAACAAATAATCTAGCACGGAACATTCTGCCTGAAGTATTGCCGCATCGAGTGTGCCCCGCACTCAATCATATGGCACCGCTCTGCTACTTGTCACAATGCGGAAAATGTTCGATATTTTCAAAAATTTCCGTGAATTTCAAACCGAATACAAAGCGGAGTACTGTTTTCTGCCGGTTTTCTCATCACCTGATGTTATGCACACAAAAGTGCTACTTGAATTTTTGGACCATCGTTTTCAATTTTTGCTGCCGCCTACAGCGATCCTGGCATCACCTGGCGTATGATTGAGCAGTTGTGTTGCATGCTGCGAGTCGCTTTTCTCGGCCCATCATACACCGAAGCGCCAGTCAAAGCTTTTCTGGAATTTCCGGAATTAGCTGAAGGCATTGACGAACCGACCAAAGTGCATCACAGTATTTGGATCATTCATCTGCAAACTGACCCGGTATTTGTTGTCCCGGTTCAGTTCAATTGTTACCGAGGTCGCCAACAATTGACTTACTACCTGCGACATAAATTGCAGACGGATTTATAGAAAATCCGTAGAGACAGACAGCAATTGCAGTCTGAAATCGAAACAATGCTAAAACGCTATGCCTCTTTGCAAGACCCACGAGGGTCCATGGCGAAGCTACAAAGGCAAGATGTTGATTTGACCGTTCCGGGCCAAATTGTGATACGAAGATCGCGAATGGTTATTGAGCAGAGAGAAAGGGAAGCACTCGCTCCGAGTTACTGTGGCGAGCAACGCGTCTGCGTCACCCCGGTTTGCTTACTGTTTTGTCAAGCATTCGTGAAATGCCTGAGGACAAACACCAACGCCAACTAAACCGATTTTATGACGTGAAAACTCAATGTACCCTTTGGCGCTTGAGTAATTTGGAGAAAGAATGCAATAAACAACTTGCCCGTGCCAAAGCGCATACAAAACAGCATTCAGGTGCTAGCCATAGTGGCGCAGGGCAGCAAGCTCCGCATCCGTCCAGGCAAACGCACTCGCAAACGCAATCGCATTTGCAGGCGTTTGTTGCACCCAAAACCATACTTGCAAACACAATCGCATTCGCAGGCGCTACCAAAGCAAAAACAGTACATGCAAACGCAATCGCGTTCGCAGGCACCATTACAACAAAAACCGTATTCACAAATGCACTCGCATTCCAAATCTTATTTGTAGTCATCTGCTGGCCATCTTTTGCGCCCGCGCCAACAGCAGCTGCGCAATTTTTGCCCACTGTTGCAACCAAATCGCGAAACTCATCGGGAATATCCGCAATCACGCTCGCGTCCACAACAGGAGCGAGTCTTTTATCCGACGTCGCAGCACAATCGTGAAACCGTCAAAGACCGTTCACAGTCACATCCACAACGAGAGCCATTGTTGCCGCAACCGTGGACTGCTTCGCAGTCCATGGAGCGCCCGCAAGTGTCGCCTCGTAGACACTCATACAGGTTCGCTCCGCAGCAACATGAGATGAGGGTTCCGCCCACACTTCGTCGCTATGCCAACTCTGACGACGACAAAGATGATACACCCGTCGACCCACACCTCACTTTATGCCAACATTTATACCGGCATGCTCCATCTCCAACTAGGGAGCGATCTACCACTCGCCGTGACACCAAATCCGATCGCGAATCTGTCACTTTGTGCCGTTTTGACCAATTCACGTGTGACTAAGCCCGGTTATAAGGATCGTTATTGAACTTTGAAGTAAGAAGCCATTAACTCTGCGATCGTCGCCCCATCGGCCAGCAGCTTGTTTTCCGGATGTAGATTCCTGGGCCCAGTTGCTCGACTCGACCATTAACTAATGTTTACCTTAACGTTAATGGTCACCTTAACGCAACCATTAATTAATGGTCGCGTTAAGTCCGATTTCCACCTTAACGGAACCATTAAAAAAATCGGGTTGCTCGACTCAACCATTAAGTTCGACTTTAAGGGAAGTCTAATGGTCGATTTAAATTTCGGTTGCTGGACTCCACCTTAGAGCAGCCATTAATTAAGGCTCAGTTTTTTAATGTCTACCTTAAAACCGGTTGCTCGACTGAAACCTTAACGCTCCCATTAGGCGTTTAATGGTTTCTTTAAGGTAAATTGGGTTGCTGGGCTTCACCTTAACGACTTTAATGGTTTTGTTAAGGTTCATTCTTTAAGGTAGGTCGAGAGCTACATTAACGGACTCATTGATTGTTTTTCACATCGAAAAATGGCGCTTCTTCCTATCGTTCCGATTTTTAATATTATGACAAGTTCTCGCCGATTCGAAGTCAAAAGAAGTCCTTTGACTAATTTCAATGACGATGAATTTTATGACCGATTTAGATTTAGCAAGTTGTCCTTAATACTGAAGATTTCATAACAATAATATTAGTTTATCCTTTTTTTCTAGTTGCAGACAAGACAACTATGAGCATTGCCTACTGACAATGCGAATTGCAGAAAAATGGCTGATACAAACCTCATCTTTACATGAATAGAAATTTTTTTAACTATCAAATTTTTCCAACTATGTACATAATTTTATGACAATTAAAACGCGGTTCTTATAGAGACTTCATGTATGCAATTATCGTTTTCACGAGATAACTCAATGATTACAGTTCACACTTAAAAGTAAAGCTTCTTTCATTATTCTTTTATTTAATAATATGATACCTGCTCGTCGATCCACTGTCAAATGAAATCCATTGGTTCATTTTAATGACAATAAATTTTAATAAAGATTTTATTCAGGTATGGAAAAAACCCAGATTTGAAAATTTTGAATTTTGGGTTTTTGGGTTTTTTGGATTTTTTGTGCTTTATTGGGGTTTTATTGGGTTTTTTAATGGAAATGACAACTAGAGCTACATAAAGTAGCTAGGAATACTCCAACAGCTGCAAGAAACGAGACAAACAAAGAGCAACAACTTTATTCAGCTAATATTGAAATCCAACAACAAAATCGATCGTTCACTGCGGTTGCCACATATATGTATTTATCTTCCTCTTCAATGCTCGGACATTACCAGATTTTAATCAAAAAATGCACTGACTCTCAAAAAATATTAGGAAATAGAAAAATTGGTCGAACTCAGAAAAGTGTGGGCTATTGAGGTGGCTGAATAAAAGCGCCCTGTTTTGCAGCATGGGATGGCAATTGTGAAGTAGGGGCTGAGATTTTCGAGCATGGCATTGTGTTGACCAGACTGAGGTTGGTTAGCCTTTACTAGTCAAAGGTACAGCATAAAGCAAACAAAAAGAGATTGGAAATACAATTTGAATCACCTACAGTATTTATTTCAGTCTATTTGAAAAATTGGTAACCTGTGGATAAAAAACCCAAAACCCAATGATTTTTTGCACCCAAAAAACCCACAAAAAACCCAAAAAACCCAGATTAAAAAAACCCAGCCTTGCCAACCCTGATTTTATTCGAGAACGAGTTTTTTCAGTTGGCTTCTTCATTTTCTTTAGCGGTTGCCGAAAATGCGCTAAAATCAAAATTGTATTTCCCTATTTTTATTTCTCTATTTTTTTAAATTTCCATATCATCGCTAGCAACCATTTATGTTTTACCCAGACTAACGAGTGTTTTCATTTATTTTCCTCATTAAGTGTATCGCTGTCACTGCAATCCATTATCAGACGAATTCGAACCAAAACCAAAAGTCAAGCGGTAAAAGAGTAAAATAAAAGAAAATTCGAATTTTCAATGACTATGGTTCTCAACGTTTTATATCCATGTATTTTAACCAAAACATTAAAATTCTCGTGGAATACGTGTGAACTTAACACAACCATTAAACTTCCCTTAACGCAACCATTAAGCTTACCTTAACGCTACCATTAGATTTCCCGTAATGCAGCCATTAAAGGTTTTTGTTAATGGTTTCTTTAATGGTACCCTTAAACTTCCCTTAACAAATGCTCGACCATTAATTAATGGTCAAGTCGAGCAACCCGATTTTTACGAACCTTAACGAAACCATTAGTTAAGGTTTTACCTTAACGTTAATGGTTTCGTTAAGGGAATCTTAATGGTCGTTGGCGTTAAGGTGGAGTCGATGCAACCGGCCGACCATTAAAAATTAATTTTTAATGGTCAGCCTTTATTAAGGTGAAGTCGAGCAACCGGGCCCTGGACTTTTTATCGCGTCATGTTTATTTTCTTTTGTTGTTTGACAATTTTCGCGTTGCTTTATCATTGTAATTTTCTTGATTCTTGGTGCTATTTTCTCGTCAGTATTGCATAATTACATTCCTCGTCTTTACTTTACCTCGTTGTTTTAATTTTTTGTCTTTGCTCTTAATTTTTGCTCATGCATAATTGATCTTACGTGCCTTATAATCTCGTGTCTTAAAGTAATTGCTCAATTAGCGGTATTACTATTAAGATATCTTAATTCTTTAACGGACAAGGGGTAAATCCCAATATAAAAATTTTCTTTTCAAAATTTTCACTACCCGAGAACTGAAGGGAGGCAAGGTAAAAGACGTTTTCGTGCAAAAAGGTACGACTTCGGGCGCAAGAACTTCGTGATAAAGAAAAGAAGAATTGTTCAAACAAGTTGATGAGCTGAAACAGGAGCTAGCGTCGTTGAAAGAGTTTGTTGAGCGCGAATTCTGCTATCAGCTCACGTTGTTTGATACATTCGCTAATGTTGAGCGCGCCGTAGCTGCCAGTCGCCCTGAAAAATTCAAAACTGCATTTCGAATTTTTTCCGAAACCTGGGGGAGTGTAACTGCGAGAGTTACATGGTGCGAACTCTTGCCATTAGTTCGCGAATGCCTTCCGACAACAGTTTGGTACTGTATCGGTTAACATAGCCATTTTCGAGTAGCCATCCGTGTGATGTGTGAACTCATGGTGTAGATAGTGTATCTACACGTGCCGTTTACACTTAGGCCTTTGTGCACCTTAGTGCACCAATCCCGACTCATCCGGTCATTTTGCTTAAACTTTGGCGACCCAGCCATATTTTCAGATCGACGATATGACATGCGGAGGCATTCCGACCACGCAGTGTCAATTGGTTGGACTCTTGTCGCTAGGTGTCGCGAGGGATACTGTGATGCGACCTTTTTACTGTGGAACACCCCACAAGTCCCCTATCACTTTTCACATTTAAAACATAGGCGACATGACCGCTATTCACGTTGAGCCTGTGCGGGAGACCTGGAAAATCTATGTGCAAGAAGCACACAATTTTTGTCATAAACACATTTTACAATAATTTCTTCTTCTATTACTGTGGGCCAATCCCCCTTAGGATCATTAGTTGATTTGTGCCAGTTTGGCTTTTGCTTTTGTGGCGTGTCAACCACACATGGGCGTGGAGGGGGTCTGGGGGGTCTGGACCCCCCAGAAACCGAAAGACCCCCCCCAGAAATCAAAAGACCCCCCAGAAATCAATTTTTGAAAATTTTTTTCGTTTTTTTCGCAATTTTTGATGCCAATGGATAGTGCTTGATGAGAAACGTCGAAAAATGGTGTTTTTATCGCCATATCACCATTTTTAAGGCCATTTTTTGACCTTCAAAACATCTTGGACCCCCCCAGAATTTTCTTGCTGCCCACGTATGGTGTCAACTCCGACTTTATTAGCGCCATTTATTGTACATTGTTTCAACTCGGTAAAAGCACGAAAATCCACTGCTTAGAGGTGCATTATATCGCAAGCAGTCAGGAATCGGGACTAGGCCGGCCGTAATATTATTTCTCGCCGGATTTCGTTGGGTAAAGTCTTTATTTATCATTTTGTGCAAAATTCATAATTCCTTTTTCAAACCAAAAATCTATAAAAATTATTACATAATTTTTATAGTGGATGACAACCCTCTTTGTTGTTGTGTTTTAAGTACAGAGTGCTAGTGGAACCAGAATTCATAAGTAGTTTCGCCATAGGTAATCTGGTGCGAAACCTTTTCAATTCTTTTCGCGAAAAATTATCCTTTTGGTCTAAAAAGGTCCAAGGACCTAGGGCGAATACCGGGATTATCTAATTACTCCTGGTTAAGATCTGCGGTCGGCATCCCCTTCCTTAATCTCCATAGGTACCGGACCAATTACGTCCGTGGAGATTTTAGGTAGTAGGTATTTAGGGTCAATTTGGAAGAGTGCAGGTTTTTACCGCAGCTTCTTGACCAGCGCTAGGTGTAGCATGGATACTTAGGTAAGTCCCGAAGGTACTTACGGGGGTTCGCTGCTTTCGTAGTTGTTGTGTGTTGGTTATCTTCTCTGACGGCGTGCTGTCAGTTTAGTTATCCGTATATACTTCAGGTGCTAAATCAGCCAACTCGTTTGCGCGGGCGCTAAGATACTCCAATAACTAGGAAGCGGGCGAAGCCCCTCTAAGTTACAATGGTTATGCCTTCAGTTCTCAATTAAATCCCTATTTTTTATTACAAAATCAATTAGATACTTGTCCGGTAAAATAGAATTATGTATATGCTAATAGTAATTATCTTATCTACATTACCGCTTGTCGTATTCTAGATTATTCTAATTGATAAAAAGTTATTTTAGCTTAATGATAAGTTGTCTTCTTAAGTTTCGTTTTACTGCATTGATCCCGTGATGGGATAGTTGGTGTTTTGACGAAATTGTCGTTTGGTCCGTTTTATTCTTTAGTGACAGTTTGCTTTTTCCCGGCTTGTAGCCGTGGTGTACATTTGTGAATAAAAGTAGGAAACCCACCCAGGGATCCGAGATATCGAGGGTGAGGTAGGCCGGCTGCCAACGTCGAGGACTTCTTGCACTTTTAGTGGAGTTGGAAAGGTGACTAGCTTTTTGATCGCATCTTTCATTAAAATTCAAAATTCTTTTATCAACCCAAAAATCAGCCAGAAATGTATTTAATGATTTATGATGACTGATCGGATTAGAGCTCATTGGTGTTGTTTTCAAATTTCATTGTGCTACGTACATTAGGAACCAAAACATTTCAAGATAGCGATTTGGTTGAAAACAAGTGAATTTATCAACTCGAGCTGGGTTGAGACAGGTCAACTGACCTTGCGAGCATAGGTGGGCAGCACCAAAATTCTGGGGGGGAGGGGTAAAAATTTCTGGGGGGAGGGGTGAAAAAATTTTTAAAGGTCAAAAATGGCCTTAAAAATGGTGGTATGGCGAAAAAACACCATTTTTTGACGTTTCTCATCAAGCTCTATCCAATGGCATCAAAAAATTGCTAAAAAGCAAAAAAAATTTTTCTGGGGGGTATTTTGATTTCTAGGGGGGGGGGGGTATTTTAACTTCTGGGGGGGGGGGTGCATACCCTCCCAAACCCCCCCCCACGCCCATGTGTGCTTGCGAGCATACCGGGATTGTAGGTAGGTACATTAAGGAATTAGGGCGTAGCTGCTGAGATCACCGTGAGGTTTCGGTCAGCAATATTAGGACCGAGGGGATCGAAGCCGTAGGTCTACAAGGGTCAAGAGATTCGAAGTTGCCCTGCGATTACGTGAATCTGACCAGCGCTAAGAGCAGCTTAAGTATCTACGTAAGTCCCGAAGGCAAATGTATCCGTACCTATGTTGAGTCCGTAAGCATAGGGCGGCTCTGCATTTACAATTTGCACGACCTACACATCCTTCAAAAATTAAAAGGCGTTAAGAATAGTTTTTTTCAGGAAACTTCTTATAGTCTCTTTCACATAACTTCGTGCATGAATTTTAAGAATTTTTATCGTCAGTAGGTCGTGGGTTACGATAATTACATATCAGATCAATGCTATAATCGCAATCTGTCGGCTTGTTGTCGGACATTGTTTTAAAATTTATGACCGAAGTTGTGTGAAACAGTACATGAAAATCAATTTTCGCCGATCAAGGAAGCAAGCAGAAGGCCCCATATGTAACTAAAGGAACAGGCTGCGGTTTTTCTATTTGCTCTGCTTCGATAGTTAAACAAGTTTGACATCCTAGCGCGTTACACCAACTTATGTTCAAAAAAGCTTTGTTACTGTATTGTCCCTCAACTAGGTACTTACTCGTCTGCCTAGGGTCATCACCGTTTTTCTCCACTTTTTGGCCTGCCAACCAAAAGATTGGAGTATGGACAAAGTTTTTGGGCTTGGTTGGCATTTGCGTAATATTTTTTAATGCAAAAACGCATTTTAAAGCGGAAAAATTTTAAAATTTTCTGGCGCTTCGCGCCCACCATTTTTTCCCACTTTTTGGTCTATTTGTCAACCAAAATTTTGGGAAATGGAAAAATTTTTGGGCTTGGCTGGTATTTGTGGAAAATTTTTGTAATGTTAGAATGCGTTTTAGAGAGCTAGAACTCGAAAAATTTTCCGCCGCTCCGATCCGGATTGATTTAATTCTTACTTGTTATTAATCTTTAAGCCGCGCCGCGCTTATTGCTGCATTTTTATTGACAATCTGGTCAAGAATTTCACTACGATTGAAAATCCTCATCTTCTGCACAGATTCGCTTAGTTTTTGTAATGCGAAAATGCGTTTTAGAGAGCTAAAATTTCAAAATTTCCCGGCGCTTCGCACCATTTGATAAATTATAGTTTTTATTATCAAAAGCGACTTCATAATTGGCTAAAATGCTTTACTGAAGGAGGGAAATCAAATTTCAACAGATTAACGTATACTGATCGTTATAATTCTGGTAGAGCGCGAAGCTTTTGTGCAAAATGTGCATCAAACACCGCTATTAAATGTGTACATAGGATTTTCTACTTGAAAAACACTTTTAACACAGGCGCTCTATTTTTAACGTTTTTAAATCTGTCAAAAAACGTGGGAAAAGGGTGGAAAAAGTGGGGAAAAAATTTTGGTTCTGGTCAATAATGGGAATATATTCGTTATTACTGATTTTTCAATTTCTTACAAAACAGCAGTTTTTCGGGTTTCTAATCATCACGAGCATTGCTAGAAACCCAAAACTGGCCGCGGAAGCCAGTTTTTCATATGCAAATAAGCCTAATTAGCATAGTATGCAAATTAGGCTAATTAGCATATTGCAAACTTGCTCAATGGCTAGTCTTGGGTTCATCGCGCTGCTCATGATGATTAGAAGCCCAAAAAGTGCTGTTTGAGGCTTCAGATTGGTGTCATGGGATGATCTAAGCCTAAGCCAAAGATGGGGCAAAAATTGCTTCGCTCGCTTCGCCGCCCGCAATTTTCGCCCCATCTGACTCAGGCTTACATCATCCCCTGGCACCAATTTGAAGGCACATAACTAAGCCTAAGCCTAAGCCAGTGCTAAGCTCAACTTAATGATTAGAAAACATGTTGTTTACACCACTCACTATTCTAATCCTCCAGTCCGTCGGGCCTTTGTCACAATAATCAATTAGCGAAGTGCGATTGGAGCATCAAGATGACTGAAAATCAATAGTAGTAGAGATTTTCGGGCGCGGATAAAAGAACCGGAACGTTCTAGCTGCTAATCTGTTGAAAATATGATATAGTTAAGGGGCAGTAGAATTAGTGTTATCAGCCAAATTGACGAATCCAAGGACTTTCTATATGGGTATACTCGAATTCTCGAATTCTCAAAGAATGCATGCTGGCAAAAGCACATTCAAACTCGTCCTGGCCGTTGGTGCCTTCCGCTTCTTCACTGATACCTGTGCCCACCACATAGCGATTCCTTACATATTCACCCGTCAGTGCATACCTTTAATAAAAGTTAACAATGCGCGCGGGAGCATTGCATCCCGTTTTATAGGTAATTTTTCCATTCATGCTAGAAAATTTAGCAGCGAATCAATTTGATTCGCTGTTGACGGATTTTGCAGAGGTCTAAAAAAAGTTTTGCGCTTTTTCCTACCAATCACACGTCAGCCTCTTAAATGTTGTCCAATCCGATCCTCGCCTGTAGTGAAGATAGAAAGTAGTTCGATTTCTGTGATACAGTAATATTTGTGATTAGATAATTTTTTATAAAGGAAGGTACTTGATCAAATGCGTTAAGGCTTTACTAAGATCAGTAAAAAGACCAAACTTGTGTTCAACAGATTTTCACTAATACCATATTCTATTGTTTCCATAAGTACGTTCCTCACTAATGTTTATGTCCCTCCTACATCCGTACCAATCATTTCGGATCATGTAATCGTCTGTTTCATTGAACTTTGAATGTCCCTTATTTATCCGGACAAACCTATTGGGGTTGAAAATTACCTCCCTCATAATTTTATGTAAATGTCCTTTAAACTAATGCGGTAAACGTGATATTCTACAGTATAATGAGTTACGAGGAGTCAAACACATCCGCCTAATGGTGATATCAATTACCTACTTCATGTTTATATGTAAATGTCCTTTAAACTTATGCTATTTACTTTATATTCTACAGTATAATGAGTTACAAGCAGTAAAACACATCCGCATGTCTGTTTTTTATTCCATATAGTCTGTTTCATTGTACTTTCAGCGTCCAACATTTACCCGCACACACCTAATGGGGGTATAAATTACATGGTGTTATCAATTACCTACTTCATGATTTTATGTAAATGTCCTTTAAACTTATGCTATTTACTTTATATTCTACAGTATAATGAAACACATCCGCATGTCTGTTTTTTATTCCATATAGTCTGTTTCATTGTACTTTGAACGTCCCACATTTACCCGCACCCACCTCATGGGGGTAAAAATTACCTACTTCCTGGTCCTTTACACTAATGTAGTAAACATGATATGTTACAGTATAATGAGTTACGAGGAGTCAAACACATCCGCATGTCTCTTTATTATTCCAAATAAACTCATCACATGACTAATCGGTTCAGGATCGCTTCACTCTTTCTCTAATTCTGCTTCGCCTTTCTTCTGTCATATTTCCATCAGCTTTGCAGCTTGAACGTTCTGGTTTTCTTTCCGCGGCTGCCACTTGGCTGGTCTTCGTTTGTTCTAACACCTCTATGCTTCTCCTATCGCGGTTCGCTGGTTCCGAAACTCATTTTTCTCGAATGAAACCCCTATAATGTCAACCAAATCGCTGGGGAAAAAAACGGCGTTCGCGCCATATTCATAAGTTATTGAGTTTTATTGCTTAAAGCTCAGGCCCGTATCCAGGGGGATAGGGGGCACGTGCTCCCTCTCCCTGTAATGAAATATACAAACGATTTTTCCTTTACCCCCTCCTTTGCTTTTTTAGCCAAAAATCGCAAAACGTTTTTGACGCTTCGCCTGAATTTCAGAATTATAATTATACTCTCTTTAGTCCCATGTGCGTGGTTAAAACACTCCATTTTTAATCTTTATACAACCTAATGTGTATTATGCAGCTATATCTTCCATTCAGCATAGGTTTTATGCATAAAATTTGATTTGTTCAAGTGGGTGTTCATTCTATTTTCACCATATTTAAGGCACCTGGGTAGCAGAATTTACAAAATGTACAGCTCTAGTGGTCATAAAACGTCTTTTTTCATTCTCCCATTGGCCCCCTAATGTTTTTAAAAAAATTTGGTTGTGATCTCCCCCTGAAACAAAATCCTGTTTACGGGCATACATGCACAGCTAACGATGAGTGCACTCTAAGCATACTAGGATCAATCATAATGCTTGGGTACTTAAAATAAATGCTTATTGATCTTTAGCATGTGACGAATTTAATGAATGTGATGTTTAATTGTGTCACACGTGTGACGTCACAATAGGCACAATCTATGAAAAATTCTTGACCCTCAGGATGAAGTCATACCATCTCTCCCAAAACTATAAAAGAGGAGGGTTTCTTCGTAGATTATCAGTCAGTCATGTCTTCCCCTACCGAACAGTAACGTCTTTTTAACGGCGCTCTGATAACTCGACCAACTTTTGCGTTTTTTATGTACAACTGGGCTGCATGTACGTTATGACGTCCTAAGGAACCAAGATTTGCAATAAAGAAATGCATGCCTAGCTTGATCTTTATGATGTGATGATAGTGAGCATTATTGTGAATAATGTGAATAATGTTAATGATAATGTGTAGATAAAAATGCCCAGGCAGAACAGCCTGGGTCCTCGAGCTAGCTCGCCCCAGCTAGCTCTCGGACTTCAAGAGTCATTGCCCGACCCCCTTCCCCCAGGGCTAGATCGCCCCAGCTTGCCCTGGTACTTCAAGGAATACAGTGCACTTGTACCTTCAAGTACAAGTGTACTGAGGCCGGCGCTTTGCGCCTATGCTTCAACACGTCCTACAGTTTATTGTTGTACCGCCCCAAGGCCCGGCTTTGCTACTCTAATACCTAATGTTTTTCATTTTCTGGCCATTTTCCATTTTCCGGCAATTTTCCATTTCGGCTATGAATACGAAATTTCAACCAGGGACTAAGGACATCAAAAAGTCACTGATTTTAGGTTAATCTTTAACAAAAGAAGTATTTTCAATGAAAAATTTGAAAATACAATTTTTTTTAATTTTTTGGCAATTTTCCATTTTGGTCCATAAATAAACAAAATACAAATTGGGATACGAAAATATCTATGACTTTAGCCTAATGTTTTACAAAAGAACCATTTTCTATGAAAAAATACGAAAGTAGAAAATTTTCTATTTTATACGGGTTGTTACCTATATTTCCCGGATTTTGCCCGTTTTTCCACTTTCAATTTTCCGGCTTTCACTCGCTTTTCCATTTTATATTCTCTATTTTCTGATTTTACATATTTTCCTTTTTTTCATCGGAAAATTGGCAAAACAAATTTCCATTTTCGAATTTCGGAAACAGATAATGTAAAATTTTTCGAATTTTTTTCATTGAAAAAGTTCTTTTATGAAAGACTAAGCTGAAAGCAGGAATACTTTGATATCGTTCTTTAAAATTTTGTATTCGTGACCAAGATAAAAACTCGATATAAAATGGAAAAATGGATAAACCCTGGAAAATGAAAAAAATTTCCCAATTTGTCGGGTTTTACCCATTTTTCCATTTTTCTGCGATTTTCCATCTTGGCCATACATATATACGAAATATTATTTAAGGACATAAAAAGATCCATGATTTAAGCCTAACCTTTTATAAAAGAACCATTTTCCATAGAAAATCCGAAAATGGAAAATTTTATATTTTCCAGATTTTGCCCGTTTTTCCATTTTCCATTTTCTGGCTTTTACTCATATTTCCATTTTCAGATTTTGCCCATTTCCCATTTTTACATTTCCATTTTTTTATTTTCCATTTTGATTTCCGTTTCTGGATTCTACCTAAGCCTGCTAAAAACTATTAAAAACTATAAAAGCCACTAAAGAATCATAAAAACTATTTAAAAAACCAAGATTTGAAAATTTTAAATCTTTGGTCTTGTCTAGCCTTGCTATTACCATAGAAAATTTTGTCTTCTGCCTTGGGGGTCAGTCTATACAATAATACCGGACAGCATGTTTCAAAAGATGCCAAAAATTTTTTTTCTGGGGCTCTACTAAATTTATAGTAATGGAAATAGAAAAGTTTCTCGTTTTATTAATCACTGACTAGGTTAGGTAGTAGATAAGGTAGGTAGGCATAGCATGATCTCCTTATTTTTGTTTTGTATTAATTTAGGCTACTTTTAATCTAAAATGCTGATAAAAACTTCACAAAGTAAACTACGCTCTCAGGCAGGCGTCATATTCTTTGGCATTACTGAGCGCCACATTAATTACATTACTACATTACATTACATTACTACATTTTTAAATTACTATCATTTGAATAGACACGAATTACGAAATTTGCGCAAAAATACAGGAATCCAACTTTCGAAATTTCAAAATTTGGATTTTCTTTCCGCCAACAGTAATAGCATAATAAATATAGATGATCTTCCGAAATCTGAGAGTTATGTAATTTTTGCATAATATATATAGATGATCTTCCGAAATCTGAGAGTTATGTAATTTTTGCTTTCTTCACATGCTGTGATTATATGATTTTTATTTTTTTATTGCCACAAATTAGCGTCAATCGTGAGAATATCTTAGTAGCTCAAGCTTACTTTTATGGATGCAGCGGATCCTGATTTTTCAAATATCGGATTGGGGTCTCGAATTTTCCAGATAAGGGGTCTGGGTCCCATGCATAAGATATAGATTAGAAGATTAGAACGATCACTAAAACTGTTCCTTTATAAGAATATACTAAGATATGAATGTTTAATGTTCGAAAAGCAAATTTTATTTGACTCAGTCAGCCAGGAAATCCGGTGGAAGTACAAATTTACTGCACAGACTTCTCGAAGATAGGTACAGTGATTATTACAAGGAATGGAAGCTTACAAAGAAAAAAATTGAAGAAACGAAGGTTACCTATTGACGTAAATGGTGTATCGTAGTGCAATATTCAAGAGATTCTAAAGAGGCAGAGCAGTATCCTGAGTTTCTCAGAGCAGTAGAAAATAGTCTTCAAAAATGATTTATTAATGTACGAGTATGCGCAAAACCTTCCTTTCTCTATTTCATGTTTGTAATTTTAGCTAGACAGGATCATCTCTGATGCACAGACAAGATTTTGAAGAAAATTTTTTATGTTAGAGTGCTCATCCTACGAAAATTTCATTTTATATCATTGATCCGGCACAAATCACTATTAAGTCATGCTCAAGAGACAAGGATGACTCCAAAATGACTGCATTTGAGATAGTGCGCGAAGCCCTGAAAAATTTTGATCAATGTTAGGAAATTTGGCGTTTAAATAGCATAATAATCTTATTTACTCGAGTAAGCTCAGAAAACAAAATGCGGGGCACAGCTCGAAAAGCAGTAGGCTAGGAGCTAAAGAAGTTGACATATGCTAATCAGGACGGGGTCTGCCGAAATTTAGCTTTTCTACCCTTACTTCTAAAATTATTATTCTAGGAAATAGGTAGCAAGGATGATTACTACGTTGGACGACCAGCTTTTCGTTTTAATACCAATTTTGTGGAAATTAAATAAGTTAATTTTTCTAAAGACTTCTTTAGTAATGAATTGTGTTGCTTATTCCTCAAAATTTCGTTGTAAATGAGCTCAATTCAAAAACGTTATACAAAAATTCAGCGATGAATAATTACAAAATTGTTCGTGAAAATTTTCAGATTGGACAGATCGGATTAAGGAATGCACTCAACATGGTACATACTTTTTACTCTGACGTTTTGTTCACACAGCGAGCGAATAATAGTTTAGGCACGCAATTTAAACTATGAACAATACCCAAAGATTAATGATTAATCTAAAGTTTAAATTGTCGAGTTTAAAAGCTCGTCAAATTTCGGTCGACTTCATGCTTAAAAAGTAGATTCGCAACATGCAATTTGCTGTTAAATTGGAAAACTAGGGCAAAAATTAAATACCCGTTACCCCTTATTTAGAAAATTACCCGATTTGCATTTCAAAAAATTGCAATATCGGTTCTGAGTATGAGTCCAGAAAAATGGGTAATAACGGGTCTGGGTACCCTTTACTATGTATATGTATGCAGGCCCGTATCCAGGATTCATTCGAATAAGTGGGGGAAGGGGGGCAGAACGGATTCAACATAAATTGATCAGTATCTCGCAAAATCCGTCGTGATAACTAGCATTTTTCGACGTTTTCCGACTTATTCTATCCATTAAGATCATAAAATTCCAACTTTTCGAGAAAAAAATTCTCAATAAAAAATTATCGTTTTTTGGTCGCGTTTGAGCCAAAATTATGGAACATACTTCACATCTGGTGCGAAGCGCCGAAAATTTGAAGATTTTACGTCAAAAACATACAATTTTTCCATCCTTTCGTGTATTATCTAACCTTTCGAATTTTTTTCTACCAAGGTGGGGGGACGGCGGCAAAAATATGGCTCTGTGTGTATGCATGTTTATAAGCGAATGCAAACATAGGACAGTCATTGCTTCCCTACGAACGTAATTTCAATGAAGTATGGTAGAAATCGCTTCCTTATTATAATTTGTTGAGATTAGGATGCCGTCGTCAGTGACGTCACGAAGTAGCGGTATATCTCCACGACGACAACGACATAATGTCGATCGAAATCGCGTCGTCGTCGCCGAAGACGACGAAGAGCCGTCGTCGGCGGCGCTTTCTAGATCGGAGGATAGAGAAGCAAATAATAGAGATGACCAAGCAGTTGTTATGGATGAAGTTGAGCGGGAGATTTTCGCAGACGATGAAGGTGGAGATGTTCCCGATGATGAAGAAAACGCTGAAGAAGACGACGGCGAGGATTTATTCAATGATAATATGGAACAGTAACTACTAACTTTGTTTTATTTTATTCAGGATCGAACTGGTTGAGCGGATGAAACCTGATCTTTTCCGGAGAACCGGAGTTTAGACCGAGACTTCTGAAAATCGGATACTCGGAAAGGAAACAGAACCGGAACATTCGAAAATGCACAACCAAAACCGGAAACGGGACCAAAACTTTGTAAACCTCTTCACCCAGAATTTACAATTTTTCGAAGGTTTCGAAAAATTTCCAAAAAATTCATAGATAAGGTGCTTTTTAAGCGTTTTTAGCTATCTACATTTGCTCAAAAGTGCCAAATTTTCGGCGCTTCACGCAATATACTCATGTCCTGACTATATTCTGTTCAATTTGGACGAGTTTTTCTGATTTTTCGAAATTTTTTTGTTTTTATGTTCTAGAAAGATAGAGCATCGTCAGAAACGCATTCTCGAAGTTTTGCTAAAGTTTTTAGCCGATTTCATAGCAGGTACATAATTTAACATCCCAACACTAATCTAAGGGCATCAACATATTTAACCCTCCCCTGAAAAATGGCCGAGTTCTCCTTTACCAAATTTTTGCCATTAGAAATTGAAATTGCGCACATGGCTGGGAGGGATACTGTATCTACTCGTACATTCTTAATTTCATTCATCCATTCAGAGATTATCGGCCCATACCTGAATTGGATGTGTATGATCCGGACATAATGGACGATTCGGTAGATTATTCTGAAATGTCAATGGATGCTCGACGTAGTGCTGAGCGAGAAATGAGGCAACGCGACCGATTGGAGCTTGAAGAAGGCGGCCGCCTTCTCTATGGTATGTATGCACGAGTATTTTGTACATAAATGTAGTTTACTTACATAATGTAAGCAGGCAAGTAGCTGGCCGTCCTATTTTGGGGAGACCAACACCAATTTTGTGGGACTAAGTTCAAGAAGGCCAAAAGTAGCACAAAATAACGTTTAAAAAGTCATATTTTTCCGATTTTTCTGAATTTTGGGTGGTCTGGACCCCCATTCCCCCAGAGATACGTGCCTGAATGTAAGTACTTACAGAAAGAACGGAATGATAAAAATTAACTGCGTAGTGCATAGTACGCATACATGGGCAAGGTCGAGGTGGCCAGAAGGGGTCGAAATCCAGAAATAGTTATATAGTAAATTGTGATCATTATTTTTGCACAAAGTCTTTTTCTACATGTACAAAGGTGGTACCTACATAAATATCGTTGTTTTTTTTGTAAGCACGTATAATAGATTATAGCATTTTTATAGTAATTTTAATTTTTTAGTATAAACTACCTTTTGACCTATTACTAGTGTACTTTCGTCAATTTATGCATCTCTAGTGACTATAAAAGATTAAAGAGCTTTTAAATACGGCACAGAGCTCCGGAATTTTTGACATTTATTCGGTTTGAAGTCGAATCTGCGGCCTTTTGAATACATGACGGATAAGATAGTTAGGAAGAATAAAATCAGGTTGATTCAATCTTTTAAACTCAAAGCTGAAGTTTCATAAGAGGAAATAACCATAGTTTACTAGAACCGGCGCGATGCGCCAGAAATTTTGATGTTTTGTGTCTTTTCAACTTAATTTTAAGTTCTAAAGGCAGACAATAAGAGAAAACTACTATATTCAATATTTTTTCCAACTTTGTCCTGGATAAAACATTTGCACTTGTCCAGAAACATTTTCAAAAAGCCTGAATTATGCGCGACATGCTTTTCAATCAATTCAATTATCGCTGCATACGCCCGGTCTCTAACCTTTTAAAAAGCCATTTTAGATTAATGATACACGTGTTAATGGATTAAATTCAATTTTAAAACGCAGTCTATTTGCTAAGTTGTTTTCCCTGAGGTATATTAATATTATTTATCTTAATTTATAGTTTGAAAGATGGGTTTTTAGATTTTTTAGTAGTGTTGTTTAGCCAATTTTTGGTTTTTAGTGATTATAAGTACAAAAACTTAGCAATAAACAGAAAATTTTGATAATTTTACTGTTTTCAAGTAGAATTTGTGGGTTTTTTACCGCATCGAGCTCTAAAATTGTCTTGCAGCACCTTTCGTTTTCTCAAAATCGCCTGAAAGTACCTAATCTTCCAAAACCTTAGGTATGAGTAATACACCCCTCTCACCCCCTCTATGCCCATATTTGATAGTATGTTGGCTTGTCAGGGACACAGATAGGTAGCTAAGACAGGTACGAATTATGTATGAGGGCGGAACCATACATGATCTGGGGGGGGGTTTCAGCCCGTTCAGAAAGATTTCCCCCATCGATCTTTTGGCGCAATGAAAATTAAATTCTGCGCATATATAATATGTTTCTCTTCTAAAGTCAAATAATCTAATCGAAGAACATAGCTATGCTTCTGATTTCTTTGCGTAGGTTGAAAGAGGTATGTAGTAGTGTACAAAAAAATTGATATGTGTGGTCAGAGCCGGGAGTGAAATTCCATAATAAAAGACCATCAAAATAGCTTACGCCACATTAATCCAATATGTGTAAACAACCAAAATTTTTAATCTTTTATATTTTGCATTATTTTTATACAATTTTAAAAGCTTTGTAGTGTACGTACATACATAGGTAATCAGAACAAAAAATTATTAATTTGAAAAATTTTTGACATTATTTTATTTCCGTACCCAAAAGGGGTTAAGACTATATTGCAATAAGCTCAACTTCACTTGACGATAGTGCCAGGTCGTCTGAAACCCGTAGGAGGGTAATAAATAACCCCTCACTCACCCATAAATGTAACAGGGAGATGGGGATCCCCACCCAAACTTGGTCGTCTCCCATCCTCCGGAAGCCAAACACCTTTAAAACGGTCGAAAAATTCAATTTTTTCAAAAATCGAAGGGGTTAAAAATTTTCTGGCCTTGGGGTGGATGGGGGACAACTGACTTTGGGTGGGGGATCCCCCATCTACTGTCACGTGTATGTTTGCAATGTCATTCTCTTACTTAATTTTAGATGAATCAGAGGAAGGATCAGATTTATCCGTTGCTGCTCGACGCAAAAGGAGACGAAGACCCGCTCCTGCCGAGGAGGACCGGATTTTCGAAGAGGAGGAAGTATGTGAACTTTTACCTACATACATAAATCTACATATCTACCATTCTTGTGTTCTCAGATAGAGTGATATTTGTAATTCTTGCTCTGTTCAAAAGATAAGCGCTATTTAGTAAAAGTCTGTTTACGAATCGTGAAATCATCTGTCAGAAACATTCGCGCTTGTTGCGATGCAAATTTATGGAATTTTATCGCAATTGAGTGCGACTTCTTTTATTCATTTAACTATCTTTTATTCAATGCACGTTTTTTTGTATTCGGTTAAAATTTTTCCTGATTTACAAAGACTTTTTCGGGACCGTCTTTGTACACGGACAAAGGTAGGCAAAAACTGTAAAAAAGTCAAAAATTCCCGAAAATTTTAAGTCATTGTGTGTTCTACGTATGTCTGTAAATGGCATAAGTTGCAATTAGAAAGGAAAAATGTCAAATTTTTCGGCGCTTCGCGCCGATTTAAGACAATTTTTAGCAGTTTTCCTCGTCAGATAGCCAGAAATTAGACATTACCAAAGGCCGAAAACTCCTGTTTCACCGCACTGAAAGCGCTACTGTACCATATTTTAGTACCCAAAAATTAGCCTTTACAAAATCTGCATGGACTTTTGGGGGCCATCTTTGTACATGTATAGAAAGACCTTGTACAAAAAAACGGTGGTTTTATGTTCTTTTGGCAACTGCTTGCGAATTAAAAACATTGATTATGAATGCAGTAACTCGTCTGAAGAGCCGTGTCTTTTTTTGCACGGGCCTCTTTGCACCGTACAAAAAACCTCCCAAAATCCTTTTGCACGACCGAACATTTTTTGTACTATATGTACATGTGTAGTATGTATATAAAAATTTTCCGCACTTGGCGCGGTATGATTAAACACTGTATTAACTTCACACCATGCTTACATTAGGAAAATCGCTATTTACTAACTGCGGCCACAAATTTATTGCATTTTTGATGATTTCTATTTAAATTTAATGCCAAAATTATAAAAACGCTAGTGATTCAGTTGTTTCCATGTACATGCATAGCTTTTGGCTATTTTCTGTTTAAGTTTTGAAGTCTAAACATAACAGTTTGTAATTTTATGAGCGAGTCTAACAATGAAAATCACACTAATTTTGATTTCCTCAATTTGATCAAAAGATAGATTAAAATTTGAGAATGTAAATGGCACAATTTTCAACAACTTAGAGGTACTGCTATTTTGATAAAAAAACCTAAGTAATAATTGTTGAGCGTGTGTGACACGCTTATTACTGCTTGAAGATCAATAAATATGAACAAATGAAATACATGAAATAAAGTGCTAAAAATATTTAGCATTTCATCTTTAAAAGTGTTCCATTTATTGCATTTTTATATTAAGTCGGCACTCGCCAAACTTTATTGAAGAAAAAGTAATTTAACTACTATGTACATAAGTGTTCAAGAGTTGTTGTGCCTTCTACAGTTCAAAGTTTAGTGAATTATTTCGAAAGAAGCAAAAAGCTAAACCAAATCTGTGTTTTTGTCTTTCTATTTTCAACGCATTTTCTTTTTCCACATTGTGTTTTTTGTCGAAGCAAATACAATATTAATTTAGTAATGGAATGTGCAATGTAGAATAATCATGTCAGTACAAAAGCGATAGACAAACATGAAAAATTCATAATGGTATTGTCGCCTATTGGAGGAAAATTATATTCTCAAATTAGCCGCGCGAAGCACCGAAACTTTTGGATATTTGATCATTAAAAGTCATCTGATTGTTTAAAAATCAACATCTTTCACACGAGTTATTCTCAAATTTTTCTTTGCACCTTGCAAAAAACGCCAAAATTTTTCTTTTTGCTGGACCTAAAAAGTTTGCACTGTGCAGAAAAGCACTGCTGAAATGTGCAGTTGTTCTGCACAGGCAAACTAGTCAAGATAAAAAATAGAATAATGAACCAGTAATTTTAATTTCATGTAAACGAAACGGCGTTTGAATTTTCTTTTGCTGTTAATGATTCAGCTTATTTTATGCATTGAATTGGCAAAGTTCTGGACACAAACTACTTTTGCTTAACTTGGTGTAAAGTAGCAGCAGCTCAACCGGCTTAATTGAAACTTCTCCAAAATTTGGGGTTGCTCATTTTAGGACCAGCCCCATAAAAAATCCTGTGTACTCTTCTGTGAACATTGCATGCATCTTTCATTTGCTTTTTTCATGCAATTTACATACATTGATATAATTGTATTTGCGCGCGATCCGCTTATCACTCGTTTATGCACGTATTAGGGATGTGCCGGTTAACCGGAACCGGAACCGACTGGAACCGACCATTTTTTGGAACCGGAACCGGAACCGAGAACCGATTTTTTGATATTCTAAGAACCGGATCCGGAACCGATTTTTTGATTTTCTAAGAACCGGAACCGGAACCGATCTTTCTTGGAGTCGGTTATCGGTTTTTTAAAATTAGAGTTAAAAATCGAACTTCTTAAAATGTAGTGAAGACATGAAGCAGCAATTCGACCTATTATTACCCAAAAGTTTACAGACTAAAACTTAGTATTGTTCCGGGTAAATTATATTTTAAAAATAACAGTCGTTCTGCTTTTTCGCCATGTAGCCTGTTTCTGAGAGGGTCGTAAATGATTCCAGTGCAACTGACCAGCTGTTCCGATGGAACGCTTGTAGCTGGCGCTGCAAGCAGGGTTGAATCTAAGGGGCGGGGGGGCCGCCCCCATTTGCCAAAAATATTTGGCGAAATAAAGAATGGGATATACAATTTGTAATTATTTTTTGGCCCTCAGTGACCATAATTTCTCGAATTTTTTCGGCGCTACGCGCCGGATGATATCTATTAATGACATTTATTTACTTTCTTGGCCACCTGGAAGCCATTTTCTGTTCATGTAGGTTTCAAAACAATTTTAGCTGCAGAAACAGCTATTTTCGCATAATGTTCTTCTATTTTCAATTAAAAATTTCGATGTTTCGCATCAAATGCTATAAATACAGTAAATCAAGCTGTAAATTAAGCTTCTTGACGTCTATCCGTCTTAATCTCACAAAATTTCCGGCGCTTCGCGCTACGGTTTTTTTGTATTCGGCAAATATTTTTCCCGATGTGCAAAGACTTTTCGGGACCGTCTTTGTACATGTACGAAAGATTTTTGGAGAGACAAGAATTACTAAAAAGGTCTAAAATTCGCAGAAATTTACGGCGCTTCGCGTCGAAATGACTGATTATGTGCTCTATTTATCTTAATAATGGCAGAAACTGCATTTCGAAAGGAAAAATGTCAAATTTTCAGGCGCTTCGCACCGTTTTAATACGATTCTTAGTGATTTTTGCCCTTAGAGACCCATAAATTAGCTGAAATACACTACCAAAAGTCGAACAACTCTGTTTTTACCACTCTAAAATCGCTACTGTATCATATTATAGTACCCAAAAATTTGTGTGTACACAATGTTCAAAGACTTTTGGGGATCATCTTTGTACATGTCAAACGGACCTTGTAAATAAAAATGCTTCGCGCCAGAATTCTGATAAAGTCAAAGAATTTTAGTGATTTTTAGCACAAAATTGTCGAAAATTTTAAAATTTAAAGAAAAAATATTGCGTCAAAAGTGATTGTATACATTGTAAAAACGCCGAATAAAACGCTGTTGCGCGCGTTAAGGGCAAATTTTTGGACCTATTTTCGACTGTTTTTGGAAAAGTTGGGATACTGCCCCCTTAGGAAAATCCTAGATCCGCCACTGGCTGCAAGATACTGCTTAGCTATAAACGCGAGAATCGGCAAATTCTTCGACTTCTCTTTCCACCATTGCAGCAGATCTTCGTCATGAATTAAGCATTTCGATTTCGTATAAGCCTCCAATTAAGAAACGCATAGATAATATTCAGTGATTTATAAGTAAATTGTCAACTAGACGTAAAACTTATTTGAACGTGCAGTTGCCAGATAGAAACGACTTCCTGAATAATTTATCTTTCGATTACATCATCACATGTTCCGGTGAAGTCAAGCTATCAAGAGCGTACATACTTCAACACAGGAACCGAGAACCAGAACCGGAACCGGAACCGACGGTTCTCTAGTTGAAGAACCGGAACCGGAACCGGAACCGACGGTTCCAACTTACGCAAGAACCGAAACCGGAACCGAAATTCTTGTTTTCCAAGAACCGGAACCGGAACCGACTTTTTTGAAAAACCTGGAACCGGAACATCCCTATTACGTATGTAGAAAATTGACTAGATTAAGAATTTTAAAATTTAAGATTAATAAAATAAGATTAAATTTACGTAATTGCATATTTGACTAAGCACCTTAAACGCAACGCTTTGCCGCAGATACTGGAAGGCGTGGACATCCTGGAAAATATGCGTGGTCGCCAGGTTTTTGAACACGTTCAGGTGCCCGTAGTCGCTCAAGAAATCAAGCGTCGTTTTAAAGGCTTTTTGCAGAGCTATAGGGACGAAAGGGGGGCCTTGATTTTTGTGGAAAGAATACGAACTATGTGTCAAGGTATGTAAGTGATTCCTTTCCCTGAGGAATTTATTCAGTTAGAACATGATCATGTGTAAATTAAACTGAGAAGTAGATAATCTTATTTATTTGAATAATGCATCCTATATGTGTGCATGTAGACAATCGAAAGTTCATATGAAGTCTCGTGTGAAATACTTGATTTTTTCGAATTAATTTTATAGCAGCTTGGTTGCAATGGGTACGAAAAATAATGCCTCGTAATCTTATTTTTTGTCGTATTCAGTCACGTTCCTCGTTTCGCTTACATTATTTTATTTTTGTCCACATTTTCCCTGACTTTTTCAAAAATATGTTTTTATGTAATCAATACCAGAGGCACACCTGGGCAGTGCCCCATATCGCCCTCAACCGGCAATGGGCCGGACCAATCCTGCAACGGGGCGAAGGGTCTCTGGGATGGAGGCTATGTTTTGTACATGGGCCTAGATACATGCAGAAGGTCCATTGACAGTCTAAATATGACGACTTGAGAAGCAAATGAGCAAACTACTTCATATGCTACCTATGTACCAAGTAACCTTTTTCCAAGTGCATGACAACTCAAGATAACCCTTTTGAGAAGCAGTCCACCTTTTTTGAGGACCGACCAACCTATTTATGAGGAGCAGCCAACCTTTTTTGGGAACCGACCAACCTTTTTAAGGAGCAGCCAACCTTTTTTGGGAACCAACCAACCTTTTCTTGGGAACCAGCCAACCTTTTAAAGAGCAGTCAACCTTTTTTGGGAACCAACCAACCTTTTTATAGGAACCAGCCAACCTTTTTTGGGAACCGACCAACCTTTTTAAGGGAGCAGGCAACCTTTTGGGAACCAGCCAACCTTTTTAAGGAACCAGCCAACCTTTTTTGGGAACCAACCAACCTTTTTAAGGAAGACCAACCAGCGCAACCTTTTTGGGAACTAGCCAACCTTTTTAAGGAACCAGCCAACCTTTTTAAGGAACCAGCCAACCTTTTTAAGGAACCAGCCAACCTTTTTAAGGAACCAGCCAACTTTTTTTGGGAACCGACCAACCTTTTTAAGGGAGCAGGCAACCTTTTTTGGGAACTAGCCAACCTTTTTAAGGAACCAGCCAACCTTTTTAAGGAACCAGTCAACCTTTTTAAGGAACCAGCCAACCTTTTTAGGGAACCAGCCAACTTTTTTTGGGAACCGACCAACCTTTTTAAGGGAGCAGGCAACCTTTTTTGGGAACTAGCCAACCTTTTTAAGGAACCAGCCAACCTTTTAAGGAACCAGCCAACCTTTTTAAGGAACCAGCCAACCTTTTTAAGGAACCAGCCAACTTTTTTTGGGAACCGACCAACCTTTTTAAGGAACCAGCCAACCTTTTTAAGGAACCAGCCAACCTTTTTTGAGGAACCGACCAACCTTTTTAAGAGAGCAGGCAACCTTTTTAAGGAACTGACCAACCTTTTTAAGGAACCAGCCAACCTTTTTTGGGAACCGACCAACCTTTTTAAGGGAGCAGCCAACCTTTTTTGGGAACCAGCTAACCTTTTTAAGGAATCAGCCAACCTTTTTTTGGGAACCGACCAACCTTTTCAAGGAGCCAGGCAACCTTTTTAAGAGAACCAGCCAACCATTTCTTGGGAACCGACCAACCTTTTTAAGAAACCAGCCAACCTTTTTTGGGAACCGACCAACCTCTTTAAGGAACCAGCCAACCTTTTTTTGGGAACCGACCAACCTTTTTAAGGAACCAGCCAACCTTTTTAAGGAACCAGCCAACCTTTTTTAAGGAAGCAGCCAACCTTTTTAGGGAACCAGCCAACTTTTTTGGGAACCGACCAACCTTTTTAAGGGAGCAGCCAACCTTTTTTGGGAACCGACCAACCTTTTAAGGAACCAGCCAACTTTTAAGGAACCAGCCAACCTTTTAAGGAACCAGCTAACCTTTTCAAGGAACCAGCCAACCTTTTTTGGGAACCGACCAACCTTTTTAAGAGAGCAGGCAACCTTTTTTGGGAACTGACCAACCTCTTTAAGGAACCAGCCAACCTTTTTTGGGAACCGACCAACCTTTTTAAGGAACCAGCCAACCTTTTTTGGGAACCGACCAACCTTTTTAAGGAACCAGCCAACTTTTTTGGGAACCGACCAACCTTTTTAAGGAACCAGCCAACTTTTTTTGGGAACCGACCAACCTTTTTAAGGAGCCAGCCAACCTTTTTTGGGAACCAGACCAACCTTTTTAAGGAACCAGCCAACCTTTTTAAGGAACCAGCCAACCTTTTTTGGGAACCGACCAACCTTTTTAAGAGAGCAGGCAACCTTTTTTAGGGAACCGACCAACCTTTTTAAGGAACCAGCCAACCTTTTTTGGGAACCGACCAACCTTTTTAAGGAACCAGCCAACCTTTTTAAGGAACCAGACCAACCTTTTTAAGAAACCAGCCAACCTTTTTTGGGAACCGACCAACCTTTTCAAGGAACCAGCCAACCTTTTTTGGGAACCGAGCCAACCTTTTTAAGGAACCAGCCAACCTTTTTAAGGAACCGACCAACCTTTTTAAGGAACCAGCCAACCTTTTTAAGGAACCAGCCAACTTCTTTGGGAACCAGATCAACCTTTTTAAGGGAGCAGGCAACCTTTTTTGGGAACTAGACCTACCTCTTTAAGGAACCAGCCAACCTTTTTTGGGAACCGACCAACCTTTTTAAGGAACCAGCCAACTTTTTTTGGGAACCGACCAACCTTTTTAAGGGAGCAGGCAACCTTTTTTGGGAACTAGCCAACCTTTTTAAGGAACCAGCCAACCTTTTTAAGGAACCAGTCAACCTTTTTAAGGAACCAGCCAACCTTTTAAGGAAGCAGCCAACCTTTTTTGGGAACCGACCAACCTTTTTAAGGACAGCAACCTTTTAAGGCCAACCTTTTTAGGGAACCAGCCAACCTTTTTAAGGAACCAGTCAACCTTTTTAAGGAACCAGCCAACCTTTTAAGGAACCAGCCAACCTTTTTGAGGAACCGACCAACCTTTTTAAGGAACCAGCTAACCTTTTTAAGGAACCAGCCACCTTTTCTTGGGAACCGACCAACCTTTTTAAGAAACCAGCCAACCTTTTTTGGGAACCGTAACCTAACCTCTTTTAAGGAACCAGCCAACCTTTTTTGGGAACCGACCAACCTTTTTAAGGAACCAGCCAACCTTTTTTAGGAACCAGCCAACTTTTTTGGGAACCGAGCCAACCTTTTTAAGGAACCAGCCAACCTTTTTTGGGAACCGACCAACCTTTTTAAAGGAACCAGCCAACCTTTTTTGGGAACCGACCAACCTTTTTAAGGAACCAGCTAACCTTTTTAAGGAACCAGCCAACCTTTTCTTGGGAACCGACCAACCTTTTTAAGAAACCAGCGTAACCTTTTTTGGGAACCAGCCAACCTTTTTAAGGAAGCCAGCCAACCTTTTTAAGGAACCAGCCAACCTTGTTAAGGAACCGACCAACCTTTCTTAAGGAACCAGCCAACCTTTTTAAGGAGAGCCAGGCAACCTTTTTTGGGAACCGACCAACCTTTTTAAGGGAGCAGGCAACCTTTTTGGGAACTAGCCAACCTTTTTAAGGAACCAGCCAACCTTTTTAAGGAACCAGCCAACCTTTTTAAGGAACCAGCCAACCTTTTTAAGGAACCAGCCAACCTTTTTTGGGAACCGACCAACCTTTTTAAGGAACCAGCCAACCTTTTTTAGGGAACCAGCCAACCTTTTTAAGGAACCAGCCAACCTTTTTAAGGAACCAGCCAACCTTTTCTTGGGAACCGACCAACCTTTTTAAGAGACCAGCCAACCTTTTTTGGGAACCGTAGCCAACCTTTTTAAGGAACCAGCCAACCTTTTTTGGGAACCGACCAACCTTTTTAAGGAACCAGCCAACCTTTTTTGGGAACCGACCAACCTTTTTAAGAAACCAGCCAACCTTTTTTGGGAACCGACCAACCTTTTTAAGAAACCAGCCAACCTTTTTTGGGAACCGACCAACCTTTTTAAGGGAGCAGGCAACCTTTTTTGGGAACTAGCCAACCTTTTTAAGGAACCAGCTAACCTTTTTAAGGAACCAGCCAACCTTTTTTGGGAACCGACCAACCTTTTTAAGAAACCAGCCAACCTTTTTTGGGAACCGACCAACCTTTTTAAGGAACCAGCCAACCTTTTTTGGGAACCGACCAACCTTTTTAAGGAACCAGACTAACCTTTTTAAGAAACCAGCCAACCTTTTTAAGGAACCAGCCAACTTTTTTGGGAACCGACCAACCTTTTTAAGAAACCAGCCAACCTTTTTTGGGAACCAGCCAACCTTTTTAAGGAACCAGCCAACCTTTTTAAGGAACCAGCCAACCTTTTCTTGGGAACCGACCAACCTTTTTAAGAAACCAGCCAACCTTTTTTGGGAACCGACCAACCTTTTTAAGGAACCAGCCAACCTTTTTTGGGAACCGACCAACCTTTTTAAGGAACCAGCTAACCTTTTTAAGGAACCAGCCAACCTTTTTGGGAACCAACCAACCTTTTTAAGGGAGCAGGCAACCTTTTTTGGGAACTAGCCAACCTTTTTAAGGAACCAGCCAACCTTTTTAAGGAACCAGTCAACCTTTTTAAGGAACCAGCCAACCTTTTTAAGGAACCAGCCAACCTTTTTTGGGAACCGACCAACCTTTTTAAGGAACCAGCTAACCTTTTTAAGGAACCAGCCAACCTTTTTTGGGAACCGACCAACCTTTTTAAGGGAGCAGGCAACCTTTTTTGGGAACTAGCCAACCTTTTTAAGGAACCAGCCAACCTTTTTAAGGAACCAGCCAACCTTTTTTGGGAACCGACCAACCTTTTTAAGGAACCAGCCAACCTTTTTTGGGAACCGACCAACCTTTTTAAGGGAGCAGGCAACCTTTTTTGGGAACTAGCCAACCTTTTTAAGGAACCAGCCAACCTTTTTAAGGAACCGAGCCAACCTTTTTAAGGAACCAGCCAACCTTTTTTGGGAACCGAGCCAACCTTTTTAAGGAACCAGCCAACTTTTTTGGGAACCGACCAACCTTTTTAAGGGAGCAGGCAACCTTTTTGGGAACTAGCCAACCTTTTTAAGGAACCAGCCAACCTTTTTAAGGAACCAGCTAACCTTTTTAGGGAACCAGCCAACCTTTTTTGGGAACCGACCAACCTTTTTAAGAAACCAGCCAACCTTTTTTGGGAACCGACCAACCTTTTTAAGAAACCAGCCAACCTTTTTTGGGAACCAGACCAACCTTTTTAAGGAACCAGCCAACCTTTTTAAGGAACCAGCCAACCTTTTCTTGGGAACCGACCAACCTTTTTAAGAGAGCAGGCAACCTTTTTTGGGAACTAACCTACCTCTTTAAGGAACCAGCCAACCTTTTTTGGGAACCGACCAACCTTTTTAAGGAACCAGCCAACCTTTTTAGGGAACCAGACCAACCTTTTTAAGGAACCAGCCAACCTTTTTAGGGAACCGACCAACCTTTTTAAGGAACCAGGCCAACCTTTTTAAGGAACCAGCCAACCTTTTTTGGGAACCGACCAACCTTTTTAAGAAACCAGCCAACCTTTTTTTGGGAACCGACCAACCTTTTTAAGGAACCAGCTAACCTTTTTAAGGAACCAGCCAACCTTTTTTGGGAACCGACCAACCTTTTTAAGGAACCAGCCAACCATTTTTTGGGAACCGACCAACCTTTTTAAGAAACCAGCCAACCTTTTTTGGGAACCGACCAACCTTTTTAAGGAACCAGCCAACCTTTTTAAGGAACCAGCCAACCTTTTCTTGGGAACCGACCAACCTTTTTAAGAAACCAGCCAACCTTTTTTGGGAACCGACCAACCTTTTTAAGGAACCAGCCAACCTTTTTTGGGAACCGACCAACCTTTTTAAGGAACCAGCTAACCTTTTTAAGGAACCAGCCAACCTTTTTAAGGAACCAGCCAACCTTTTTTTGGGAACCGACCAACCTTTTTAAGAGGAACCAGCCAACCATTTCTTGGGAACCGACCAACCTTTTTAAGAAACCAGCCAACCTTTTTTGGGAACCGACCAACCTTTTTAAGGAACCAGCTAACCTTTTTAAGGAACCAGCCAACCTTTTTTGGGAACCGACCAACCTTTTTAAGGAACCAGCTAACCTTTTTAAGGAACCAGCCAACCATTTTTGGGAACCGACCAACCTTTTTAAGGGAGCAGGCAACCTTTTTGGGAACTAGCCAACCTTTTTAAGGAACCAGACCAACCTTTTTTGGGAACCGACCAACCTTTTTAAGGAACCAGCTAACCTTTTTAAGGAACCAGCCAACCTTTTTTGGGAACCGACCAACCTTTTTAAGAAACCAGCCAACCATTTTTGGGAACCGACCAACCTTTTTAAGGAACCAGCCAACCTTTTTTGGGAACCGACCAACCTTTTTAAGGAACCAGACTAACCTTTTTAAGGAACCAGCCAACCTTTTTAGGGAAGCAGCCAACTTTTTTTGGGAACCGACCAACCTTTTTAAGAAACCAGCCAACCTTTTTTGGGAACCGACCAACCTTTTTAAGGAACCAGCCAACCTTTTTAAGGAACCAGCCAACCTTTTTTTGGGAACCAGACCAACCTTTTTAAGGAACCAGCCAACCTTTTTTGGGAACCGACCAACCTTTTTAAGGAACCAGCCAACCTTTTTAAGGAACCAGCCAACCTTTTTTGGGAACCGACCAACCTTTTTAAGGAACCAGCCAACCTTTTTAAGGAACCAGCCAACCTTTTTTAGGGAACCAGACCAACCTTTTTAAGGAACCAGCCAACCTTTTTTGGGAACCGACCAACCTTTTTAAGAAACCAGCCAACCTTTTTTGGGAACCGACCAACCTTTTTAAGGAACCAGCCAACCTTTTTAAGGAACCAGCCAACCTTTTTTGGGAACCGACCAACCTTTTTAAGGAACCAGCCAACCTTTTTTTGGGAACCGACCAACCTTTTTAAGAAACCAGCCAACCTTTTTTGGGAACCGACCAACCTTTTTAAGAAACCAGCCAACCTTTTTTGGGAACCGACCAACCTTTTTAAGGAACCAGCTAACCTTTTTAAGGAACCAGCCAACCTTTTTTGGGAACCGACCAACCTTTTTAAGAAACCAGCCAACCTTTTTTGGGAACCGACCAACCTTTTTAAGGAACCAGCTAACCTTTTTAAGGAACCAGCCAACCTTTTTTGGGAACCGACCAACCTTTTTAAGGAACCAGCTAACCTTTTTAAGGAACCAGCCAACCTTTTTTGGGAACCGACCAACCTTTTTAAGAAACCAGCCAACCTTTTTTGGGAACCGACCAACCTTTTTAAGGAACCAGCCAACCTTTTTTGGGAACCGACCAACCTTTTTAAGGAACCAGACTAACCTTTTTAAGGAACCAGCCAACCTTTTTTTGGGAACCGACCAACCTTTTTAAGAAACCAGCCAACCATTTTTGGGAACCGACCAACCTTTTTAAGGAACCAGCCAACCTTTTTTGGGAACCGACCAACCTTTTTAAGGAACCAGCTAACCTTTTTAAGGAACCAGCCAACCTTTTTTGGGAACCGACCAACCTTTTTAAGGAACCGAGCCAACCTTTTTAAGGAACCAGCCAACCTTTTTTAGGGAACCGACCAACCTTTTTAAGGAACCAGCTAACCTTTTTAAGGAACCAGCCAACCTTTTTTGGGAACCGACCAACCTTTTTAAGAAACCAGCCAACCTTTTTTGGGAACCGACCAACCTTTTTAAGGAACCAGCCAACCTTTTTTTGGGAACCGACCAACCTTTTTAAGGAACCAGCCAACCTTTTTTTGGGAACCGACCAACCTTTTTAAGAAACCAGCCAACCATTTTTGGGAACCGACCAACCTTTTTAAGAAACCAGCCAACCTTTTTTAGGGAACCGACCAACCTTTTTTAAGGAACCAGCTAACCTTTTTAAGGAACCAGCCAACCTTTTTTTGGGAACCGACCAACCTTTTTAAGAAACCAGCCAACCTTTTTTGGGAACCGACCAACCTTTTTAAGAAACCAGCCAACCTTTTTTGGGAACCGACCAACCTTTTTAAGGGAGCAGGCAACCTTTTTTGGGAACTAGCCAACCTTTTTAAGGAACCAGCTAACCTTTTTAAGGAACCAGCCAACCTTTTTTGGGAACCGACCAACCTTTTTAAGAAACCAGCCAACCATTTTTGGGAACCGACCAACCTTTTTAAGAAACCAGCCAACCTTTTTTGGGAACCGACCAACCTTTTTAAGGAACCAGCCAACCTTTTTTGGGAACCGAGCCAACCTTTTTAAGGAACCAGCTAACCTTTTTAAGGAACCAGCCAACCTTTTTTGGGAACCGACCAACCTTTTTAAGAAACCAGCCAACCTTTTTTGGGAACCGACCAACCTTTTTAAGGAACCAGCCAACCTTTTTTGGGAACCGACCAACCTTTTTAAGGAACCAGCCAACCTTTTTAAGGAACCAGCCAACCTTTTTAGGGAACCAGCCAACCTTTTTTAGGGAACCGACCAACCTTTTTAAGGAACCAGCCAACCTTTTTTGGGAACCGACCAACCTTTTTAAGAAACCAGCCAACCTTTTTTGGGAACCGACCAACCTTTTTAAGGAACCAGCTAACCTTTTTAAGGAACCAGCCAACCTTTTTTGGGAACCGACCAACCTTTTTAAGAAACCAGCCAACCTTTTTTGGGAACCGACCAACCTTTTTAAGAAACCAGCCAACCTTTTTTGGGAACCAGACCAACCTTTTTAAGGAACCAGCTAACCTTTTTAAGGAACCAGCCAACCTTTTTTGGGAACCGACCAACCTTTTTAAGAAACCAGCCAACCTTTTTTGGGAACCGACCAACCTTTTTAAGAAACCAGCCAACCTTTTTTGGGAACCGACCAACCTTTTTAAGGAACCAGCCAACCTTTTTAGGGAACCAGACCAACCTTTTTAAGGAACCAGCCAACCTTTTTTGGGAACCGACCAACCTTTTTAAGGAACCAGCCAACCTTTTTTGGGAACCGACCAACCTTTTTAAGAAACCAGCCAACCTTTTTTGGGAACCGACCAACCTTTTTAAGAAACCAGCCAACCTTTTTTGGGAACCGACCAACCTTTTTAAGGAACCAGCCAACCTTTTTTGGGAACCGACCAACCTTTTTAAGGAACCAGACTAACCTTTTTAAGGAACCAGCCAACCTTTTTAGGGAACCGACCAACCTTTTTAAGGAACCGACCAACCTTTTCAAGAAACCAGCCAACCTTTTTTGGGAACCGACCAACCTTTTTAAGGAACCAGCTAACCTTTTTAAGGAACCAGCCAACCTTTTCTTGGGAACCGACCAACCTTTTTAAGAAACCAGCCAACCTTTTTTGGGAACCGACCAACCTTTTTAAGGAACCAGCCAACCTTTTTTGGGAACCGACCAACCTTTTTAAGGAACCAGACCAACCTTTTTAAGGAACCAGCCAACCTTTTTGGGAACCGGCCAACCTTTTTGGGAACCGAGCCAACCTTTTTAAGAAACCAGCCAACCATTTTTGGGAACCGACCAACCTTTTTAAGGAACCAGCCAACCTTTTTTGGAAGACAACCAGACGCAACCTTTTTAAGGAACCAGCCAACCTTTTTTGGGAACCGACCAACCTTTTTAAGAAACCAGCCAACCATTTTTGGGAACCGACCAACCTTTTTAAGAAACCAGCCAACCTTTTTTGGGAACCGACCAACCTTTTTAAGGAACCAGCTAACCTTTTTAAGGAACCAGCCAACCTTTTTTTGGGAACCGACCAACCTTTTTAAGAAACCAGCCAACCATTTTTGGGAACCGACCAACCTTTTTAAGAAACCAGCCAACCTTTTTTGGGAACCGACCAACCTTTTTAAGGAACCAGCTAACCTTTTTAAGGAACCAGCCAACCTTTTTTGGGAACCGACCAACCTTTTTAAGGAACCAGACCTAACCTTTTTAAGGAACCAGCCAACCTTTTTTGGGAACCGACCAACCTTTTTAAGGAACCAGCTAACCTTTTTAAGGAACCAGCCAACCTTTTCTTGGGAACCGACCAACCTTTTTAAGCAGAACCAGGCCAACCATTTTTTGGGAACCGACCAACCTTTTTAAGGAACCAGCCAACCTTTTTTGGGAACCGACCAACCTTTTTAAGGAACCAGACCAACCTTTTTAAGGAACCAGCCAACCTTTTTAAGGAACCAGCCAACCTTTTTTGGGAACCGACCAACCTTTTTAAGGAACCAGCCAACCTTTTTTGGGAACCGACCAACCTTTTTAAGGAACCAGCTAACCTTTTTAAGGAACCAGCCAACCTTTTTTTGGGAACCGACCAACCTTTTTAAGAAACCAGCCAACCTTTTTTGGGAACCGACCAACCTTTTTAAGGAACCAGCCAACCTTTTTTGGGAACCGACCAACCTTTTTAAGGAACCAGCCAACCTTTTTAAGGAACCAGCCAACCTTTTTAGGGAACCGAGCCAACCTTTTTAAGGAACCAGCCAACCATTTTTGGGAACCGACCAACCTTTTTAAGAAACCAGCCAACCTTTTTTGGGAACCGACCAACCTTTTTAAGGAACCAGCTAACCTTTTTAAGGAACCAGCCAACCTTTTCTTGGGAACCGACCAACCTTTTTAAGAAACCAGCCAACCTTTTTTGGGAACCGACCAACCTTTTTAAGAAACCAGCCAACCTTTTTTGGGAACCGACCAACCTTTTTAAGGAACCAGACAACCTTTTTAAGGAACCAGCCAACCTTTTTAAGGAACCAGCCAACCTTTTTTGGGAACCGACCAACCTTTTTAAGGGAGCAGGCAACCTTTTTTGGGAACTAGCTAACCTTTTTAAGGAACCAGCCAACCTTTTTTGGGAACCGACCAACCTTTTCTAAGGAACCGAGCCAACCTTTTTTGGGAACCAGACCAACCTTTTTAAGGAACCAGCCAACCTTTTTTAAGGAACCAGACCAACCTTTTTAAGGAACCAGCCAACCTTTTTTGGGAACCAGACCAACCTTTTTAAGGGAGCAGGCAACCTTTTTTGGGAACCAGCCAACCTTTTTTGGGAACCAGACCAACCTTTTTAAGGAACCAGCTAACCTTTTTAAGGAACCAGCCAACCTTTTTTGGGAACCGACCAACCTTTTTAAGGAGCAGGCAACCTTTTTTGGGAACTAGCCAACCTTTTTTGAGGAACCGACCAACCTTTTTAAGGAACCAGCCAACCTTTTTTGGGAACCGACCAACCTTTTTAAGGAACCAGGCTAACCTTTTTAAGGAACCAGCCAACCTTTCTTAGGAACCGAGCCAACCTTTTTTGGGAACCAGACCAACCTTTTTAAGAAACCAGCCAACCATTTTTGGGAACCGACCAACCTTTTTAAGAAACCAGCCAACCTTTTTTGGGAACCGACCAACCTTTTTAAGGAACCAGCTAACCTTTTTAAGGAACCAGCCAACCTTTTTATGGAACCAGCCAACCATTTTTGGGAACCGACCAACCTTTTCTAAGAAACCAGCCAACCTTTTTTGGAGAACCGACCAACCTTTTTAAGGAACCAGCTAACCTTTTTAAGGAACCAGCCAACCTTTTTTTGGGAACCGACCAACCTTTTTAAGAAACCAGCCAACCATTTTTGGGAACCGACCAACCTTTTTAAGAAACCAGCCAACCTTTTTTTGGGAACCGACCAACCTTTTTAAGGAACCAGCTAACCTTTTTAAGGAACCAGCCAACCTTTTTTGAACCGGCAACCTTTAAGAACCAACCATTTTTTGGGAACCGACCAACCTTTTCAAGAAACCAGCCAACCTTTTCTTGGGAACCGACCAACCTTTTTAAGGAACCAGCTAACCTTTTTAAGGAACCAGCCAACCTTTTCTTGGGAACCGACCAACCTTTTTAAGAAACCAGCCAACCTTTTTTGGGAACCGAACCAACCTTTTTAAGGAACCAGCCAACCTTTTTTGGGAACCGACCAACCTTTTTAAGGAACCAGCCAACCTTTTTAAGGAACCAGCCAACCTTTTTAAGGAACCAGCCAACCATTTTTGGGAACCGACCAACCTTTTTAAGAAACCAGGCAACCTTTTTTGGGAACCGACCAACCTTTTTAAGGAACCAGCTAACCTTTTTAAGGAACCAGCCAACCTTTTCTTGGGAACCGACCAACCTTTTTAAGGAACCAGCCAACCTTTTTTGGGAACTAACCTACCTCTTTTTAAGGAACCAGCCAACCTTTTTTGGGAACCGACCAACCTTTTTAAGGAACCAGCCAACCTTTTTTGGGAACCGACCAACCTTTTTAAGGAACCAGCTAACCTTTTTAAGGAACCAGCCAACCTTTTTTAGGGAACCGACCAACCTTTTTAAGAAACCAGCCAACCTTTTTTGGGAACCGACCAACCTCTTTAAGGAACCAGCCAACCTTTTCTTGGGAACCGACCAACCTTTTTAAGAGAGCAGGCAACCTTTTTTGGGAACCAGCCAACCTTTTTAAGGAACCAAGCCAACCTTTTTAAGGGAACCAGACCAACCTTTTCTTGGGAACCGACCAACCTTTTTAAGAGCAGCAGCTTTTTTGAGACCAACCTACCTTTTTGGGAACCAGCCAACCTTTTTGAGGAACCAGCCAACCTTTTTTAAGGAACCAGCCAACCTTTTTAAGGAACCAGCCAACCTTTTTTGGGAACCGACCAACCTTTTTAAGAAACCAGCCAACCATTTTTGGGAACCGACCAACCTTTTTAAGGAACCAGCCAACCTTTTTAAGGAACCAACCACCTTTTCTTGGGAACCGACCAACCTTTTTAAGGAGACCAGGCCAACCTTTTTTGGGAACCGACCAACCTCTTTTAAGGAACCAGCCAACCTTTTTGGGAACCGACCAACCTTTTTAAGGAACCAGCCAACCTTTTTTGGGAACCAGACCAACCTTTTTAAGGAACCAGCCAACCTTTTTAAGGAACCAACCAACTTTTTCTTGGGAACCGACCAACCTTTTTAAGAAACCAGCCAACCTTTTTTGGGAACCGACCAACCTTTTTAAGGAACCAGCCAACCTTTTTTGGGAACCGACCAACCTTTTTAAGAGAGCAGGCAACCTTTTTTGGGAACCGACTAACCTTTTTAAGGAACCAGCCAACCTTTTTTGGGAACCGACCAACCTTTTTAAGAAACCAGCCAACCTTTTTTGGGAACCAACCAACCTTTTTAAGGAACCAGCCAACCTTTTTAAGGAACCAACCACCTTTTTCTTGGGAACCGACCAACCTTTTTAAGGGAACCAGGCCAACCTTTTTAGGGAACCAGCCAACCTTTTTAAGGAACCAGTCAACCTTTTTAGGAACCAGACCAACCTTTTTTGGGAACCAGCCAACCTTTTTAAGGAACCAGCCAACCTATTTTTGGGAACCGACCAACCTTTTTAAGGAACCAGGCAACCTTTTTAAGGAACCAACCACCTTTTCTTGGGAACTAACCTAACCTTTTTAAGGAACCAGCCAACCTTTTTTGGGAACTAACCAACCTCTTTTCAGGGAACCAGCCAACCTATTTTAAGGGAGCAAACCAACCTTTATAAGGGAGCAGGCAACCTTTTTTGGGAACCGACCGACCTTTTTGAGGAACCGGCCAACCTTTTTTGGAGAATCAACTATCTTTTTTGGGAACCCAGCCAACCTTTTTGTGGAACCAGCCAACCTTTTTAACGAAGCAGCCAACCTTTTTTTGGGAACCGACCAACCTTTTCAAGCGAAGCAGCCAACCTTTTTTGGGAACTAACCTACCTTTTTAAGGAACCAGCCAACCTTTTTCACGAGCCAGACAACCTTTTCTCAAGAACCAGGCAACCTTGTTTAGAAAGCAGACAACTTTTTATTCTAAAACCAGACTATGTACCATTTTTCAGAAACCAGGGAACCTTTTTCAAGAACGAGGCACCTTTAATGAACCGGGCAACCATATTTCAGAAACCAGAAAAGCTTAATTTTCGAAAACCAGGCAACTTTTCTCATGAGCCAGACAATATTTTCTTCAAAAACCAGACAACCTTTTTCTGGAACCAGTCAGCCTTTTTCAAGAAGCAGGCAATCTTTTTCAGGGATCGGGCAACCTTTTTTCAGAAACCAGATAACCTCTCAAAAAAACAGGTAACATTTTTAAAAAACCAGGCCTATTCTTGACTGTTTTTGAAATAGCTGGGGCACTGCCATCCTTAGGAAAATCCTACATCCGCCACTGATTCAGAAAGTTGCATAATTTAGTGTAAATGAATAAGTTTCAAAAATTTCTGGTACTTCATGCTAGATGTAATTACGGCATTGCTTATATTCAGAAACCTGTAAAATTGAGCTTAAAAGGATTACAAAATGTTTGTAATTTTCTTGCGCTTTGCGCCAAATCCAATTTCTGTTTTGCTTATCTTCAGAGAGCTTCAGAATTGAGCTTCAAGGGATAAAATTATAAAAACAGTCAAAAATTCCCATTACTTTGCTGCAAAGTTTTATAATGTGCACATTGATGCATTGTTTGTCCTAAAAAAACTGCAAAATTGAGTTCAAAAGAGTAAAAACGCTAAAATTCTTCTCAAATCACTATTATTTATTTTATCACCACGAGCTAAAGATATGATTCCATGACGCAAAACACGTCAGAAAATGTCGATTTATCGCATAAGCTGGCTTATAAACGTTATATACATTTTCAAGATATTAGCAATTCTCTCTCCCTGAAATAAAATCCTGGCCAAGGGGCTGTTTAGATGTGAATCATATTATTTTTGAATAGATCCACGATTTCTAGAGGGGATGGGGTGGAGTAGAAATGACTTTTTTCGAAAAATAGCAAGAAATATTTTCAGCGATGTCAAAAGTTATGCTCAAACCAGCGACGTTCACAGTCTAAGAAGTTTGCCCTACTATAATTTATTTAATAGTGCTTCTGAAACAAACAAGGATCTAAACAAGTAGAATTTTAAACATTTCAAGTCGAAATTCAAAGTTTTTCGTCGCATTTTAAGTATTGGCTTCAGAGTAAGTATTTTGAAAACGTTTAAAGTTTAAATGCTTAGAATCTCAATAAAGTAATAGTCCGACCTTAAATGTCAAAAATTTTGAAAATTTACATCACATATTTTTATTTTGCAAATTATGTTGGGCTATTGGAAAATAATGCCGAATCTGCGCTTATTTTTGAGAGCACTGTTCATTTTGTTTGAAGCTGATTTATACTTGAGTAACCCAGCTGTGTAGCACTAAGCACGATACACTGCACGTCATCTAATCTCCCGTCTACTGCTCATATATATGTAGAATTTTGCTTAGTAACATTAACGCGTTAAAATTAAATAAAATTAAATTATAATTAGTGCGACCGACGTTTGTTGCCTCAGTTTAAACCACGGTTTTTTATGCTCGGCAAAGATTTTTCCCGATGTACAAAGACTTTTCGGGACCGTCTTTGTACATATACAAAGATTTTTGGGAAGACAAAAATTGCAAAAAAGGTCTAAAATTCGCAAAAATTTTCGGTGCTTCGTGCCGAAATGAGTAATTGTGTGTTCTATATATCTTTATAATGGCAGAAATTGCATTTCAAAAGGAAAAATTTCAAATTTTTCGGCGCTTCGCGCCGTTTTAAGACGATTTTTAATGATTTTTGCCCTAAGAGACCCAGAAATTAGCTAAAATACACTACCAAAAGTTCGAACAACTCTTTTTACCACACTAAAATCGATACTGTACCATATTATAGTACCCAAAAATTTGTGTGTACAAAATGTACAAAGACTTTCGGGGACCATCTTTGTATATGTAAAAACGGACCTTGTACAAAAAAACACTGGTTTGAAGTGGTTTTATAATCGGTTCACATTAATTCAAGAATTGCCATTCATGTATAAGATTTCTTGAAGTAGACTATATCTATTTATTAACATGAGAACACCTTCGGCCCAGCTTTTTTAGCACAACCCGCATTAGCATTCTTGCTAACTAATATTTTTTTCCATTAGCACAGAATGACTTACATTAGCACGCTCTTTTTACCTGTATAACACATATGGTGTCAAAAGGTGCATGTTCTTTTGTTTTTCAATACAGCTGTTTGAGAATGACGTGATATTCTGCAGATCAATGGTTTGTTTGTGTTATTGTCAGTACAATTAGATTTGAAGCAATCAAAAAATTCACGCTAAGTCACAATTATTGACTTCTTAATGCTCAGTGGACACAGAAAGCTGAGACTTTCGTATCTATTACCACATCAGAAATGAAAAGGCAGTTGCCCAGGGGCGGATTTAAGGGGGCGGGGAGGGGCGGCCGCCTCCCACCCATTGGCCAAAAATATTTGGCGAGATAAAGAATGGATATGCAATTTGCAATGATTTTTGGCCATCAGTGACCATAATTTCTCGAATTTTTCCGGGGCTACGCGCCGGATGATACCTATTAATGACATTTATTTACTTTCTTGGCGACCTGGAAGCACGGTTTTGTTTTGTATTCGGCAAAGATTTTTCCCGATGTACAAAGACTTTTTATGACCGTCTTTGTACATGTATAAAGATTTTTATGAAGACAAAAACTGCAAAAAAAGGTCTGAAATTCGCAAAAATTTTCGGCGCTTCGCGCCAAAATTAGTAATTGCGTGTCCTATATATCTTTATAATAACAGAAATCGCATTTCGAAAGGAAAAATGTCAGAATTTTTGGGCGCTTCGCCCCGTTTTAAGACGATTCTTAATGATTTTTGCCCTTATAAAACCAGGAATTAGCCAAAATACACTACCAGAGGTCGAACAACTGTTTTTACCACACGAAAGTCGCTACCGTACTATATCATAGTACCCAAAAATTTGTGTGTAAACAATGTACAAAGAGTTTTAGGGACCATCTTTGTACCTGTACAAACGGACCTTGTACAAAAAATACTGCCTGGAATTTTCTGTTCATGTATATAGGTTTCAAAACAATTTTAACAGCAGAAACAGCTATTTTTGCATAGTTTTCTTCTATTTTCAATTAAGATTTTCGATGTTTTGCATCAAATGCTGTAAATACAGGAAATCAAGCAGTAAATCACGCTTCTAGATGTCTATCCGCCTCAATTTTACAAATTTTTTGGCGCTTCGCGCCAGATTTTTGTTAAAGTCAAAAAATTTAATGATTTTTTCGCACAAAATTGTCTAAAATTTTAAAAGTTTCAGAAAAAATATTGCGTCAAAAGTGATTTTATGTAAAAGTATACAATGGGATACCGCCCCCCTTAGGAAAATCCCAGATCCGCCACTGCAGTTGCCATATACTAATTTAATCTGACAACAAACGCTACTGCGCTTTCTGTATGAATTGAATAATAAGTAAACAAACATTAGAAAGCTAATTTTGTTTTCAATGAGCAGAAAACAATGCGAAGTTGTCAGAAAGTAAATTATTTTGTGCTGGAAACCTTTAAACAAATAGACGAGGAAAATGCATAACCATTTAGATTACAAGAAGATTGACTGTGAAGTGTTTAAATCGTGCAGTTGGGGCTAAATAAACAGTAAACATAATACTCAGCGTTAAGCGCCAAAAATTTCTTGGGATTTTTGCTGAAAAATACGTTAAAAATGCATAAAAATTACTACACTTTTGCTCTAAAAGGACTTTGTATCCGTGTGGTGTTAAAAACCGTGCTCCAACCAATTTTTCGTTTTCCGTTTGCTGGAGGCCAGGAATCGAAAAACAGCAGAAGCCAGAGCCAGAACCGGAGCTCCGGTCGATCCCTAATAAACATTGACAAAAATTCACGAATTCATCAGGGTCCAGTTTCGACCTTACGACTCACATGTTGAGAAATCAACCGTGAACTTAATTTAATCATAGATTTTTATGTCTGACTACGAAATTGAGCATATAATTTTGATTTATTTGCAATTATTCTGTTTCATCGAAAATTTCTTGCAAAGAAGTGCTGAAAATGCTTTTATTATTGCGTATACTAATTTTTTACGATATCCGAGCAGGCCCTTTTCCAAAACGGACCGCCTTCTCTCCAAAATAAAAATTTTTTTCGAATTCACAAGTATCTCCCGGAAGAAAAAATGATAAATTCCTGAATCGCGTCTAAAACATCGCCAAAACAGGTTTTTGAGGCAATTTTGAGCAAGAAAACGCAAATATTTTAGGCGCTTCGCGCTGAATTTATTGTTTATAGTGTATACAGTTTTGGTCTTATAAACCGCTCAAAATCACTCAAATTTGAGTTAGACATCGAGAGCATGTCAATTTTTCCGGCGCTTCGCGCAGGATTTGTTTTTCTGGTGTAGTTTTTATCTTCTAAATTGCTCAAAACCGATCAATTTTAAGATATGATATGAAAAACATGAAGTTTTTTCCGGCGCCTTGCGCCGGATTTATCGTTTATCTATAGCTTCTGTCTTCTATTCGATCAAAACTGCTCAAATTTGATTTATGACATGAATGACATAAATTTTATTCCGGCGCAAATTTTCGTTCATGTATAATTTCTGTCTTCAAGCCCGCTCAAAACCACTCAAATTTGAGTTAGACATGAAGAAAATAATAAATTTTTTAGCACTCTGCACCAGTGTTTTTGTTTTGTACAAGGTCCGTTTGTACATGTACAAAGATGGTTCCTAAAAGTCTTTGTACATTTTGTACACACAAATTTTTGGGTACTATAATATGGTACAGTAGCGATTTTAGTGTGGCAAAAACAGAGTTATTCAACCTTTGGTAGTGTTTTTTAGCTCATTTCTGGGTTTCTGAGGGCAAAAATCACTGATAATCGTCTCAAAACGGCGAAATTTGATATTTTTCCTTTCAAAATGCAATTTCTGACATTATAAAGATACAATACACAATTACTCATTTCGGCGCGAAGTGCCGAAAATTTTTGCGAATTTCAAACCTTTTTTGCAGTTTTTGCCTTCCCAAAAATCTTTGTACGTGTACAAAGACGGTCCCCAAAAGTCTTTGTACATCGGGAAAAATCTTTACCGAATACAAAAAAACCGTGCAGTCTGCACCGAATTATCCATTTCCTTTTTTGTTTTTCTTAGCAAAACACAAACATTAAATACAAAGTCAAAAGTTAAGAAATTGTTTGTCGATGGAATGGTAAGAAATCACTTGTACAGATAGTTTAAACGATGGAGATTTGTTTTGTATGATAATAAAATGAAGTGAAAATTTTTTGAAATTTTTTAAACAGTTTTTCTTCGCCATTGTGTAGAGCTCGCCAAGATACGGAAAAATGCCTTTATTTTAGCCCATCTCCAAATAATTCTCGAGATATCTGACTTCAAAAATTTCCGCCCCCCCCCGCCGAAATAAAATCCTGAATATGGACCAGTATCCGAGTATCCAAAAATTAGGCAACCTTTTTTGAAAAGTGACCAACCAACCTAAAAATTGGATGCCGCAACGGGGCGAAGCTCTGGCCATTGCCCAGGTATGACCAGAGGTGTAGCACTCTTGCAATTTCCCCCTAGCAAATTTCATTCGTATTCTTGCAATAATCTTGCCCGTATCCAGGATTTGCTTAAGGTGGATGAACTCCAGACATGTACAGAATGAGAATTCTGCGAGGTCAGCCTGGAAGTTTTTTCTAAAGTGTCATTTTCTAGCTAAAAAAACGATGGGTAGGCATCAAAACCACCATTTTTGGCGTCTCTGTCTAAGTATATCCTTTTTAAAAAACACGAAAACATAAAAAAATTTCTGTAAATATTACAATGAAAGTTAACAAAATATGTTTCAGAAAATAGTTATATGACGCAAAGCGCCGAAAAATAGATACTTTGATACAAAAGATCGTGAAACCGCTTTAAATGACACTTCTGAGACTTTTCGGACCATCGAAAATTCTATGGGATGTGGGTAAGCAGTCGTTCTGGTGGTCGAACCCCCTGAAATATGCGTAGTGGACGATTTACATATTAAGTTTTGCTCTACCGAGCGACTTTCTTTCGAAGGTAGTCATTTAATCAATTTCGTCTGGCATGGTTTACAGATTATATAAATTCCATTTACAAGATCTAACAGAATGAAATATAAATTCCTACTTTATTTGAATTCGGTTGCTTACATATTCTGAGCTGAGATGGACTGTAAAAGTAGACAACCATGTTAATAGTCCAACCGAATAAAGAGCTATTCAGCAATTATACTTTGATTTACTCTCACCCCTTAATGAGTAAGACAAATACGCTGAATTGGAATCGTTAAATTTAGATGCTATTCTACATTTTCGCTACATACATAACCACTAAAATCCGACTATAAAATTTTGATATTCGAATTTGCCAGACGACATTTCTATGCTTGAGTATATGACGTTAAGCGTTGAAAATCCGACACTTTCGAGCAAGCAGATAGCTAAAAACGCTCAAAAAGGTACCTTTTTTATGAATTTTTTGGAATTTTTCGGAGAACCGCGAATTCTAAGAGGGGCTATAAACTTTTCTGTGGTTGAAACCTCCCCCAAGATAATGTATGCAAGCTCCGACACTGGAGCCAGGGGTTGGGTGGGGCATCTTTATTCTGATCATCTTGGCTTTTGAGTCCATAAAATTTGGATGTTGGGAAGCAATTTTTCATGCTTTTCGAACGCAGCAAATGTAAATCTATAGTACGAGGCTTGAAGCTTCGCAATTTTTGATGCTTCAGAAGAAATCACTCGTCTTATGCTCAGATTATGCATTACCGTGAGAAGTCGCAAACATAACTCGCTAAAAATTTATTGATGAATTCAATCAAATTCAAGCTTTGCGTGCGCGATCGAAAAATGAAAAACCTTAGTTTTTTTATATGTATAATTATTCTTCAAGCAAGACTAACAAGCTGTGCTTTTTGGTCTTGCTTGAGGCAAAATGAATGGAGAAATCATTCGAGCGTTTAAAGGCGGTTTCTGTTTAAGAAGTCTCAAAGTGCACATGACGAGCCTCTGTTAAAAATGTTTTGTAAACTCGGAGATTCAGATCGATTGTGCAAGCTAAAGTTTGGAAAAACTTGACTTGATTTTTTTCCGTGTAATGGAAGCGTGACGTCGCATACATATTTCCAAACTCTGTTTTCATTAGAATAAAGCGCACTGCATATTTGATCTTTGATTGAATGTTTAACGGAATAACAATATTTGACTGAAATATGTTTGATTGATATTAATCACACTAAAAGCGAAAAAACGTGTTGATTCGCGTATTTCTTTAAAAATGTTTTGGGAATGATTTACTATTTTATCCTGTGTGTGCAGACGTGTTTTTGTTGTATCTTTGGCTGCTCTTAATGAAATATTGAGTGCCCCGCTTATGATCTTTGTGCACCTCTTGCCTGTTATGTATACATACTTTTCGAATGTGTCAAATTAAAAATGCGCAATCAAACTTTGATTTGACACTCTTATAAAATGCTTTGCTTTTAGAGAACCGAGAAAGCCTGGTAGTTGAGTTCGATTTGCTAGGAAGCGAAAAGGGTGAAATGCAGCTGGCTTATTTTTTGCCCGAAGCACCTGCGGAAGTTCTGAAAATTTTTGATGAGGTGATTATGAAGGCATATGTAGGTAATATCCTTGTCATATCCTTTTTCGGTAAATTACCATTATAACGTAACATTTCTTTATCTTTTTTAACACCGAACGTCGTATAAAATCAGCCCTATGTAGATCGTCGAATGTTCTTACGTAACAAGTAATGGGAAGCGATTTGGGGATCCCAACAGCACCTTTTCTACGAATTTTTAGAAAATTTCTTGAAAATGTGAATTCTGGGGGTGAAAACATTTCTGGGTGTTATATGTAAGTTTTCTGGGGGTGAAAACCCTCCAGGATCATGCATGGTCTTTACTGCGTTTAATCATGCAGAAAAAGTTCGATACATATGCAGCTTAAACATAGATGCACACGGTCAAAAGTTCTGGGAGGGTTAAACCGAGTTTCCTTGGGGGGGTGGTAAATGATTAATTTTTACGGCTATTTATGGCGCTGAAATGATGAGTTTATGTTGATTTTTCAGATATTTTTTTCGTTTCTTCCCCCCGTCACAACCCGTAAAAATGCTTTATTTCGTTGCATTTTACTCTTCTTGAATATTCGTGATTTAGTTTGCATGAAAACAAATGATAATAAGAATGATGAAATGACTTGGACCATCAAATATGCACAAAATAATGGACGAAAAGCGTCTGAATGAATGAGCGGGCAGAGTGCTACTCGAAAAATACTTCAGATTATACTGTTTGGCATCGTTTGGCGCTCTTTCATAATTCCAAGAATAGGTTTTGGTCCGCAAATGGCCTGAAAGGGGTATGCTTTTCAAAAGTGGTGGTAGGGGATACCCCCATACCCCCAGTGTGCATGTGTAAGCTCAAAATCGCCCGACAGTTATAAGGGTGTTTGACCCCTGATGAGGTAGTACTCCCGTCTCACCCTTTCTTCCTATGGGAATGTTTGCAATGCACCCGATTATTTTAGTATTGTTTATGCGTGTTGTGCATACATACGTAATCATACATGCACAGCATGGGAATTCTGGAGGGGTTACAAATTGTCTTTTTGGGCCCAAGAGTAGTAGATATGCGTCAAAAACATCATTTTTAGGCGTTTCTGACGGTGCTCTATCTTTCCAGAGCATAAAAAACAAAAAAATCGGAAAAAATAGAAAAGTCGAACTAATTGAACAAAATATAGTCAAAACATGGGTATATGGCGTGAAGGGCCGAAAATTTGACTTTTTTTAGCAAATAGATATCTAAAAATGCTTAAAACGGCACCTTTAATGCGAATGTTTAGAAAAATGTTGGGAACTTTTGAAAAATCGCGAATTCTGGGGGAATGAAGATTTTTCTGGGAGGGGGTTAAATACCCCCAGACCCCTCCCCCAGATCATGTATTTATGTAATCCACTTAGGCTGCCAAAGAGCTGGTTTTAAAATTGTACCCGAAATACGAGCGCATAACGCGGCAAATTCACGTTCGCATATCAAATCTGCCACTTGAGGAAAATCTGCGCAGTCTGCGGCAAATACATTTGAATCAATTAATAAAAACTTGTGGCGTGGTGACCACAACGACGGGAATTATGCCCCAATTGTCCATGATAAAGTACGATTGCGCAAAGTGCGGCTACGTTTTGGGTCCGTTTGTGCAGACGGCTCAGCAGGAAGTGAAGCCTAACTCTTGTCCGGAATGTCAATCGGGCGGCCCTTTCGAAATCAACGTAGAGGAAGTGAGTTGTGCTTTTGTTTCAGGAGTTAATCGAGTTTAGAGATTCTGAAATTTTCGAATTTTCATTTAATTTAATTTCATTGATTATTTTTTCTTAATTTTTCATCTAATTTATTCAATTTTAATCCAAAAATTTCCAATTATTTTCAATTTTTATTTCATTTTAGACATTCGTTTCTATTAATGCCCTATAAATTTAATTCTGTAACTTTTGATATAAAAAATTGAAGTTATTTTCTGTGTCTGATTGAACTTAACACATGGTAGAAAAGTATTTTTACTCATTATTTTTGAATTCTAATCCCATGCAGTGATTATTTTTTATAATTCTCATTTAAATATTTCTTATTCACATACATGATCTTGGGGGTTTTCGCCCCCCATCAGAAAAAATTTCACGTCCCTACCCCAAAATTCGCGATTCTTCAAAAGCTTCCCAAAGTTTCCCGAAAATTCGCTGCGAAGGTGCTATTATAATCGTTTTTAGCTATCTATTTGCTCAAAAATGTCAAAAGTTTCTGCGCTTCGCGCCATACACTCATGTTTTGATTAAATTTTTGTTCAATTTGATCGACTTTTTTGAATTTATTGTAATTTTGTAGCCTTTTTTGCTCCAGAAAGATATATCATCGTCAAAAAACCGAAAAATGATGTTTTTGATGCGTAGCCACTGTTTTTGGGCCCAAAAAGGGCACTTTAAAGTCCTGCCTAAAATTCCTATGCTATGTATGCATGTCTGCTTATCAATATTTATCTAATTTTGTTCCAGAATTTTTAATTAGAAATTAGGTTTCAATTGAAATAAATTTGGCAACTGTGAGAAAAGTTAAAAGTTCTTATTCTCTGCTCTTTTTTATTATGTAAACTATGTTTTGGGAATAGGTGAAAACGCAACTGGTAGTTTTGATTGAGCATAATTTTTGACCCTTATTATTTCTTTACCTGTTAAAATCACATTCTGTTCTTCATGTTCGTTAAAGCGATTATCTTTTCATATCATATCCACTTGAGTTGTATGGTGCATTTTGGTGGTGAACAATATCGCGATCGCCGTTGTTCATTTATATGCTAGTTATTTCTATATTTGACCTTTCACGTGCCTAAATACATATTTCCTTCATTGTTTTCACGATATGTCAAGATCAAAGTCCTTTTGCTTTGAATTGTCTTAGAGTTGCATTTGAATTGTTCGGGCCCGTATCCAGGATCCGGCCAAGGGGGGGGGCGGACCCAACATAAGTTGGTCTATATCTCGGGAAATCCGTTGGGGTAGCTCGCAAAAACCGCATTTTTCATCTTTTCTCGACATGCTCTATCCATTCAGATAATAAAATTCGAACTTTTTCGAAAATGATTTTTTTCATACTCAAAAGGCTATTGAAAAATGTCATTTTTTGAAGCACCGAAAATTTGAAGATTTTGCGACAAAGACATGCGATTTTTCCATCTTTCCGTGCAGTACCTTACCTTTCAAAAATTTTTCTCGCCAGGGGGTTACGGCCCTGTTGTACTGTATAAATTCTTGTTTTAGTAGTACTGATATGTTAGTATGTATGTGTATGTACTTTATGATACTGTACAGTTCTTGCCACGAAATTTGAACACTTATTCAATCATCAAGGATTTTCCAGCCGACATACATTCATGTATTTTAGAGGACAAGACGTCGTCGTATGACTTGTACTGCTCTTACACATTTGTTGACTCGTATTCAGGATTCGGCCGAGGGGGACCTAATATCCAAAAATTGGTATATATCTCGGAAAATTCGTTAGGATAGCCCGCAAAAACCGCATTCTCGACTTTTTTGCCATACTCTATCCATTAACATTATAAAATTCGAATTTTCGGAAAAATTATGCGTTACTCAAAAAGTCTCGTGCTTTGGTCGTGCTTAAGCCAAAATTATAGGAAATACTTCATGTCTGGCGCGAAACGCCGAAAATTTGAAGATTTCACGTCAAAGACGTGCAATTTTTCCATATTTTCGTGCATTATCTTACATTTCAATTCTATCGCCCAGAAGGGGGGGGCGGCTGTCCTCCATCCCCGCCCCTTGTATACACCCCTGCATATGTATATATGTACATTACTAATATCACGGTGTCCTATGCTAAGGTAGGCAAAGCAATCCTTAACAAAACTTAAGAACAGCTGAGTGTTCAAATCTGTGCTTGTAAACGCAAATGTGTTTATGTCTGTCTTTATTTATTTTTCATTCTTGCAGACTATATATCATAATTATCAGCGAATAACGATCCAAGAAAGTCCAAATAAAATAGCAGCGGGTCGCTTGCCAAGATCAAAAGAAGCCATTCTACTGTCTGATTTGTGCGATTCTTGCAAGCCGGGTGACGAAGTGGTGTGCACAATACAATAATTAATTTTAAAACAATAAAATGATATCATTCATTTTAGTAATTGTACGAGATAGGGTGAGCACAGCAGGATGAATAAAATAAATTTATGATCAGTACCTATACTGATAAATTTCTACTTTATCATTTTCATCGACAAAAATTTTACAAAAACGGTCCACATTTATGAATGTATATGATGTAACAGGGGGATCCCTGACCCAAAGTTGGTAGTTCACCCACCCATCTCCCCAAAGCCAGAAAATGCTTAACCTCCTTAATCCGATTTTTAGAAAAAAATCGAATTTTTTGGCCGTTTTTATAGTGTCTTTTGGCCGAAAATTGTAAGTCATTCCCCTAAAATGGCCGGGGACCCCCACTTGAAATTTCAGGCCGTTAAATGTATGATGTACATACGCTATGCACGAAGCGGCTCAATTTTTCTAAAGAATCGGACAGTTTAAGCTTTTTCAAATTTCTAATACGTATAATTAATCTAAAATCCTTTTATAATGAAAAACATGTACCTATCACGCTTTGATGCTGGTCTAAAGTGAATACACCTGTGCAATTTAAGAGAACAAAATAATAGTGAATGAAATTATCAAATCTCTGATTGATAGTGAGGGATCTTATTATTTAGACCATGCATACATAATTTGGAATTCTTCTATGTAAGTCAAACCTTTTTTGATCATCTGAGAATTATTTAACTTCTTCCGATAGGTTGTGAAACATTCAAGTGTTTATATATTCTTTTTATTCTCAGGAATTGACCGGAATTTACACGAATAACTATGACGGATCATTAAATTCAAAGAATGGTTTTCCGACATTCTCCACTACGATAATAGCGAATTACATTTGGCGCAAAGAGGACAAAGTTTCCTTGAGCAATCTAACGGACGAAGATATAAAGGAGATTCAACAGCTGAGCAAAGATCCGAATGTTGACGAAAGAGTTGGCACTTATTTTCATTTATACTGCTCAATCTTGTTATGTCTTAAAATTTAATGTAACGAGAAGAATACCGAGCGTTGCGTCACTAACTAAATATTGTCAAATTTATCAGAAAGTTTGGGATTTTTCTAAAGAAAAGCCTAAAGTCGAAATTTGAAGTAAGCGAATTCTGATAAAAAAGTTGAAATATTTGAAAAAGCTACTTGATTTGGAATTTTAGCTTGCTTTAACTTAATTTAATTTAGATTTTTGCGAGTATGGCGCCTTTCATATATGGCCATGACAACATTAAACGTGGTCTCGCTTTGGCGTTGTTTCGTGGCGTGTCGAAGAACCCTGGTCAAAAACATAGAATAAGGGGCGACATTAATGTTTTATTGTGCGGCGATCCTGGCACAGCAAAATCACAATTTTTACGCTTTGTGGTGAGAGCACGACGCGGGCTGCGAAATATATACACATTTCCTATGTTTTATTCGTACTTCTGAAAAATATAGTATTTTTTATACATAGGCAAGGTAGTACTGGCCAAAAGTAGGTGAAATTTAAGAATGGTCATCGTATAGTAAATTGTGGTCATTGTTTTTTCTACACGGTCTTTTTGTTCATATATATACAAAGACGGTAAGCGGCGGATCTAGGAAATTCCTAAGGGGGGGCGGTATCCCAATTTTTCCAAAAACAGTCAAAAATAGGTCTAAAGATTTGTCCTTAACGCGCGAAATAGCGTTTTTTCGGTGTTTTACATTGTATACTTTACATAAAATCACTTTTGACGCAATATTTTTTCACGAAATTTTAAAATTTTCGACGATTTTGTGCTAAAAAATCATATTTCTTTGACTTTAGCAAAAATCTGACGCGAAGCGCCATAAAATTTGTGAAATCAGGCGGATTGACGTCTAGAAGCGTGATTTACTGCTTGATTTCCTGTATTTATAGGATTTGATGCGAAACATCGAAATTTTTAATTGAAAATAGAAGAAAACTATGCAAAAATAGCTTTTTCGGCTGTTAAAATTGTTTTGAAACCTACATACATGAACAGAAAATGGCTTCCAGGTCGCCAAGAAAGTAAGTAAATGTCAATAATATGTATCATCCGGCGCGTAGCGCCGGAAAAATTTGAGAAATTATGGTCACTGACGGCTAAAAATCATTGCGAATTGAATATCCATTCTTTATCTCGCCAAATATTTTTGGCCAATGGGGCAGGCGGCCGCCCCCGCCCCCTTAAATCCGCCCCTGAAGACGGTCCTTAAAAGTCAATGTACATTCTGTACATGTACATATGTATATCTTGGGATACTTAGGCTATTGTAATGGGGTGCATAAGCACGTTATAAGTGGTAAACTGGGTGTCATAATCCTTATTGGTAGTGATGAAAAGGGTACCCGGATCCGATAGTAACCGGGTGTTTTCCAGATCCAGATCCGGAAGTTTGAATTTTTCTATCCGGATCCGGAAACGACTCTTCTAGGCATTCTACCAGTGAAATAACGATCCGGAAGTGTGAAATTTTTCAATTTTATCTGAAAATGCGGTAGTCATGAATTTATAGTGAGTAACTCAAACAAAATCAATTACACGCAAGAAAACGTTTTAGTTCTCCACAAAGAATAAGACAGAACTAAAAACATTCATCTCGTGTAAGTAAATCGAATTTCCTCCCTTAATTTCTCCCCTTACCAAAAGCTGCCCTGGTCAATTATACATTATAAAGAAATTTTCAAACTGTTTCCCATGCATACGATTGCGCTTTGATTGATATAGTATTCTAGTCCACTAAAAAGCTGTTTGAGAATAGCTAGTCGCTGTAGCTTAAAGGCATTTCAATGCATGAAAACAAAGCACGGAAAATCCAGATTTGTTGTTTCGCTATCAAATACGCCGATCCTCTGAGCACGTTTTTTGTATTTGGCAAAGGTTTTTCCATATGCACATACAATGAATTTTGGGAACCCCTTTGTGTATGTACAGATTTTTGGGAGGGCAAAAACTGCAAAGATGTCTACAATTTCCGGCGCTTCCCTCGAGAATTATTAGTCTGATCAAGAAAAGCCTTTGCGTCAATTGAACTTATGTAAATGTCAAATTTCTTTTGTAAAAAGCTGATAATTTTCTGTTTTGCTTCCCTTCTCAAAATTAATTGTGTTTAAGAAGTCAGAAATCATGGCGCTCGCTAATTAAGTTTTTTGAGTTATTTATCAATAAAAAGGTTGCAAAATCCCGCCTGTACATAAATTGCAACGTGTTAAAAATGTTTTATCAATAAATTTTTCTATTCTTCATCGTCAGAGCTCCTAAATTACACTAACAAAGGTAAAATAACCCAAACTTACCATACAAAAAGCCTTAATGCACTATATTACAGTAGGTTATTCGCCCAAAATTTTTATGTGCAAAGGCTTTGGAAAACACGTGGGCGTGGGGGTTAGGGGTATGCACCCCCGCAGAAGGCCGAATACCCCTCCCCCAGAATTCAATTTATGAAATTTTTTGTTTTTTTCGCAATTTTTTGATGTCAATAGATAGTGCGCAATGAGAAACGTTGAAACATGGGGGTTTTTTCGCCTAACCACCATTTTTAAGACCATTTTTTGACCTTTGAAAGGTCTTGCATCCCTCCCTCCAGAATTTTGGTGCTGCCCACCTATGCTTGGGAATCGTCTTTGTACAAGTACAAGGGGACCTTGTACAAACGATACGCTTACCTCGAGAACATAAAATCAACAATAGATCATTAGATTATGCCAATAAAGATTAATTATGTACATTGGATCCGGAAGTTTTCATTTTTACTACCCGAGTTATGATGCTATCGTACGTAAGTATTAACGACGGGAAGAAGTTTGTCTGTCAAAAGTTAGCCGTTCTCGTATTTGAGATTTCTGTTGATATATTTAAATTTGCGCAGTCGTTCTCTACGTTTCTATTTGAATTGTTATGACCGTAGATTTTTAACAACAAATTTTCGGTTAAGTTCAATATTTGCATGTATACATATGTACATATATACACATACATAGTGTAATGCAGGATTAAGATCTTTTTTACTTAGAAGCACAATTTAATAAATGTGTTGCATATACTCGTCACGCATACATACGTGCAACAAGCGAGATGGGACTATAGAACGTGGGGGGATCAGCCGGTCTGGAGGGAGGGTCAAAGATTGAGTTTTTTCGGGTCAAAGTGACCTCAAAAATGGGTATAATCGCTAAAATAGCGTCAGACCTACGCCATTGCACAGTTTCTAGTCAGTTTAAAGCACTTTTGAAGAAAATTTTCACTTTTCATCCGTTTTTGGCCTTCATCTTGCCTCATGTTCCTCACAAAATTTCCAATTTTCTATTCTGGGTCTAGACCACACATGAGCGTGGGGAAAAGGGGTTGGGGTTATGCACCCCCAGATGGCCGAATAATCCCCCAGAAACCAAAATATCCCCCAGAATTCAATTTTTGAATCTTTTTAAAGTTTTTCTTGCAATTTTTTGATGCCAATGGATAGTGCTCGATGAGAAACGTTGGAACTTGTGTTTTTTCGCCATACCATCATTTTAAAGACAATTTTTTGACCTTTGAAAAATCTTGCACCCCCTCCCCCAGAATTTTGGTGCTGCCCACACATGGTCTAGACCCCCAACCCCCTCCACATGCATGTCTGGATAGGACCCCCACCGAAACTGTCGGCCCCTCCTATCTCCCTAAAGGCAGAGATTTCTCATTCAACCCTACTTTTCTTGTAAAAAGTTGCGTTTTGGACCATTTTCAAGTGCTTTTTTTGCCGTTTTTAATCGAAAACGAAGCTATTTTTTCGCTCCCCAAAAAATGGCCGGCTACCCGTTTTCAAAATTTTGAGCTCTTCCTTATATGCATGTACGTATATTTATATAATTACGCATTGCAATAATATGTCCATACTTTTGCGCAATAATTCGTTATGAGTTTATACATTACTATATTTTCATTAGCAAGAGCGCAAAGTAGAGAAATTTTCGTCTGCACGAAGTGTCTTTTATTTGCACGGTACAAAATAAGAAAGCCCTGAGTCTGGCCGTCGAAACGCAGCTTCAAACAACTACATATGCTCTTAGTTCTCATCTGATAGAATGTAGTGTTTTGTTTGGTTTATGTATTTATTTCTGTTATTTATACTTTTTTTATTTTTCTGTCTATCAATGTTTGGTGATATTTGTGGCCCAGGCAGCACCAAGAGCTGTTTTGACAACTGGTCAAGGTGCATCAGCCGTAGGTCTAACTGCTTACGTTCAGCGACATCCGATCACGAAAGAGTGGACCTTAGAAGCCGGCGCTTTAGTATTGGCCGATAAAGGGGTCTGCTTAATCGACGAATTCGATAAGATGACCTAATAGTAGCATTTAGTGAATGAAAAAGTAAAATACATATTATCTTTTCCAAGCTCTGTTTACAACAGCGGATAAATCGTAAAAAAGGCTAACAAGGTACGTTTTTAGTCAAAATTCGAAGAGGGATTGAAAATCTCGATTTTTGGGCGATAGCCAACGTTAGACAGTTTCTTCCCAATCCAATACCCAGTGAAATGTTTGCTACTCATTTGTAATCGTATGCATACATGATCTAAGGGAGGGGTTCCCCGAGAAAAATTTAATCCCCTCCCTATATATGTCATATATGTAACGGGGGATGGGGATCCCCTCCATCCATAAAGTTGACTTGGCCATTTCTAGATTTGTTTTGGCCGTTTTTGGCCAAAATTTGAAGTCTTTTCCCCCAAAAAATGGGCGGGGAACCCCCACCCAAAATTTCGATCCGTTACAGGTATGCCCCCAGAATTTGTGATTTTTCGGAAGTTTCCAAAAAATTTCTAAAAATTCGTAGAAAAGGTGCTTTTTAAAATGTTTATCTATTTGCTCAAGTGTCAAAATTTTTGGCCGCTCGCGCCATATACTCAAGTTGTGATTATATTTTATACAATTTGTTTTACTTTTTTCGATATTCTTTATGTTTTTATGCTCTTGAAAGATAGAGCATCGTCAGAAACGCCGAGAAACGCCGTTTTTGACGCGTATCTGCCCACCATTTTTGGGCCCATAAAAGGCACTTCAAAATTTCACCCCTTCCTCCTAGAATTCCCATGATGTGCATGTCTGGTCTTATGTTCATATGTGTTTCTAAAGAAGGAAAAGCAACGTTTACTTGGAAATTATTTAAAAGATCTTGACGTGCACTGTGTAACTGATTAGATTTCCATAATTTTTAACTTCAGGCCAACACGTCTCAAGGACAACATAGTTGAAAGGTTTGTTTGTTTGAGATATCTTCATATGGGAAATATCATGAATTCTGAATGGAATCTGTGATAAACACTGAGATGAATGTTTCACAGACACACTGTTTGAGACACACAGATATCCCGTTTCTGAGTTCTGAGTAAATATGGGAAATTTACACAGAATGCCACACAAAATGATTGAAACTCTGTGAGTAGAGGGCAGATGAATGATTCTATCATTCTGTCTAGAGTTTGAAGATATTTCCTAGCATTATCCTAGAATGGCGCTATACAAAAGAATTAGAGATGCCGCAGAATGATAATAGTACGAAAGATTCTGAGACACGCTGAGTTTCTTCCCAGGGCTTTGAGAATGCTGGGATGTATTTGAAGAGTTCACAGTTGAAGAACATTGAGCAGTTTGGAAACACTTTGTGGAGAGGGGATATTTAATAGCTAGACTAAGATTGAATGATACAGAGGAAAAGGATGAATATTAATATTATCTAGACAGAGTCTTACCTACTTTGTGTGTGTGTTTATGTATGCAACGTTGAATCCATTTGGTTTGAAACACTCTTTTTTTGTTTGCGAGGGGAAAACGACCTCCAGTCCTATCGTTCGTTGGAGAAATATAAAAACTTGAAAACAATTTTAATTTTATTGACGCGGAAAATTTAACAGCATTTTGATAATATCCCACCTAGTTTTATATTTTTGATTTTTTATTATTTTTATTTGTATTCATTTATATTTATTTTGATCTATTTATATTTATTTTACTTATATTTATATTGAATATTTATCGTAATGTAATATTTTTTAAATATTTTAATAACACATGTTGCGCATTGCCTTATTTTACATATGTCGAAGTAGTAAAATATACGTATTCAAATTTGATGTGGACTGAGCCCATCTTTTGCCGAATATGACTAAGAATCTCCACCTTGATTTGGCTTAAAACTGACGGTGCTTTGCGCCCGCTTCCTTCAGGAATGATTAGCTGATCCTTAAATTTATAAAAAATCTTAGGCTGTCGTCATGTAAATAACGGCTCGGAATTTTGGGTGTGGTGGTCTCTGGCTATTTTTAAAAGCGATAGGGGTGAATGAACTACAATTTTTGGTCAAAAACGGCCAAAAAAGAGGTACTTAAAACGGCCAAAAAACGCAAATTTTTCCAAAAATCAGGGGTCAAAAATTTTCCGGCTTTGGGGGGTGGGGAGCAACCAAATTTAGGTGGGATATCCTTTCCATCCCCCTCTTACATGTATGGCTTTCGAGCTGTTTAATTTTTGCTTTTGAATTTCGCGTAATTTACATTGGACTCACACACAATGATCAATTTTTGGATAAATTAAGTAAGTCGATGAATTAAATTCGAGTGATACACGATTTGCTCTTCCGAAATGCCCAATACTTCCTCAAACTTTGTTTATAAGCTGCATTGTTCATAAAAACGCGTTTCCTTTCTGATTTACGAACAGAAAATTAGATTATTTTTTCGTACATAACTTATGTACAAGGTTGGCATTTACTCTAGTGTGTGGAATCGGATTTTGTAATGCATTGCTTGCTTTTTTGTCAGTATTTTTTGCTCATTATCGCATACTTTAAAACCTAGACCGTGTTTAACGCTGTTTTCAGCAGGGTATGCGTTGTTTTTAGGATGAGAGGATGGCTAATTTTGTTTGTAAAAGTCACATGAAGCATCATCCCAATGCCGAAACAGTTGACACTCAAGAGACCATGGAAACTGACGTAATTTGTCATACTGTGCATACGTGGGAAAGGTAGAGGTGGCCAGAGGGGATTCGTACAAAGCCTCTTTGTGCATGTACAAAAACGGTCTATGAAGTCAATGTACATTCTGTATATGTAAATTTTAGGGTACAAAAACATGGTTCGGTATCACTTTATGTGCGATAAACTGGGTTTCTTTACCCCTAGAAGGTAAGTTTAGCCCAATTTTTGGGCTTCTAGCGAAGAAAATTACAAAAATTTATGAATAAGGCGCAAAGCGCCGGAATAAATTTTTACCGTTTTTAAGTAGAATTTTCGGCTTTTTTTCGCAGTAAGCTGAAAAATTGTTTCCCAGTACCTTTCATTTTCTCAAAATCGCCTGACAGTACTTCATTTTCTAAAACCTCAGTAGGGGTATACCCTGCTCTCACCCTCCTATACCCATGTGTGATACTATACATGTGTACGCATTATCAATATTTGTTTTTCGTTTTATGTTTTCCAACTTAACCCTCAACAAATTCCTGTCCAAGTGGCGTAACCAGGTATGCACATGTTGGTAATTCTAGGAAGGTGAAATTTTAAAGAGCCTTTTTGGGTTCAAAAATGGCGTGTACGCGTCACGAACATCGTTTTTCGGCGTTTCTGACGATGCTCTGTCTTTTTAGATAAAAACAAAACAATTTCGAAAAATTCCAAAAGATTGAATACATTTAGCAAAGTACAGTTAAAAAATGAGTACATGGTGCGAAGCGCCGAAAATTTGACACTTTTAACAAATAGTATATGGTGCGAAGCGCCTGTAGGGAGGGGTAGGGGGCATGCCGCCCCCTAAAACCAAAAATTTCTTAAAAAACACCAAAGGGAAGGGAAAAATAAGATTTGGGGGAATGTCATTTATTTCTTAAAAAATCACAAATCTTATCACTGGATATAACGCGTCTGGTTGGAAGCAGCCGAAGAACGACCTCTTTAAGGCCCATCCATCTTTAAAGCCCACCCATCCACGAACTTCTTCTAATAGTGTGTGCGCCAGTCTTTTTAACTGTTGGAATTTCAGGACGCCGTTTTAGGGAGAAAAATATGTCACTAATGCGATTTCTTTTTTCCTTCGTTGACGTTTTTGAACAGTCGAGTAAACTTTGGTGTATTTCAGGCAGTGTTTTTTTGTAATCGGCAAAGATTTTTTCCGATGTACAAAGACTTTTCGGGACCGTCTTTGTACATATACAAAGGTTTTTGGGAAGATAAAAACTGCAAAAAAGGTTTGAAATTCGCAAAAATCTTCGGCGCTTCGCGCCGAAATGAGTAATTGTGTGTTCTATATATCTTTATATTGGCAGAAATTGCATTTCGTAAGAAAAAATGTCAAATTTTTCGGCGCTTCGCCCCGTTTTAAGACGATTCTTGGTAATTTTTGCCCTTGGAGACCTAGAAATTCACTAAAATACACTATCAAAAGTCGAACAAATGTTTTTACCACACTAAAATCGCTACTGTACCATATTATAGTACCTAAAAATTTGTGTTTACGAAATGTACAAAGATTTTTGGGAAGACAAAAACTGTAATAAGTTGTAAAATTACCAAAGCGTCGAAAGAGTAATTGTTTATCCTATATATCTTTAAAATGTCAGAATTTGCATTTAAAATGAAAAAATGTCAATTTTTTTGGCGCTTCGTGCCGTCTTGAGACAATTTTTAGTGATTTTTTGGCGTGAGAAACCCAGAAATTAGTTAAAATACACTACTAAAGATCGAAAACCCTGTTTTAGAACACTAAAATCGCAACTGTACTTTTAGTACACAAAAATTTGCATGTACAAAATGTACAAAGACTTTTGGGGACTATCTTTCTACATGAACAAACGGACCTTGTACAAAAAAAACACCGCTTTCAGGTACTTTAAGCTAACCATTGTGATACAAGTTTCCTTAAAATCAAAAAGTACATATTTTTAAACTCATATTATCACGTTAGAAATATAGCTTATCAAGATACACCAGATTTCTTGATGACTAAAAAAGGCGGACTGAACAGAAAAAGCGTAAAATGATGCCGTTTTGGTGTTTTTGATACATTTTTGGCTTGATCAATATCTATATTCTAGTGAATTTGCTGCACAGTTTAGTGTTACAATTTTTGCTCGGATGCTCTCTGGTGCGTTGGCTTCCGGGGCTCTGCCCCAGACCCCGCTGGGGGCGCTTGAGCGCGCCACCCCAGATCCCCACAGCCGTAGGGAAAGCTACAACCATGGTAACAGGGGTATCCTTAACACTATACGTTTTTGAGTAAAAAAATCTTGCCCCCCCCGAAAAAAATTTCTGCCTACAGGCCTGCATACATATGTAGATAGCTAAAAACACGTAAAATAGCACCATTTTCGGAATTTTTAGGAAACTCTTGGAAAATCGTGAATCCTGGGGAGGTGAAAAACTTTCGGGGCTAACTCTTCTGTGGAGTCGAATCCCTCGAAATACCTCAGATCATATATGGGCGTAACGTCAGAGCTTTTCGAAGTATGTACTTGAAAAATGGCTACAGATCATAAATTTTGGTTGGAGGCTATCACAGCCCGTTTTCCTAGCAGGCTGCACACAAAAAACATTTTTATATAAATAAACTTTGTTGTTGAGGCCTCTTATTATGTACACAATGTGGGCGTGTAGAGGGGTTCAGATCCACTGGGAATCTGGCAGACCCCCAGACCCGCCCAGAATTGAATTTTTGACGTGTCATGTTTTATAATATTTTTTAGTATTTTTCTTAGTTTTTAAGCGCCGGACTACCCATAATTCGGCTGCTGCCCATGTATGGTTGTATTAGTCTGTGAAGGACGATTGCAGGATCGTGTACTTTGAAAATAATTTACCTGCTCTCTTGTCTCTGATTTTTGCTCATTGTCTCTTGTCTTGAAGGATAGGCCTTGTTTCTCCTTGTTCAGGTTATGTGCTATTTTTGGATTTTCTCGCAATTTTTTCTTATATCAATATCATTTCCGAGATTTTATAAATTTCGGTCTCGTCCAAACGTGCGCACATGCTTGTTTTTTATACGAGAGAGAGATTTTGATGCTCGTTCGTAGATTTTTGTATTCGTCTCAGTACATAGTAAAAATATTGGGGGGGGCAAAGTTGTAGTGATTTCAATTATTAGGTAATTTCTGATCCTGTAATGTAATGCACATTATTATAGCTTTTTAAGTCCACTTTAATGTGCTGATTTAATATGTAATTTCAATAGACTAATCTTATCAGCTTAATTTCCAACAAAGCAAGGCTTTATTAACAGCAAGTGGATCGCAGATTGCAGGCTTGTAATGTAAAAAATGTCTATATAATATGAATAGACAAATTTTCGCTCGTACATACACTTTTCTGAAAATTTTTGCATATACTTATACAAAGAGACCCGTACAAAACAAACAGTGCGTGAGTTTATTTCTTGCGTCGAATCGCTTTAAATGCTAATTACTTGTGAATTTAGTAACAGACTGTATGTACAGCATGTGGAAATAGATCAATTCGAAATTATTCTTCAGGGCCGTTTATCGCAAAACAGTGTTTCCGAAGGTACTGTGCATCCAGTACCGCAAGATTTGCTGCGCAAGTACATCATGTATGCTAGGGAGAATGTACAGCCCAAGCTCCATCAAATGGATCAAGATAAAGTTGCTAGAATGTACTCAGAGCTACGCAGGGAATCTATGGTATTTTATAAATTTAAATATTTAATATGAATTCATTGTGATACATATAAATTTTTTACGTATTATTAATAAATCCATGCTATTCCTCTGAATCGGCGTGTACAGTTTTAGTGAGTAGGCTGATAAATGTTGCTTATACATAGATATTGTTTTGAATCTTACATATCTGGAACTAAGCTTCCCTAATTACAATAAATACTGAAACATTATGGCTTACGTTGCTTCCTACTGTTTCTGTTATTATTCATATATTAAATTGTGGTCATTGTTTTTGTACAAGGTATATTGTACATGCTCATACATAGGTACAAATACGTTAGACACTCAAAATCATTGTTTATTTTTAATAAATACATATAATAAATTTTAGTTTCATGCTATAATATACCTTCATAATGCATTATGTATGCCTAAACTGCTTTTTCGACCTTTATTAGTGGTGAACTCGTACCTTTGCGAATTTACGCAATACTACTTTGAAAGATTCAAGAGATTATCAGGCGCCGGAAAAATTTATTTTTCTATTGTTTCAAAGTCGAATTGGCGGTCTTTTGAACGACAGATGTATGTATGCATAGTTCAGAAAAGTGAATGGGCGCATAGCGTAGGTAGATTCTCTCACATCTCCCTACAATTTGAAACCAAATTTTGAGGCTTTGTAAAGATAGATTAAAACTGAACCAAAGCGATTTTCATATTACGATGTGGGTTGCTGTTAAATTCTGATTCGTTCAAACTTCTAAACTCAAGGCAGAAGATTCTAAAGAGGGAGTAACAGTAATTTAGTAAACAAAGTCTTGATGTTTTCTGCCTTTTCAACTTAATGGTGAACATTATACAAGTAGACAATAGAACCGTTCTATATCATCCGTCACTTTTCCTATTTTTGTGCCCGCCTATACATAACTAGCAACCAAAATTGCTCCGATGGAACAAAAAGGACGAATATACTTGAGATTGTGGATTATTAAGGATGTAAATAAAGGGGACTAAGAATAAGCTACCTATGTACATATATGTCTAAAGCCGCAAAATCTGTTAAAAATCAGACTGCTGCTTTTTTAATCGTTTTTTGTTCAATACTTCATATCAATCTGCAGGCTGCAGAATATACTTCGATTTTTTGCGTTGCCTAGAGAAAGTCTGATTTTTAACAGATTTTTCGACTTTAGACATACATAGGTAGCTTTTTGCTAGTCCCCTCCTTTTACATTCTTAAGAATCTACAATCCCTTGTATATTCGTCCTTTCTGTTCCAACGGAGCATTCTTGGTTGCTAGTCCCCTACTTTTTCCTTAAAAAATTCAAAAATTTATTCGTTGAAAAATGACAGGAATCCAAGCACACCCACCAGACGGAAAGACAAAACAAGCCGCCCCTGCTCCTATGACGTAGGATCCACTATACTATGTATATAATAAAGTGCTATGTATGTAATATGAAAAATGACCACTTTGCGCGCATTGACGGGTGCGACTAGGAAACGGGCAGCAATCAATATTGTGCGAACGCACGCACAATGTGAACTAAAGACGCAGTTTTAATTTACGTAGAATTGGCACTGGGCGTAAACTAATGTAATACGCATTTAGTGAAGATGATCACTAAGTAAATATAAACTAATGATAAAATATCAACGTTTGCATGTAAAAATACCCATACATACATTATAATGACAAGTTTATCAGTAAAAGTATGTTTTAAAAAGCGAATTAAGCAACAGGTGTGGCATAACACACATGCGCGTAATTCATACTTCGCTTCAGAAAATCTCAACAACCAGCGGATACATATCAAAAGATTTTAAGGCCAGATTCGTAATTTTGAAGTCACAAAGAACATTTAAAAAAATAATTTGGTCGTCTGCAATACTCTAAAGGAAAAGTTACTTTTCACTTTAAGCTTCACACAGCCGCCGAGTGTAAATAAGATTTTAATCGGATTCGTAAGCCTGATATTACGATCAACATTGATGAAAAAATTAACTCTTCACAATGGTCTAAAGGCGAATAAGTATTAGATGTAAACCACTTCACACCACTGTTGATTGTAAACAAACGCGCCAAACTGACGTATGACGTTTGACCTCTGGTGCATTTTTAGACTTGTGACCACGTCCAGACTCTAATCCGGAGAAGTTGGTAGAAAAAGACAAGAGATTAACACGGTTAACATCCCCGATTTCTGACCTTACACCTCCCGAAAAAGCTAAATATTGATGTAAATAAATGCAGTTCGTTGTGACTTGTATTCCTTGGGAAGTACTTTATTTTTATTCAATTCGACCTATCCCGACTTCTAAACGGAGAAAGTTGCGAACAAAAAACGGAGAAAAACGTATTCGATTGGGCTAGTTTGTAGCGTTTGAATCGTAGAACGTTTGTATGTGCAAGACTTCCGTTCCGCAAAATGTTTGAGATATTTACCAATCAAATTAGAGAGAAAACGTGTTTTTTTCGCCCATTTTATACCCCTGATTTCGAACTTTACACCCCTATAAATAACTTAATATTGATTTTTTCAAACGCGGTATGCTGCGACGTGATGCCATTAGATTGAGCTTCATTTTTATTCTACTCAATCTGTCCCGACTTATAAGCGGAAAATTCGGCAGAAAAATCTTAAAATCCGGTTTTTACACCATTTACTGGAGTGTAAAGTTTGAACCCCTAGATCTAACTCCGCTTTGAGTGCAAGAAAGTTTGCAGTTGCAGGTAAGCCAAAGGTAGCCCTTGAGCCGTAGTACATTTCCATAAATAGGTTTTTGGGTGACTCTTATACAGAGAATTTGGCAGCCATAAACAAGTCGAAAACTGGACTAAAATGTGTTTTTGTACCCTTAGATTCTTTACACTCCTTACACTGCCACTCTGGAAATAAGTCACTTAAATGAAAGAGTGCCATCGGGACTACACAATTTCCTACATTTTAAAAAAACCAGACTAAATGGAATAAAATACTGAGTTAGTAAAGTCGTGTGACAGACCAAAATCTAAAAAATCTATATCTTATCACGTTACAGTAAAACTTTACACGCTCTTCACACCACGGGTTGAAATGTTAAAAAAGTTGGAAAAAGCTAATTTGAATTTTTTATTATCTATCTTTTAAAAACCGCTTAATACAGAAGTGTCCCGTTATAGCTGTAGGGGGAGGGGGTAGACACGTGTTGGGGGTACCCCCAAGTATATTATAGATACGCGCTAACGCGCTACCTATAATTCAATTCAAAAATGCATTGTATCAAATACAGCACGGGTATTTATTACGATCTATGCAGATATGTAATTGAAAGCGGTTTATCATTGTTGTTTTGCACAGGGCATCTCTGTGCATGTATAAATATAGTCCTCAAAAGTCTTTGTTCATGAATCGAGTTGTACGTACATGAGCAGCGTGAAATTCTGGAGGTTCGATGAGGCCGAATTGCCAAAAATATGACCGAAAATTCAATTCTGTTATCTATCGATTTTTGGGCGACTTTCAGTTTGAAAAATGAGAAAATTTATCAATGCGGTGCGAAGTGCTGGAAAATGTTGATATTTCAGCAGTTTTCAGGTGGAATTTGAGATGTTTTTTTCCGCTGTATGCTCCAAGATTGTTTTGCAGCACTTTTCTTTTTCTCAGAATCGCCTGACAGACCCTGATTTTCCAAAACGTTGGGTAGGGGTTCCCCGTTACCCTCTAAAATACATGCACAAGGTCAAATGTTCTGAGAGGGGGGGGGGTAAGTCGGGTTTCCTGGGGGAATGAGTAATGTTTTACCTATATAATGTCAAATTTTGATACTTAATTCGTTTTATTTGATTCTTCATTAATATTTATGGTTAAATTTGCCTGAAAGCAATAACGATAAGGGCGATTAAATGACCTGCAATAGCAAAAATATAAAAAATAATGGTAGAGAATTGTCTGGATGAATTATGTGCATGTCTTCCCCTTGTGCAATGTACAACACTGAACTGAAAGCGAATTTTTGTTAAGATTTAAAATTTTTGTTTCTTTTCGAAATGCGACAAAAAATGGCCCACACGGCAGAAATCGTTTACCTATGTATCTTATTTTTGTAGTAATGATGGCGAACATTTTCAGGCAACGGGGAGCATACCGATTACAGTAAGACACGTTGAGTCCATTATCCGTTTGTCGGAAGCCCGTGCAAAAATGTTTCTTAGAAATTTTGTCACTGATGACGATGTCTCTATGGCCATCAGAGTTTTGCTGGAGTCCTTCATACAGACACAGAAATATTCTGTCATGCGGCAGATGCAAAGGGTAATGTTGTGTTTTCGGTGGCGCATAATCACGAACTACATAGGTATCAAAAGCTGAATGATGAAACTTGCAAGCCTGTTTTAAACGCAAACTTACACCATCCTGTTTAATCGCCTGTTTTTATGTCCGCATATCATATCACTAGTCTAAACATAACAGAGTCGACCGCGTTCTATGTAAATTACATGCATGTAAAAGAGGATGGGAATGGGGATCCCCTCCCAACTAAAATCAGTCGCCTTCCATCCCCTATTCAAAGATAAAGGTTTTTTATCCTCTCATGTTTTGGCAAGAAACTGCGTTTTTATACTATTTTAAAGGGCTTTTATGGCAAAAAAATAGGTCATTCGCTCCTCTCTAAAAACGTTTGACTACCCCTCCCAAAATTTTGAGCTATTATGTCTTTAGTGTTCTAGCTCGGAATTTCCCCTGCAAAAAAAGGTTTGTCAAAGTTAATAGTTTTACATTTTTTTCACTGTCTTCTAATTTTCAATCAAACGACATTTCCTCAATGTTAAACTTGTTTACTAATTTAAATACGATCGATAAATACAACTTCTCTCAATTTTTAATTAAAATGAGCTAGCCGTGCAATTTAAAAACACAGTTCAGGTCGATTATATCCTGAAACAACTTACATATGTCCCTGTGTTAAAAAACGTTATGTCATCATACGGGGTGGTAAAAGAAAAGACTACCCACTTTAGTCTTAGCTCTTTAACCACGGCACCTAAATCTTATTTTTGAAACAAGAGAAAAGGGTCTATAAGGCATATGCAGATCTTGCACTGATATCTAATCCCGTGGAAATGATGTTTTAGATTTTTCAAAAGTGCTCAATCAACATGCTCGCATAGCACTTTGCTCATTTCAAATACATAGCATTAGTTCTATATGCACAAATAGTAGTGACTTTCTTCGCAAACTGTTCATCTGCACTGTGCAATTTCTTTTTTCTTGAATATACTTACTTATTCTCAATGTAAATCGATTTTTATTGTGTTTTAAAAATGCTCAATCTTGCTGTAGACCCTTTTTTCTATCAGTTAAAAACATTTCATTTGACTATCTACTACCTAGCCTGATTCTTGAGATGTGTATACAGCTTAAGTTTAACAGCTATGAGCATTATTAAAATTTCAATTATAATAAAATTGAAAAATTTTGACGACAGGGCTAAATAAAGTAGATCCTATGAATTTGGCTCGATAGAAGTTTATTCTGAATTAATCATCTATAATATCAATTTAGAGCAGTTCATAAAAACTGACGAACTCCTAATCATACATGATCTGGGGGGACAAATGCACGTAGGGAGGAGTAGAAAGGGGTATCAACCCCCCCCCCCGCTGAAGGCGCCAAAAGTTAGGAACCGTCGAGCGATTCGAGCCTAAAATAGTGCATTTTCAAGCGATTTTGACGTAAAAGTTGTTAAAAACTCAATTTAACACTGTAGTCAAAATCCCGGATTTTACCCCTCCCTGACCCCAAAATCTCGATTTACCCCTCTTCGGCCAACCGGACCTTGTGCATCTATGGGGGGTAACCCCTTCCTGAAAAATTTTCACCCCTCCCCCTGCAAAAATTTTTTCACCCCCCCTCCTCCAAAATTGCTGATTTTTCTAAACTTACCAAAAATTTTCTAAACATTTGTAGAAAAGGTGCTTTTGTAAGCGTTTTTAGCCATCATTTGCTCAAAAGTGCCAAATTTTCGGCGCTGCGCGCCATTATACTCATGTTTTGACTATATTTTGTTCAATTTGTTTGACTTTTTTGATCATTTTCGAAGTTTTTCATGTTTTTATAATCTAGAAAGATAGAGCATCGTCAGAAACGCTGAATAACGATGTTTTTGACGCGTACCTACCATATGTGGGCAGCACCGAAATTTTGGGGGTGCAAGATTTTTCAAATGTCAAACAAGTGGTCTTAAAAATGGTGGTATGGCGAAAAATACCGTTGTTCAACGTTTCTCATTGAGCACTATCCATTGGCATAAAAAAATTGTGGAAAAACAAAAAAAATCCAAAAAAATTGAATTCTGGGAGTTGTTTTGATTCTGGGGGTGTGGTATTCGGCCTTGGGTTGCATACCCCCAAACTGGGCCCAAAAAAAGGCAACTTATATGTAATTTCACCCCTTTCAGAATTCCCATGCTGTGCATGTATGGTCCTAATGCGATAAATCTGAAATCTATCAGCATTTTAGTTGGTAAATATATCTAAGAAGTTTTCGGACACATAGCGAAAGCATTTGGTCTTCTTTTTCAGGGTGATTAAACTCACAAAAAATGAGTCTTCAGTTTTGCTGTGTTTACTTTATGTTCACTTCGTTTATCCTTAACACAAAAGGTTTGTGTAGTTTACTTTCTTTTCTAGAATCTTCTTAGTGAATGTGCGATTAATTTATAAATTGCTTAACTTTCATATGGTTTAGTATGCATCATTATAATGTACATATGCATATATGTATGTATGTAATTGTCGATATTCTTCTAACATGTCTCCCGCTCGACAACCTCGTTGCTCTAGTATGTCTCCATTTTTTGAATTTACAATCGGCCACTTAAATTGTTTCTTATCTTTTGCTTATCGAAATAAGGTTAATAGCCCTATTTATCTCCAAAAATGACAAAAATACATATAAATTTTACTTTTTTAAAATAATTTGTTCAACCCGTAAGTTTCGTGTTTCAACGAGAGGGTAAATAAAAGTTTTTGGGAGCTTCATCAAAGGGTGTAGCCAAGTATATTATAGGTAGTTTTTGTCGGCCTTCAACTAATGTTTGCGGGCAACGTTTTGGTCGTAGCCGTCTAAAATCTAAAGTTCTGGTGTTTTATGATGCTTGTATGTATTGAGCTGAGCCGATCGATCACTTAACATTTGATCATGAAACCAGAATTTTGTCAATCCGATCACTAATGCAAACATGCAAGGCCAATGACGGATTTAAAGGGGCGGCCGCCCCCTCCCTCCTGTGGTCAACAAATATTTGGGCGCAATGAGGAATGGATGTGTATTTTTTATGATTTTAGCTATTTTTATCCTGTTTTTTTAAATTTTCCCTGCGCTTCGCGCTATGATAGTACTCATTAATGCCATTTACTGACTCTTGGCGCTCTAAAAAAGTTAAATGTACGCCAGAAGAGTAGTTTTTGTACAGAAAAAAGATTTTGTAGCCTCTACAGTGATTTCTCGAGTGTTTTTTTCGACGATTTGTGTCGATTTATGCATTAGTTTTGTGTGTTCATATAAATCTTTGTAAAATTTTGAAATTTTTTTACTTTTTTGAATCAGAAATAATTCTGTTTACCTAAAGACGGCATAAAGCCGGTACTTTGAGCACAGTATATGAATTTTTCAACAATTTTCGACACTTTCAAGAAAATTTCGGGTTTCGCTTCCCCTGTCAGAAAATCCTGGATCCGCCACTATGCAAAGCATACACCATTTATCCAAATAAAAATGGAGGAATTCTAATACTCAATTTTGAGTGCCTTCTGGATTCTGGGGGCGTCCAGATGCATCCACTCAGTAAGAAAGCATAAACTTTCAAAACCTAAATTAGCAGTATATCGTGAATGGAGACACCCTAGAGTGACGATGACGAGCATACATGGGCAGCAAGAAAATTCTAGGGGAGGGTGAAATGAAATCGCCAGAAATTGTCAAAAATAATACTGAAAATAGAATTTTCGGGGTCTACTAGGCAGGGGGTTTAAACTTCTGCGGGGGGGGGTGTCCCACATCCACGCCCATGTGTTGGAGACATGCTATAGGAATGCCGTAATTGTCAACTGATTTTTTTGCTTTGTAAACTTCAGTTTACTCAATTCTTATAAGTATCAACTTATTAAATCTGCTGATCCAGAACTTCAATCGATATTTGACCTACAAAAAAGACAACAATCAACTGCTCCTGTATCTGCTCAAACAGTGCGTTGCAGAACGGCTTCACGTACAAGCTCACAAGTCAGGTATTGCGGCCGATCGACTCAGCGAAGTCATTGTGCATGAAAAGGATCTCAGCGACAAAGTAAGCCTAATAAACATAAGTATTCACTCTTATAGAATATATTAGTATTGTGTATTAATATATTAATGAATTCGGTCTGTGTTATTGCTTAATATTGAGGTATTTTTTGTCCTTGAAATTCATGACTTATGTGAATCTCAGGTCTTTTTGACATAGTAAGTAGCATACACGTAACGGCTCAAAATTTTGGTTGTTGCTCCCTGGCCATTATCCAAAGGGTGGGGAGGGGGTAAGCGACCTCCAATTTTTGGTCAAAAACGCTTAAAACGGCCAAAAAATTCTATTTTTTTCAAAAAAAAGGGTAGTCAGAAATTTTCTGGTTTTGGGGAATGGGAGGACGCCCGACTGTTGGTGGGGATATCCCATCCCCCTCTTTCATGTATGGTATGTAGGTATGCAGTAAGTTGTCTGAAAAATGTTTTTATTATGGTAGTGGTTTTTATTAAGTTTAAAATTGTGAAGGAAAGCTGAAGTGTATTCGGAACAGGGGCAGCGAAAACAATAAATTTGAATTTCGAAGCACATATATGTAAGAGCGTCTTAAGTGAAATTCATATCGTACATAAATCGATTTTTTCAATTGATTGAATTTTAAACTTTGCAGAACTCCCATATAATAACAAGGCACAAATTAATTTTTGCTCTTGCTCGTAGCATTCAAATTTCCCATCGTTTAACATATATCCTTGCGTGCAAGTTTCAGCTTTAAGAAAATTTATTACTGTTTTCAGGCTCGACAGATGAATATATACAATTTACAAGCTTTCTATGACAGTAACGTTTTTGCGCAGAATAGATTCAAATTCGACGCGAAAAGAAAACTGATTGTACAGAGCTTAACAAATACGTCTTAAATGCACAAATCACTCGTTTCACATTTGAATGTTGTTTAAAGTCTTCGCTGTATATTCGAAGTAAATAAGAAAATCGATTTTTATATTCATACACGAATGTATTTATATGTAAACCTTTGTACGTATATATTATAGTCTGTTCCACGCGTGGGCGTGGGGGAAGGTTGGGGATATGCACCCCCAGAAGGCCGAATACCCCCCCCAGAAATCAAAATTTAAAAATACCCCCCCCCCTTAGAATTGTAACGGGGGCGCCGCCTCCCACCGTTACGTGAGCAAAATTTTACCCGCACCGGTTTCCCGGATCTTCCACTCTAATTCGCGTGTGTAGTACTAATCGACTACTCGGGCTCTTGCTCACAACTGCACAAAGTATTGAATAATATTGAGAAACAATGAAACATCAACGTCACGGGTTAAACTTCAAAGTAGGCATTTCTAGCCGTGTAGTAGCACTCCTGCTACAGAATTTTTTTCGTTTTTCGCAATTTTTGATGCCAATAAATAGTACTCGATGAGAAACGTTGAAAAATGTTGTTTTTTCGCCATACCACCATTTTTTGACCTTTGAAGAATCTTGAAACTTCCTCCAGAATTTTGGTGCTGCCCATATAGTCTGTTCCATTCCAAACGGTTCATTTTTTTCTGATGTTTTATTACTGTACTAGTTTTTCACTGCACAATTGGCCTCTTCATTTATGCCCTCGTAGCATTTGGTTGCTTTAAACTCTTCTCATTGATGTTTAATGCGCTTTGCTTAGCATGTGGCGCATTTAACAAAGTGTTGCAGCAACCTAAACCGCAAAATATTCTGTTACAGTAATTAGCCGTAAGGCGAAAATGGGCTGTTTGGAATGGAACAGACTATAGTTTGAAAATTTGCTCACTGTGCTTACGTTATGAAGAGTTGGTGTGAGACGAGACGATTCATATGTTTCTCAACCAAACGTGGGTATAATGTCAATTGTATATAGAAAGGGGGTTTTGACAATACACGGGCCGCACTGAAATTCTGAGGGGTTCGGTGGGGCCAAATTGCCAAAAATAGCACCGATTCGAATTTGGTTGTTCCGTCGGATTCTGAGTTTTTAGCCAGGCCCCCCGCCCACACGTGTGTTTGGGGGGTATGCACCCCCCAGATGTTGAAATACCCCTCTCCCACAGAAATCAAAATACCCCCAGAATTCAAATTTTGAAAATTTTTGTTGTTGCTTTTTTAGCGATTTTTTTGATGCCATTGGATAGTGCTCAATGAGAAACGTCGAAAAATCGTGTTTTTTCGCCAAAAGACCACTTTTAAGACCATTTTTTGACCTTTTTCACCCCCCTCCCTCAGAATTTTGATGCTGCACACCTATGCCCCCGCCTCCCAGGGCCGTGTGTGGTTTTGACTATAAAATCACTCTATACCCCAATTCCGTATAAAACCTTGGTCTTTTCGCGCTCCTTTGATGTCAACGGATTGATCTTCGTGAAAAACTTCGTAAATTAGTATTTGGTCCATTCTTGACTTTTTAAAATTTTCGAACCTACGTACTACATAGGAGATGGGCAAAAATAGTGGCAACTGGCAGGTAATTTTGAGCGTTTCTTAGTGAACAAAGTCCGCTTTATTTCTACGCATACACAAAATATAATGTCCCACGTTATCGTGCCTATAGCATCTTGACAAGCGTCGGGTGGATGCTTATAAGATTCTTATAATCTTATCCTTTTTCTTGTTGATGCTTATGGTATTGCACGATTTCATAAGCAAATGATACTGCTTACAAGTAATCTTGTAAGATATCAAATTCTTATAAGATAGCTTTCTTGCATATTTGCCTACCTTAGCTTTTTGCTTATACGCATTCATAAGCAAGGCAAGCAAAATGACAAGTATCTTTGCAAGATTTGATAAGTAAAAAGCAATTTTATAAGAAAATTAGCTGCTTGTTGCTTACAAGCATGAATAAGCAAACTTATAGGTCATAGTATGCATTATCGCAAGACAACTTTTTTGTTTGTTTCTGCGTGCAAGCACTGACAAGCAGAAGAGCAAGATAAGTTTTAAATATATCTACGGATTTACAGTGACGTTTTATCAGACTGACCAGAAATGATTTGGAATGAAGTCAAATACTTGTAGGTACAGAGTCTGATTACTTTAACTTTATGGTTTTCTCTTGAATTCAATTAATCCGCATGCGTAAGGCCACAAAAATGGTTAAAGGAAATTTAATAAAATTGAATTAAAATTAAGTCAATTAAATAAAATGAGTCTATTGAAATTTTCACAAGCGTACTAGTTACTGCTAAGCAACTCCAGTGATGCAGAAAATATTGCTAAAGCAAGTGGTGCACCTGCCAGTCTCCTCATAAGGTTATTTAATGTGTATTATTCATCGTCCTCGGCTTTTTTCAAGGAAGGCTATAATTGTATACATAAACACGCTGAGCCAATCGTGCTTATAAGTCATGAAAACAGGCCAAAATTCTTACAAAAATAATTAAACGCTTATAGTTTTATTCAGCAATAAAAAATCTTGTAAGACGTTGAAAGTCTTAGCCAACCTTCAGCTATCGGAAATTTTTGAAAATTTTATAAGGACTAAATAAAATGTGCTGGGTTGCTGCCGTTTTTGATCCGAAATTCGCATTTTCACGTCAGAAATAGCTTTTTATGAATACACACAATAATCGTGGTGGTGATCATTCCTGGGCGTGGGGGGTTTGGGGGCATGCACCATAAGTGGGCAGCTCCAACGTTCTGGGGAATTCAAAATTTTTTGAGAGTCGAATATTGGCCTAAAAATGGTGCTATGATGAAATACACCATTTTTGAACGTTTCTCGTCGAGCTATATCGATTGGCATCAAAAAATCCAAAAAAAAACATAAAATTTTTCAAAAATGAACTGTGGGGTATTGTTGGGCTTACCTGGGCGCGGGGGGTTTGGGGTATGCATCCCCCAGAAGGCAAGTACCCAACAAGAAATGGCAAATACCCAACAATCCCCCCAGAATTTCAGTTTTTGGAATTTTTTTTGCTTTTTTCGAGTTTTTTTATGCCAATCCATAGAGCTCGACGAGAACCGTTCAAAAATGGTGTTTTTTCGCCATAGCACCATTTTTAAGTCCAATATATGACTTTAAAAAAATTTTGCACCCTCCCCCAGACCTTTAGAGCCGCCCACCTATGTTGTTGATTATTTCCATTTTCTTGTTATGCATTTGACCATCTGGGGGATGCTTACCCTCCCACCCCGCCCACATGTGGTATGCACCCCCAGAAAGCAAAATGCCTAACATGAAAATAAAAATACCCAGCAATACCGCCAAAATATCAATTTTTGAATTTTTTGCTTTTTTCATGATGTTTTGATGCCAATGGTTGACGAGGAATGTTCAAAATGGTGTTTACTTTGCCATAGTACCATTTTTAAAGCCAATATTTGACTTTAATAAATTTTGCACCCCCAGAACTTTGAAGCCGTTTAACTACAGTCGTGCTGATGCTGCTTTTGGGCATATGTCTGAAATGAAGAAATTCGGCCTATGGTTTTGATTTCCAAAAAAAAAACAAAATATAAATGGAGATATATTGTAGGTATATTACAATGAAATTCAAAGAAAATTTGACATATAAGCCCAAATTGTCTTTTGTCCACCTATGTATATAGCTGCCCCCATGCTTATCTTGAAGATGTGAGTGACATACTTACATACATAAACAAGATTTAAACTTTAGACGCTTATAATTATGTAGAGATCGCTCTACACCCTGTTTCGCCGCGTTGGTTCAACGCGAAATTATATTTGTTTTGCGCTACGTTGTACCTACATTCCCATGACTGTTTGGCCCAGATGTGCATTTTCGTGCTCAATTTCCATACGCACGTACGCGACCGCTACGCGCAACGCTATAGTGTGTCGCCCGGGACCACCTTCCCTCCAAAAATTATCATATCCTTCATTTCCTTTCCCATACATATTTTCAATAAAAATCCGGGATAGGAAAATGGGCACTCGGGCTTAATGCGACTTGAGTACGAATTGGTACGTGTGCTATCATATCTTACGTGTACTTAAAGTCATATGAGTGTGTGTCTCATATTTGTTCCTATCTCGTTTGTACATTCTTTTACCGTAAGCTTTGCCCATAGGCCTATTGTTATTCTCGTAGATCCATTCCGCGTTTCTTTGTTCGTCTGTCTACGCCTCTTTTTGTGTCTCGTTTAAAACTGCGTGCGAGCGCAGTTTTCGGCATTATTACGAGTTCATACGATTTTCAAAAGTCTTCCTAGACTCAGCTTTTTCGCCAGCCCATCTGTGCTGTGCCCGTTTTTTCCCTGCGTGGCTGCAGAAATCTTGTCGTGTTTTTGTCGCGTAGTGGGCAAGTTTCTTTCGCCCTTGCGCATTTTGTTATTTTATTTGTGCGCCAACTTGGCATTATTTGTATGCCTTTGGCGGGGCTTTGCGCCCTCTGTTAAATACATTGTTTATTTTAACCGATTAGCGTAACACGACAGTCGGCAGCATGCAATCTTCATGCTGTCGCATTTTTTATTGCTTCACAATTTTCTGTCCAAAAATATTGTAAAAATTAATTATTTAATTAACGATGTTGGGCTCGGTTGAATTTCCATGCTGTTGAATTCTGTCCTTGTGCTACACTATACTTAGGAACCCTCAATATTTTCAAGCACCGGAATTCAGTCCCAAAACAAGTTAAATAATAATCTCTTTTTGAGCCCTCAATTAGGTTTCCGGGGAACTTACATTATTTAGGTACTTAATCTCAAGGGGTTAAGTAAGTAAGTTTCACTAGGTGCGTGCGTAGAGGGCCTGGCTATCTTGATAGGCCGGGCCACTTACCCCCGAGTCGCCGGTTGGTGATCGACCCCTAAAAAGGGCAATTACCCCCAGTGCGAGTGCGTAAGCTTAAGTTTTTCGGGCGTAAGTAAGCCCGCAAACGTAGGGTTCGCCTTACGTTTACATTGGAGGTCATTCACGACGACCGGCCGAGCTAACATCGTTTCATTTTCTGCCTAAAAATTTTAAAAATTTTCCACTTTGCGTAACCATACTGTGTTCGTGTGCATTCTTAACATTTCACTGTTTGTGTGCATTCTTTGACTCTATTGTGTTCGTGTGCATATTTTTTCTGGTTCGAGATTGGGGTTGTGACAAAAATTTCTTGTCCTGATCTTAATCTCAATTGTCTGTCATGCCAGGCAAGAAGCTAGCAGGAAAAATGACCAAAATGGGGAAGAAAACCCCAGATAAGTCGCCTAAGCAGGCTAGCACACATAAATCCTCTCGAAATTTGTCAAATGACTCAGATTCTGATCATAGCACCAGTGCACAAAATTGTGCAAGCGCAGACAGTGTTGTAAATGCAAATCAGACACTGAGTGTCCAGAATCAGGACACAAGTGTTGACTCTCCGCAAGCCAACCAAGTTGCAAACGACAACAATATCACTCTTTGCCAAATTTTGAACGAAACGACGATTCCTAATCCGCAACAATTGGTTTCCGACTCAAACGAGAATCGGATAATCGAAAATTGCAATTCAGATAATCTTTTGAATGCAGTGTTTGCACATATGCAAGAATTGGAAAATCGTCTCGAACGTATAGCTGTTTGAACATGTGCATGCACAACGGCAAAATGCAAGCTCTGCAAACTCTGATTTGCAGCCTGTTGAGCCACATACGGCTCCCATCATCACTGCAAACGCGGACCAGCAGCATTTAGCTCGCTTTGCAAATGCTGACTCGGATTCACGTGTGCAGCTAGCAACGTCAACGCCTGTCCGTCGTTCGTCGGCCTCAGTGCGTCCAAATCAGCAAATCGCGTCGACGTCCATCGCGTCCAACCGTCCCTGTAAACGCTGAACAGCAACATTTAGCTCGTTTTGCAAATGTTGAACTGTCTCCGCGAGTACAGATCGTTTCGCCAGCCGTTCCGCCGGCCGCGAACCAAGCTAATCCGGTAAATGCTGAAGTACTGCCACTTCATGCGATGCATATTCCACAGAATCAAATTTTTGTGCCAAATACAGGTGCATCGATCCCACCGGATTAGATTCCACCTCAGAATCAGCAGAACCAAAGAGTTCACTATCCGGATCAAGCTACTGACTCTCCGCTGGAAAGCCCCAGGCGTCATAGATCTTCTTCAAGACGTTCATGGCGTCGAACCACCATGACGCGTTGTCTGATAGCTCAGAAAATGCAGGTATTCGCTACCTAGCCGATTCTATGAACAGAGGTCCATTTTTTCAACAAATTCAGTCCACAATAGCCAATAAGAAGTTTTTTCAAGGTGAAAAAACAGATATTTGTGGATTTTTCCACAAACTTGAGCGATTAGCAAATGGCTATAGAGTTGATGAAAGAGCGTGTCTAGATTTATTGCCATCCTTTTTTGATACCTATACAACTAGATTGTTTTGCTCCCTACCCAACGACGTTCGCGAATCATATGAACTCACGGAACAAGCATTAATTGCAGAGTTTCGCCCTATTGACACAGATACGTTGTTTGATAGATTTCTTGAGCAAAAACAGCACCCATCGGAGTCTGTAAACGCTTATTTTTTGGCGTTACGCGAAGATCTCATTTGTGCTCAATCAGAAATCCAGGTTGATTCAATAGCTTTTGACAAAATGCTTCGTCATCAGCTCAGAAAGGGGATGAATCCAGAAATTGCGAAAAAAGCTTACAAAAGAGCGCCTGAAGCGCCGCTTCAAGATTTTCTTCATGCTGCGCGTTGCATAGAGTTTGCAAACCTACAGTATGCTCCAGCTAAGCAGCCTACGCCGTATTTACCAGCAACAGCCGCTGCAGTATCTAGTAGCGTGTTGCCAAAAAATAATTTTCGTCGCTCAACGTATATGCAGAATGAGACCCCCTTGTCAATCTACGTCTTTTCATCAATCGCGTCCAGAGACATCTAATGCTTTAGCGCAACGATACTGCGTGTATTGCAAACACATGGGCCACACCAGAGATGAATGTTTTCGGCGTCAGCAAAACAACAACCGAAATTATCGCAACAGCGAAGCTCATAATTCCAATGAGTACGGGAATCAATACCGCAGCCAATCTAGGCCAGCGTTTCAAAACAACCCATCATTGTTGCATTCAAACTACCGTACTCCATATAATTCTCGTGTGTTTCAAAACTCACAGTATCCATCTACGTCTCAAAATTACGACTCCCGTCAAGATTTTTGACGTCTGAGCAATGATTTTTGGCAAAATTACGGTAATCGCCAGAACTACCATAATTCCTACAGTAATATGCAATACTACGACAATGACAGAAATATGTATGCAAACAATCGTTTTGCAGAACATTCTCAGAATTATCGCATGCAGAATAACGCGTATCGACAATTTCCTCAGCAACCTATGTGTTCTAACGCTCCGGCAGTTACGTACTCGGTGACATCCAATCCCACCGTTTCTTTTCCCCACCGCTGCCAACCACACATGGGCGTGGGGGGATCTGGGGGGTCTGACCCCCCCCAAGAAACCAAAAGACCCCCCCAGAAATCAAAAGACCCCCCCCAGAAATCAATTTTTGAAAATTTTTTTCGTTTTTTTCGCAATTTTTTGATGCCAATGGATAGTGCTTGATGAGAAACGTCGAAAAATGGTGTTTTTATCGCCATATCACCATTTTTAAGGCCATTTTTTGACCTTCAAAAAATCTTGGACCCCCCCCCAGAATTTTCTTGCTGCCCACGTATGCTGCCAACCACACATGGGCGTGGGGGGATCTGGGGGGGTCTGACCCCCCAGAAACCAAAAGACTCCCCCCAGAAATCAAAAGACCCCCCAGAAATCCATTTTTGAAAATTTTTTTCGTTTTTTTCGCAATTTTTTGATGCCAATGGATAGTGCTTGATGAGAAACGTCGAAAAATGGTGTTTTTATCGCCATATCACCATTTTTAAGGCCATTTTTTGACCTTCAAAAAATCTTGGACCCCCCCCCAGAATTTTCTTGCTGCCCACGTATGCTGCCAACCCAATCATCATCTAATAACGAAAACGTCGTAACTTTGTCCGTCTCAACGTCCGAAAATTCGGAACAGCTTTTTGCATCTCAAGCTTTTCTCAAAGAACATCATTGCTTACAGAAACATTTAGCAGTCTACGAAAAGCTAAACTCGCAGGTCAAAACTCAGGATGCAGCTAATAAAACCGTTGTCAGCCATGCATCTATGAATTTGCCTACGATAATAGCGCAAATCAATGGAAGAAAACCATACGTGGGCAGCAAGTAAATTCTGGGGGGTGCAAGATTTTTTGAAGGTTAAAAAATGGCCTTAAAAATGGTGGTATAGCGATAAAAACACCATTTTTCGACGTTTCTTATCTAGCACTATCCATTGGCATCAAAAAATTGCGAAAAAAACGGAAAAAATTCTCAAAAATTGAATTCTGGGGGGTATCTTGATTTCTGGGGGGGGTATTTTAGTTTCTGGGGGGTGCATACCCCCCAAACCCCCCCCACGCCCAGGTGTGAATAAAACTCCCTGCGTTAATTGACACAGGATCGCAAGTTACAATGATGACCACAAGCGCTTTTCTGCGCTTAGGTTTCAAATTGCCACCGAAGCAAGCAGCGCATGTTGTTCATGGAATCGGAAAAATGACAGCAACTGTGCGTTTTACCTATATCATGCAAATCACAGTCGCAGAACAAACTACTCCGGCTGTTGTCTTAATCATCGATGATTTACTGGAAGATCTGCTTCTAGGTTTCGACTTTTGCAAACAAGCCTTACTTTTCGTCAACACAGTCGAAGTTGTGCTTTTGCCAATGGCTTTCGTGTAGAATTACTATCCGCAAATGAAAAAAACATTTACGCGTAAACCCTGATACGCAAATCGTGTGTCCAGTTTGTGCTCGCGTAACTGTTACCGAATCAATTGTCATTCAAACGCGTCACGAAGTTGTGACGCCCGGATTTGTTTGTTGTGGTCAATTCAATGCTGAAATTGCTCTTTTTGGACCTGATAATGATTTCATGCTAAGTAAATCATTGTTCGTCGCACCAGCTATCATTGACACATCAGTTCCTGTTTTTCCACTTCGCGTCTGTAATACGTCTAAATCACCTATCACCATCGATATCAGAGAATTGATCGGTCCCTTAAAGACTGAAGCTGAAATCGTGTCTCATGTCGCCCTATCGGATGATAGAGCGCCCGAACTTTTCGCATCAATCAACAAAGCCTTAAATGGCTCGGCAATAAATGCCCATCAACAACAGCAGGTTCGTGATTTATCTCAGCGTTGCTCCTCAATTTTCGCACTAAAAGGAGAACCCCTAGGCCAAACGCCACTCATGAGACATCACATAGACACAGGTGATAGCCCCCCCGGTCACAGGGAAAACATATCGCGTCGAACATTTGCGTCGAAAAGCAATGCAAGCAGTTATCGATGAAATGCTAGCTGATGAAGTGATTTGTCCAACTACAAGCCCATGGGCTAGTCCGTTATTCCTAATCGGTAAAAAGGATGGTTCTTTGCGTCCAGTTGTAGACTATCGTCGCCTAAATGAAGTGACCAAGACCCAAGTGTATCCATTACCTCAAATTGAAGATTATTTTGATGCTCTTGGATCGGCAGCGTATTTTTCTACGCTAGATCTCAAATCAGGCTATTGGCAAATCCCGTTAGATAAAGAATCATGGGAGAAAACAGCTTTCATCTGCCCCATCGGTCACTACAAATTCAACGTGTTACCTTTTGGCCTCAAAAATGCGCCAGCAGACTTTCAGCGCTTAATGGAATTAGTTCTAGCAGGACTAAACTGGAACAAGTGCCTAGTTTACATCGACGATATCATAGTTTTTTCTCGAACTTTTCCAGAACATCTACAAGACTTAGAGAAAGTTTTTAAGGCTTTAAATGATGCAGATCTGCGCATTAAGCCGGATAAATGCCATTTTGCCCACCAAGAAGTGCAATTTTTAGGGCATAGAATTAGTTCTTTTGGGATCGCGCCAGCCCCAATGAAAGTTGTGGATGTACGAAGTTTTCCGACTCCGAAAAATGTAAAAGGCGTACAAAAATTCCTTGGCCTTGTACATTAGTTCAAGAAGTTCGTAAAGGATCTCGCAAAAGTAGCTAAGCCACTTTTCACACTTATTGCAAAAAGATATACCTTTTGTTTGGACTGAAAAGCATCAAGAAGCTTTCGAAAAAAATCAAGGATGCTTTCACTTCTCCGCCAATCCTACAATTGCCAAAGTTTGACGACAAACATCAGTTTATATTGACAACTGATGCCAGCAACTATGCTTTAGGTGCAATTCTCACCCAAAAGCATCTGCCGTCGGGTAATCGCTTCATACTCAGCTATGCAAGCCGAGTCTTGAATTCCACTGAGTGCAATTACGCCACGTCAGAGAAAGAAGCTCTAGCCATTGTATGGGCGATTAAATACTATTGTCACTATCTCTACGGAACCGAGTTTGTGGTTGAAACCGACCACCAAGCTCTAACATGGCTAGTCAACATCAAGGATCCGTCTAGTCGTCTTCGAAGATGGGGACTAAAGCTTCAAGAATACACGTATAAAATAGTGTATGTCCCCGGTGCTTATAATTATGCCGCCAATTTACTTTCGCATCACCCAAAATATGATGAAAATGAGCGAAAGTACAAAGCTGAAAGAAGAGCAAAAGTGAACATCGCCAATCTAGAATCCGAAAAGTCAGAGTTGGAAGAGGATGATAATCCGCCCGACATACCTTCTACGTCAAACGCGAATAGAAATGTACCACCGGTATATTATGAAAGAAATATGCTGGCAGATGCGGAAAAAGCAGAAATGCTTACGCCAGCTAAACTGTTGGCAGAGCAACGACTTGACCCTGAAATCATCAAAATTCGCGACTCACTCGATGATCTTTCCGAGAAGAAGTATCGCGATGAATTTTTCATCAGCCAAGATCTACTTTTTCGACGTTTTCAACCCAAACGTAACCCTGAAGTCGTCTACCAGCTCGTCATACCTAAATCTCTACGTCGTTTTATCTTATCCGAATTTTATGATTCAATTTTTGGTGCTCATTTCTCAGCCCGAAAAATTTTGCCCAATATCCAAATAAGATATTGGCGGCCAAGAATGGAAAACGATGTCATTGCATGGTGTAAAAATTGTCATACATGTCTGCAACGTAAGATTTCGTCAATCCCAGCATCGGTACCCCTAAAACCGATTGAAGTTAACGCTCCTTTTGATCTCATCGCATGTGATTGTCTTCACATGCCAAAATCTATCTCTGTAAACGACCAAGTTGTAGATTTCATGGACTATTTCACGAAATATGTAGAAGCATTTTCTGTTTCGGACATAAAAGCTACTACAATTGCAAATCTTTTGCTACGTGAAATCATACCTAGACACGGAGTGCCTAGACGTTTTTTGACAGATCAAGGATCCAATTTTACATCAACGTTATTCACTGAGATATGCAAAATCTTGCATATTCAGAAAATCTTTACAACGCCGTACCATCCCCAATGTGATGGTCTGGTTGAGCGTTATAATCGAACGTTGATTGACTGTTTATCGAAGCTAAGTGCTCGTGACCAATATGATTGGGAACAGTATCTCCCATTTGCGTTGTTTGCCTATCGAGCAACGCCTCAAACCTCGACAAATTTATCGCCATTTGTCTTACTTTATGGTCGAGAGCCATCTTTTCCGTTAGATATCCAAATCTTAAATGATTTAACCCTTGACCCTGAATCGTCTAACCAAGTTGAAGCGTACTTAGCCAGCCTAGTTCACTCCCTATGTGACCTACATGAGGCTGCAGCCACTAATTTAGCGAAAGCGCGTATGCATCAAAAGCGACAATATGACAAAAATGTTTCCGAAACAATCTTTCAATCTTTTCGGTTAATGATATTGTTTATCTGAATAACAAAGCAGTTATTCCGTCGATCCAAGGCAAACTTGCTCCTAAGCAAGTGGGCCCATATCGTATCACCGACAGCTCGGGTTGTCTATATTCACAATCCACTCGTGACTCACTTAGTTCATCAAAATAGGTACTGCAATCGCCAAAATTGCCGTTTTCCGATTTAATTTCGGAGAAACGCGCATATATTCCAGGCAATATCGTGTTAGTTCAGGTCCCACGTCGCCCCGTTTGCCCTGGGATAGTCATAGATTTTTCTGAATTACCGGCTAGCAAACGCCATAAAAAGGAATGCGTTCCCATCCGTTTACTCGTTATGTCTAAGTCAAATCATGCGGTTCCCCTAGATAACGTTTACCCTTTTTCAGAACCCTATTTTACTCAATTATGTCCGACCAACTGCCTGAAAACATGATAACAACCGTCCAGAGTTCAATTGCAACGGCCACACCCCTTCCAATGTCAAAGAATTCCTCATAGCCTTGCATGCGGCAGCTGCACGCTTGCAGCTATGCTTAGGACCTACGGGTCAAGAGTCTCCATTTGTTTGGCGTGCCAGCTTCATTGCCGATATAGCGCCAGTAAGCCCACGTGCTGAACCTCAGCATTATTGTCGTATCATGGCTCAACGTCATTGGTATTTTGAGCATTTTGGCAGAGCGGCACTGACTGCGCCATATGTCCCAGCCAACGATATTCGTGTAGTTTTTGTAGATTCGCCCACAGAGTCATATGCACTTCGTCGCTATTCTTGCGCCGATGAATGCCTTAAATGGTCATTTTCTTTTTGGCTTCGACTCAGAGTTTGTCAAAGATCGCGTCTATATGCCTTATTCCCAATGGGATGATCAGTATCGGGCCATAAGCGCCACGCATCATGATTCAAACGGTCCGTTTGTCCATTTCATTCAGATCGCAACAGTCCGTGGTCATGTTTTTGTATGGGAGGTCGCACAGTTCCCACTTTCGCCTTTTGGCTTACATGAGTTGCTCACCATACGACTATCCGATGTTGCCCTAGCTTGCCACGGATCAGATAACGATTGCATTGCATACTTTCATGTGTATGTGACTTGTCTTTTTGCTTGGGAGCACTATCAACAGTCTCGCCGTCAGCGTCAGAGGCACTGCAAGCTATTCGAACGCAATGTGTTCGAGGCTCATATAATTGATACGCTTCCACTCGCAAATAATTTCACCAGAGCTGTGGCTACCACTCCGGGAAATCATTGTCTTTAAACGCTTTTACAGTATATGTTCAATCTCCAAATTCGCCAATCAGCCAGAATGGCAGTAGGTCAAGCTTGGAATCAAACTCCGTTGCCAGACCGAATGGTCCAATATCTAATCACCAACCCACTCGGTGCTCTGGATCTGTATCTTTTGATAGTGCGTCATGCAGTTGATTGCTCATATATCGCTCTAACGGCTCCGACTAATAGAGAGCGATTCGCCGGAGATGGAATGTCCGGAAATCAAAAAGTTGAAAAGGATCGAAAATTTGATTTGCCATTGGCTCAAGCCGGCTCACTGCCTGCTAAATCTAAAGCAGAGCTTGCCGAGAGAATCAAATGCAGAGATATTGAGGAACACAAAAAGAAAGAAAAGGCTGAAGGATTCAAAAAAGGAAAACGAGATCATAGACATTCTAACTCTAGCTTCAATGAAAGCGCAGAGGAATATGAGGAAGATGATAATGAATCAGATATCGAAATGGTGCAACCAGCTTTCACGTTAGCACCAGAAGCGTCGCAAGAATCGAGTGCATCTTTGTCCCAAACTCCTTTCGTCTCTGCACCTCCATCTACCAACGATGATCAGTGCACAAGTGTGCCAACTTCCATCTCACGGCCAGATACAGAGCCGAAATATCCGAATAAAGTCTACGAAAATGAGGAAGAAGCCCTCGACTATGATGAGAAAGTTTTTGAAGTTGTCGACGAAACTTCCAAAAGTCCAATCGCAGATGTAGCGGAATTGGCGCAAACATCTCAGCCAGTAATCACAGCTGAAGAAGAAATGATGATGCAAGATCAGCCGGCTAGCAGTTACAAATATCTGATCGTGCCTGAAGGCAAAACGAAAGAGAAAAGCGATCATATTCGAAAATTGGAAGATGAATTTGCTCAAGCTGTCCACGAAAGATTTTTCAAAGATTTAGAGGTTGTGGACGAATATCACGAAGAAACTCAAGGATGTGCGCCACTGTCGCTGAACCAGCAACAAGTGCAAATATTTGCTCAAAGTCAAGATTCACTTGTGAGCCAGGCAGCCAAATATGCCGCTCATGCATACACTGAAGATTTCAGAGCTCATCTCGTCAACGCTTTAGGACAAGAATTCGCCAATACGTTTCTTGATAGTCTTATCGAATTCGAAAACAGCCATATCGCAGAGCTGTTCACAAGGTTCAACAATGTATATCAAGCAGACGGGCAACAAACGTTGCCTCGAGTTGTGCTTACTGGTCAGCATCCGACACCAAGTATGTCTATCGAAATTCGACCAGCTTTGCCAATTCCGTTTCTCAGCGAATTCACGCAACATCCGCATCCTTTCTACAATGATTCAACTTTTTGTCTAACTCAATTCTACGTCACGACCAGGTCCAATGGTCTATGAAGTTGGTTTAGAGTTTGTAGCTAATCATCCAAGGTTGCTAGAACCGCCTCAAGTCGAGCGTTGAGCTAACTACACAATTCCATCGGAATTTTTTCCGCATTGTCTTACGACTCCGCCCGACCTTCATGCTCCTTTGGCCTTAACAATTCGCCAAATAACTGATGTTTTCAGCTCAATAAATGAATTTTTTGAAGAATACAAGTCAACTTTCCATTTCATTCCGTCTTTTCAATCTACGACTTTCATGTCCACGCCAATGCTTCTTCAATTTCTCGACAATCGGTTTTTAAGATTCCAATTCTGGTATCAAGAACCTCGAATCGCTTGGCGCATGGTCGAACAACTTTGACAAATGCTTAGATCAATTTTTGTGGAAAGAGTTCTCAATCCGTTTCCGAGAGAAGTTTTTGTCGAGTTTCCTGAAATTATTGAGACAACTACAGATTTGTACACAGCGCATAAGCAAATTCAGCTAATTCGATCGCGCACAGACCCGCCAATCAGCTGTCCACTTGTTTTTCCACACTATGCCGCATGTCAATGAATCCAAGGTTTCTTGGAAGTAACTCCCAGCCGCGTTAGAAGAAATTTGCAATCGACAAAGCAACCGAGACGCGTCTGCGACTCAAGCGGAAGAGCCGCCCCTAAAAATGTGTCGATGCACCATCAATTTATCTATTGAAGGTCAAATTGCTTTACGTCGTCGTCGCATGGAACAAGAGCAACGCGACCGTAGGTCTAAGCAGGCTATTGAGGAAACGCCACAATCATATCATATTCGTTGTACTACCAATTTTGCCATTACATCTACGGTTTGTCAGCCGCACAATTCGTCACAACCTATCAAACGTCTTACTTCTCGTCAGTGTCATTATAATCGTGTCTAACATAGTCATCAGTTACGTCGTGCCGCCAGAGCCAAGCGAGCGGCTTTGCAAACTTCTGCTGAACCGTCGGCCCAACTGTCTGCTTCCAGCCGTATTATTCCACGTCCGTTGCGCTTAGACAATCATCATCATCGCGATTCTGCTGCGCCGCATCGCGCAGCCCTGATGTCTGTATCCGTGCCACGCGTTTTGGTGTGCACGCAATCGCAGGATTGTTATCCTGCCCAGCAGCATATCGCCGCGCCGCATTTTACGCCTATTCCGTTGCGAGGAAACAGCCGCGCCCAATCCACGTCACCCGTTATGCCAAATATTTTGCACACAACTGACGGTCGTCGTACTGCTCAGTCGTCATTGCCTCGCGATCAACCGGATCGCCGCTTCTGAACTATTTGCTTATCATTTTGATTTTGCTGTGCCAGGATGACGTACCGACCGCCAGCAGTGCGTTAATTTTTTTTGTTTAATTCGTTTTAATCGTTTTTTCCGTAATTTTACTCTTACTAGTTAATTTTCCTGCAGCCACACTAAATTTATCTCTCCACTTTAGGACATTTTTCTAACAATCTTTTTTACATATCTCTATTATTCATTATTTCCATGTATATTTTTATTACGATGTATACTTTTCTGATTTTTTCCAAAAACATATTTGTTATTTCATTGCATTTGTCTGTCTTTGATTCATTTATTGTCCTTGTCCATATGTGTTCTCAATTTGTCCATAATTTGAGCCTTTTGTACTCAATACTAATTAAGCCGAGTGACCTGCCCTCCTATCATAAATTACTTTTAATTCAAAATTCTCCGGGTCCTGGGCAAACAGTCATTCCGTATGTTGTATGTTATCTCGTACATTTTCATGCATATGTTTCGTGCATAAAAATGTGTCAGCATCAGTGATCGACCGGGCTCGAAAAAAATCCGGGCCCGGGCCCGGGCTTTGCTGCCGGGCTTGGTACCAGGCCCGGGCCTGGGCTTATATACTAACAACATGCCTTGCTTCCTATATAATGTTATGCATAATATACATATTTAGACCGATTTTGCATTTGTTATTTGTCAAACGCAAGGCTTACTGCTGTGTCAAGAAGATTTTTGAATTCTAAGCTCTGTTAATTATTCAATCTTTCTAAAAATAAATTAAGTAGTTAGCAAGGATTTTGGTAGCATTATTCAAGCAAGAACAAAGTTTTTAATACAATAGCGCGCAAAGCCATTATTAAAATGCACGTGCAACTGAACACGGTTTGAAAAAGCACAAGGTTTCATGTTGATATTTAAAGGAAATTGAGCATTAAATTTATGCATTCAGACATAACAGCGACTATGATATGGTCGGATAGAAGAAGTGCTGTTTGGATTTTAGAACTCAAGCTTTAGCGTACAGTGACGTCATTTGAAATTGTGTAGTGTATAGGATAGGACACGTATTGAAGCCATAGGCGTAGCCAGGGGACATTGGGGGCACATGCCCCCCCCCGAAATTTTTCAGAAATTTTGTAGATTTTTCGAGTGTAATAATTGTGTCCAGAAAATTGAATTCAAAAAGGCAAAAACGTCAAAAATTTTCCGGCGCTTAGCGCCGAGTCTTTGTTATATTTATTGTTATATAGATCCAATGAGTTCAAAAGCTTAAATTAGCTAAAATAATCGATCAATTCACATCATTTCAGTGGTTTATTGCTCTATTTGTTCGTTGAATGAAACTGCGCATGCTTGTTGAGCATAAGAGTAAATGTGCGAAAATGATTGTGTTCCAGTTTGTCTATTCTCTGCTTTGTTTGTCTTTCTTTACAAGGACAGGACACATAATCCTATTTTAAATGAAAGGAATGGCCAAATTTTCTTATGTTTCTGCGCATTTTCTGTTTCTGTTTTCTGAAGTATACCTTGTTAATAAGAAGGCCACAATTGGGCCTGAAAACAATAAGAACAAAATTGTCATTGATACATCTTTTTTATATCTTATTGGCAGAACTCTTTGCTGCGCTCTATACTTAGCAGAGGTCGAAAAGCGCATTTCAGCTCAGAAATCTTGTACAATGTAGGACTTCATCAATTTTAGGTGTTTTGGGCTTAATTTAGAACCGAGATTTGGCCGATTTTGCGAAAATTTTAGCGATGATATTTAACATTAAAATTTTAGCGATGATATTTAACATTCTAGGGGGCAATTGAGCGCGCCACCGCAGCCCCCCCCGCCGTAAAATCTCGTTGTACATGTGCAGCGAGATTTTTGGGAGGACGAAAAGGAAAAAGGGTTCGCCGAAATTAATTTGTCTGTTCTGTATGATTTAAGCGGTATAAATTGTGTTTAAAGAGCTAGAACGTCAAAATTTTCCGGCGCATGGCGCTGCTGGTTATTGTTCTTTCTTTTTGTAAAGCTTCAGTATTGCGTTTAATAGCCTGAATCAGGCAAAATATCACAGAATATTAGTATTCACAGGCTACAAAATGTTGAGGACAGTAAAAGATTACTAAATTCCTTGGTGCTTTGCGCCTCTTATGATTTCCGAACTGTTTGTCAATTAAAAGACCGTAAATTCTACATGAAAACGGTAAAAATTTCAACAATTTTTGGCTTTTCGCGCTAATTAACATTTTTGTATTTCTAATTGTCAGAAACCCATAAATTAGCTAGGCTACTCTACTAAAGGTCGAAAAACTCAGTTTTATTATAGGTACATAACGTTACTAACATTCAATGCAAAATTAGTCTTAAAAAAAATTTTTGTGTATGCCCCCGAACCAAAATCCTGGCTACGCCTCTGATCGAATTGTTGTATAGAAGATGAATGCACATATGAAGTTGACAAGTATATGATAATGAGCAGGTGGGCAGAAGTAAGGCAAATGGATTTAAATAGAATCACAGGCTAGCAAATTCATAAGAAATATGGACAACAGCTGAAATAGTAAACGTCTAAAATATTAATGATAATTATTTGAGGCCCGGTGGTTTTCAGCCGGGCCTAGGCTTGGGCCTGCTATGACCGGCCGGGCCCGGTCCGGGCCCGGGTACCCGGTCGATCACTGGTCAGCATCCCACTTTGATCTGCTGACACGAATCGATAATCGCCCGACTCCACGCCGTGGCCGTGTTCGCGCAAAAAGTTTGCACACAAACTTTGTTGCGCGTAAAAATTTGTGTGTTGTGTGCAAATTTTTCTCGATATCCGGGGGATTATAGAGATCGCTCTACACCCTGTTTTGCCGCGTTGGTTCAACGCGAAATTATATTTGTTTTGCGCTATGTTGTACCTACATTCCCATGACTGTTTAGCCCAGATGTGCATTTTCGTGCTCAATTTCCATACGCACGTACGCGACCGCTAAACGCAACGCTATAGTGTGTCGCCCGGGACCACCTTCCCTCCAAAATTACCATATCTTCATTTCCTTTCCCATACATATTTTCAATAAAAATCCGGGATAGGAAAATGGGCACTCGGGCTTAATGTGACTTGAGTACGAATTGGTACGTGTGCTATCATATCTTACGTGTACTTAAAGTCATATGTGTGCGTGTCTCATATTTGTGCCTATCTCGTTTGTACATTCTTTTACCATAAGCTTTGCCCATAGGCCTATTGTTATTCTCGTAGATCCATTCCGCGTTTCTTTGTTCGTCTGTCTACACCTCTTTTTGTGTCTCGTTTAAAACTGCGTGCGAGCGCAGTTTTCGGCATTATTACAAGTTCGTACGATTTTCAAAAGTCTTCCTACTCAGCTTTTTCGCCAGCCCATCTGTGCTGTGCCCCTTTTTCCCTGCGTGGCTGCAGAAATCTTGTCATGTTTTTGTCGCGTAGTGGGCAAGTTTCTTTCGCCCTTGCGCATTTTGTTATTTTATTTGTGCGCCAATTTGGCATTATTTGTATGCCTTTGGCGGGGCTTTGCGCCCTCTGTTAAATACATTGTTTATTTTAACCGATTAGCGTAACACGACAGTCGGCAGCATGCAATCTTCATGCTGTCGCATTTTTTATTGCTTCACAATATTCTGTCCAAAAATATTGTAAAAATTAATTATTTAATTAATGATGTTGGGCTCGGTTGAATTTCCGTGCTGTTGAATTCTGTCCTTGTGCTACACTTTACTTAGGAACCCTCAATATTTTCAAGCACCGGAATTCAGTCCCAAAACAAGTTAAATAATAATCTCTTTTTGAGCCCTCAATTAGGTTTCCGGGGAACTTACATTATTTAGGTACTTAATCTCAAGAGGTTACATAAGTAAGTAAGTTTCACTAGGTGCGTGCGTAGAGGGCCGGGCTATCTTGATAGGCCGGGCCACTTACCCCGAGTTGCCGGTTGGTGATCGACCCCCTAAAAAGGGCGATTACCCCCAGTGCGAGTGCGTAAGCTTATGTTTTTCGGGCGTAAGTAAGCCCGTAAATGTAGGGTTCGCTCTACGTTTTCAATTATGCACAACCAAGTTGATATTGTCAAATTTTGGGCAATTTAAAAAAATCTTATACTTGCTTATAAGCACTTCTCTTTGCTATTAAACCCGTGAAGATTATGTTTCAAGTTCATATTAAGTAAATTCAAAATATCACGATTATCAAGCAGCGCACGCATGCCTGACTTGGAGCATATTGCACAATAATGCAGATGTAGATTTGTATTTGGTGGTTGTGCTCAGTGCACTGTAACTAAGACCGGCTGCCAAAACTTTTTTGATCAGCATGTGCTTCTAAGCACATGCAAGAATATACTTATAAGATGCTTGCACGTTTTTATAAGCAGTCAGCTGGGATCTTGTAGAACTGGTTGTAGGGCAAGCACGTGCAAGCAAAATTATAAGTATGCTCGCAAGAAAGATAGAAATTCTTGTAAGATTCGGATAAGCAAGGTCTTACAAGCATTTCAATAAGATTCAAAATTTCTTGTAAGTTTGCTTGTAAGAATTACGTTTTCCTGTAAGTTGGCAAGTAAGCACATGATAAGCAAAAGGTACAGCACTTGCACGAAAACTAACAAGCATTTCTATAAGATCTTATTCGTAAGCATTGCAAGCGGGTCGTCTAAACAGCCACACTAATGATTTCACAGCATTTCATTCAAGCTTGTCTGTTCCATTCCAAACAGCCCGTTTTTCGCTGAAGTCTCATTACTGTAGCAGATTTTCGATACACAAATGACATCTTCAGTTATGCTCTCGTAACAGCTGGTTGCTTTAAACTCTTCTTATTGACGTTTAATGTGCTCTGCTTAACATGTGACGCATCTAAAGGACTGCCGCAATAATCTAACCCGTAAATATACTGCTACAGTAATAAGCCGTAAAGTAAAAATGGACCGTTTTGAATGGAACGAATTCTAGTAACGTTGCTAATGCGCAGGCACGACAGGCAACAAGCGCCTGTGACCTGCTTGTGGTTTGGCCGAAATTTTTATTGGTAAACACGTGCGTCAAGGGAAAATTGCCTGTGTGGCGCCTGTCACTTTGACTGTCAGGTGCCTGTTGGACGGGCGCTTGAACAACGTTACTTGTGTTCTTGACTGTACATACATAGGTAGGTACTCAGTTCAGGTAGGTAAGTATGTACTTACATGTCTAAAATGCAATAGGTTACAGAAAACAAATATTTCTGGGCGGAGCGCTAGAAAATTTTGACACTCGAATATTTTGCGCAAATTTGGGATCCTTGGAATACAGAATAATTATGCAAGAACAAACCCGACGCGAAGCACCTTAAAATTTTGAGCTTATTGTAGTCTGTGTTAAAATACTTTGAAGTCTTTTTACAGTAAGGTGATTCGAATGCATTCACAATTCAGCCAATTGGCAAAGAGAAGTTCCTCAAAACCCGCCTCTCGCATTATAGTCCGTTTCATTAAACTGGGGTTTTTGAAAAAAATTTTAAATGCCTACAAAAGTGTCTTAAACTAACAGCATAGTAGTGTTTCTCTACAGTATATCGAGTTATGGTGAGATGCCTGCTAATGTTAAAACTGCATCAAAAGTTTAAACCACTTTTGTAGCCAGGTTTGTGCGGATTAAATTCAAAGGAAAACTGCAAAGTTAAATGAAACAGATCATGTATAACTGATACACTAATTGTGCGCTGAACTACATATGTAACATCTTGAACTTCGCCGCCGCTTTCCTCGTGGTCTAGCGGCGTTAAAACCATATATGGGCAGTAAGCAAATTCTGGAGAGGGTGAAATTGCCAAAAATGTTACTAAAAATAGAATTCTGAAAGGGGTCTACAGTAATCTGCGAGGGGTTAAACTTCTAGAGGGGGTGTACATACACCATAGGTGGGCGGTACCGAAATTCTGGGGTGCAAGATTTTTAAAATGTCAAAAAATGGCCTTAAAATGGTGGTATGACGAAAAAAACACCATTTTTCAATGTTTCTCATTGAACACTATCCATTGGCATCAAAAAATTGCGAAAAAACAACAAAAAATTCCAAAAATTGAATTCCGGGGGAGTATTTTGGTTTCTCGGGGGGGGGGTTGCATGCCCCTCACGCCCAGGTGTGGTGTACACCCCCATTCCATGTGTGCTTACCGCTCACTTTAAAGCGAGAAATACGGAGTTCCACTCATACGTGGGCGTAGGGGGTAACGCATCCCCCAGAAGGCCGAATACCCCCAGAATTCAATTTTTGAATTTTTTCCGCGATTTTTTGATGCCTATGGATATTGTTCGATGAGAAACGTTGAAAAATGATGTTTTTTTCGCCATACCATTTTTAGGCCATTTTTTGACCTTTAAAAAACTTGCACCCCTAGAATTTTGGTGCTGTCCACCTATGGTTCCACTCCTCGCGCGCTATATATGAAGGTATTTTTCACAGCTCCTAAGAGTAAAACTGACCTAGCATGCCTGAGTGCAAGGTTAAGAGCCAAATAATGTGCAATAAACGAAAGCCAACTGGATGAAAGGCCTGAAGCCGATTAGCTAAATTTTTACTGCTTTCGAATTACATTATGTACTGTGAAAAGTCAAAATAATTTCGAAACGGACTATACATAGCTATAAAATGCCCTAAACTTGATCCTCATAATCCTTCAAGTGCGCTTAAATAATTTTCTGTTTCTTATAATAAGTACTGGTTCCAAAATTTTGGGGGACTGGTTCTCTAGTCCTCCAGGCCCCAGCTGCTTGCCTGCGCCTTCATCCTCATTTTCATCAGTTTCTTATCATCAGCGCATTAATCATGTCATTATCTCTTAGAACATTTATTTGCGTGAAAATCGTTTTGTTCGTGAAGACTTTTTTATTGTCACATTTTCAGATACAAAATTAATGATTAGATCTGCTTCGCATTATAGAATGCCTAAATAGTCGTTTCTAGATCCAAGTAGTAAAAATTCAAACTTTTGAATCCTAAAAGCATCCGGATACCCGTATCATCACTAGTAAGTACTGTACCTATACATGTCTGGTTGTGCGACGGTACAAGCAATAGGTAGTTTAGACCATAGGTGGGCAGCACCAAAACTCTGGTGGGTGCAAAATTTTTCAAAGGTCATAAAATTGTCTTAAAAATGGTGGTATGGCGAGAAAAACACAATTTTTCAACGTTTCTCATCGAGCACTATTCATTGGCATCAAAAAAATTGCGAAAAATTCAATTCTGGGGTTGCATATCCCCCCATACTCCCCCACGCATACGTGTGGACGGTATTAGTACAATATGTCGCCACATGGTCAGAAAAATGCAAAAAAAAACTCCAGAAGTAAACAAAATATGTGATTAGGGTAAATCGAGGTCGCTGAATACGAAAAAAATGTTTAGAAAGTCCGGGGAGTGACCGGTCACTTTCCATCAGTGACCATTGGTCAAATTAGTACAATATGTCGCCATATGGTCAGAAAATTGCAAAAAAAATTTCAGACGTAAACAAAACATATGATTAGGGTAAATCGAAGTCGCTGATCACGAAAAAAATGTTTAGAAAGTCCGGGGAGTGACCGGTCACTTTCTATGAGTGACCATTGGTCAAATGCAATGGTCACACAAAAAATACTGATAAAAACAATAATTCCTGGGTAAATTGAGGTCCATTTGACCAATGGTCACTCATAGAAAATGACCGGTCACTCTCCGGACTTTTTAAACATTTTTTTTCGTGATCGGCAACCTCGATTTACCCAGGAATTATTGTTCTTGTCAGCATTTTCTGTGTGACCATCTCATTTGACCAATGGTCACTCGTAGAAAGTGACCGGTCACTCTCCAGACTTTTTCAACATTTTTTTCGTGATCAGCAACCTCGATTTACCAAGAAATTATTGTTTTTGTCAGCATTTTTTTGTGTGTGACCATTTCATTTGACCAATGGTCACACATAGAAAGTGACCGGTCACTCCCCGGACTTTCTAAACATTTTTTTCGTGAACATCGACCTCGATTTACCCTAATCATATGTTTTGTTTACTTCTGGAATTTTTTTTGCAATTTTCTGACCATGTGGTGACATATTGTACTAATTTGACCAATGGTCACTCATAGGAAGTGACCGGTCATTCCCCGGACTTTCTAAACATTTTTTTCGTGATCAGCGATCTCAATTTACCCTAATCAGATATTTTGTTTACTTCTGGAATTTTTTTTGCATTTTTCTGACCATGTGGCGACATATTGTACTAATACCCGTGTGGACCAGCCAGACCCCCAGGTTTAAATTTTCAAAGTTTTTGTCTTGCTATTTTTTGGTTACAATGAATAAAGCTATGTGAAACGTCGAGAAATTGTTTTAGCTTCTATCATCAACTTTCCAACCCTTCTTTTGCCCTTAAAATTTTGTTGACACCACAGACCCTAAGAATTTCGGCTCTGCCCATGTACATGTAGCGTTGTTAAACGTTAACATTATTTAAATATCGTTAATTTTTTAAATGCATTTTTCGGCATAACATTTTTCATAAATTTTTGTATTCTTTACACATTCTGATAGAGAATTTTGACGGGAAAAATCAAAACATTCTTTCACTGTGAAAAGTATTCCACAAGTTTCAAGAACGCTTCATTATTCAGCAACTAACGTTATTATAACCATTAACAACCCTATTTATATGCCGTGCTTCAGTAAGATGTGTCACATATTTTTACGTAGCGCGAGATTTAATCTTGCCCATTCTCTACATCGTAATTTCAGCCGAAGTCTATCGTAAATTAACGCTTAGTATACAAAGAATATAGTTATGTATCTACGTATATTGAATGTACTACTCTCAAAAGCGCAAAAGACGCGGAGGATGTAAGAAAGGTTACCGACACACCTGGGCGTGGGGGTTTGGGGGGTATGCACCCCCCAGAAACCAAAATACCCCCCCCCAGAAATCAAAATGCCCCCCCCCAGAATTCAATTTTTGAAAATTTTTTTCGCTTTTTTCGCAATTTTTTGATGCCAATGGATAGTGCTTGATGAGAAACGTCGAAAAATGGTGTTTTTATCACCATACCATCGTTTTTAAGGCCATTTTTTGACCTTCAAAAAAATCTTGCACCCCCCCAGAAATTTCTTGCTGCCCACGTATGGTTACCGATTTAAAATTTCGTTGGTATTTGGAATCGTTTCTAGTGTAGAAATTCCTGTACATTTTGTATATGAAAAATATACCACTGAAACAAAACAACAGTCGAAATTCCAGACATAGGCGTGGGCCCGGAATCCGGTGGACCCCCAAAATTATACCTCTGACATGTTTTTTGGAATTTACACCGGTTTTACACCAATCAGACCCCCAGAATTTGGCGGCTGCCGCCCATTTAAGGTCGAATCCGCAGTTCATGACCAATTTTGAATTGGATTTCACACATAGCTCCTAAACCACACCTTGGCGTGGGGGGTTTGGGGGTACGCACCACACTTGGGCGTGGGGGGTATGCACCCCCCAGAAACCAAAATACCCCCCCCAGAATTCAATTTTTGAAAATTTTTTTCGTTTTTTTCGCAATTTTTTTAATGCCAATGGATAGTGCTTGATGAGAAACGTCGAAAAATGGTGTTTTTATCGCCATACCACCATTTTTAAGGCCATTTTTCGACCTTCAAAAAATCTTGCACCCCCCAGAATTTTCTTGCTGCCCACGTATGGTACGCACCCCCGAGAAACGAAAATACCGCCCAGAATTCAATTTTTGAATTTTTTTCTGTTTTTTTCGCAATTTTTTTAATGCCAATGGATAGTGCTTGATAAGAAACGTTGAAAACTTGTGTTTTTCTCGCCGTACCACCATTTTTAAGGCCATTTTTTGACCTTTTAAAAATCTTGCACCCCCCAGAATTTCGATGCCGCCCATTAATGTTTTAAACTGATTTTCAGTCAAGTGTTAGGTACTTTCTACTTAGAATCATACATGGGCAGCAAGAAAATTCTGAGGGGTCTGGTCGGGTGAAATCGCCAAAAATATTGCTAAAAATAGAATTCTGCGGGGGTCTACAGTAATCTGCGGGGCATAGTTTCCCAAGGTCGAAAGTTCAGGGGGGTGAAATCCCAAAATTTAGGACCACTAAATTTAGAGTCTATCCTTTTTTTGCAGGCCAAATATGAAAAATGGCTAACACATCCTATATAGCATGTTTTAATGTGAAAAAGTGCATTTTAAACTACCTTTTGTCCCATTCTGAATAGTTTCGTCACTTTTGTAAGCAAAAAATATAAGAATTCATCGAAAATTTTGACTTTTCAGATCGTTTTTAGTTCATTCTAGGTATTTTATGGGTAAACAAAACAGAAATGTACTAGTCGGCGCGAAGCGCCGAAAAATTTTTAATACCTTCGCTGCTTTTGTACCCAAAAATCATACAGAAAATGTTTGATAGCTCAAAATCGTCCGACAGTGATTCAAGTCTCGGACCCTGAGGTGGGGGTAATACCCCCTCACCCCCCCTATGGGAATGTATGCTGCGGGGGGTTTTCAACTTCTGAGAGGGGTGCAATGCAAACCCCCCAAAGACCCTTCGGCCGCATGCACAAGTGTGCTCATAATATTCAAGCGAAAAATTTTCTTGAATTCAGTTCAGTCGAAAAATAAGAATTAGAACGAAACATCGATCATGCAAACCCCAAGCGTCTGTGAACGTTTTTCAATACAGAAAGGTAATATTTCATAATAGACGCCGTTTTGTACGCTTCTTGTAAACTGCCAGTCGATTTTCCCATTTCAAACTCGCGCGAAAATTTCTCCTGTAATTGTCGTAAAGACTGCTCAACTTGTTGGCCGATCGATTTTACAATGTCCAGACTTTCGCACTCCATCACTTTCTCGTTCAATTCCATCATTTCGAGTAAAAATTCACTTTCCAAAGCAATGTCAGACTCTCTTATGGGTCGATCAAACAACTCGAGTATGTAAAGCGCGCGAGAGAGCGGATCCAACAACGTGCGGTACGCTTTGTTAATTAATGCAGCTTGATGCGCCGAGTTAGCCTGTTCCATCTACAAATAAATAAGCAAGCAGAATAGCAAAAAATAGGCTAACATCGGACGAAAACTTAAAGTGCATGCGATTGGGAATTTTTCCGAAAAAACCGGGCCCAATCAACAAAGACTGCAGCAAAACATCAATTTTTTTGTACGTAGGTATTATTCTCCATTTCTTCATTTTTTAGGACAGTCCATGCTAGCCCAAAACTTTCAAAATCGAAAAAAATGTTCACAAAGTTTTATTCGAGAGCTTTTTCACTATATTTAAGCCACATGAATCAGGCTGCAAAAGCGACTTAGAAGCATACGTGGGCAGCAAGAAAATTTGGGCGGTCAGGATAAGTAAAATTGCCAAAAATGTTACTAGGGATTAGGGATGCACCGGGGCCAAAATACGCAACTTTTAGCCTATTATTAAGATTTTATTATTATTTTTATTATTGTTTGTTCGGATTTTGGCGATATTTTGATGGAAAATCGTGCATAATCGCCTGTGCATATCATTCATGTATAACAAAACATTGGTCAAAATTTTATTTCAGAAATTTAGCTTATTCACGTTTATAGCTGCAGCAATTTAATAGTCAAAACCGATAATCTTCAAGTTTTTCGCCAAATACACTAGCGTTTCTAATCGCTCTTACAGCAAACGAGGACGGGAATCCGAGCAAATATTGCCGCTTGTACTGAACAAGCGTTCAATCGAGGTACTCGTAGGCGGGGGGGGCTTAGATATTTCCTTACCAGTGATGCCATTTTATATATAAAGTTTGTACAAAGTTAAAATGTTTTATACATTTGATATATAAAGTTTGTATGAAGTTAATTGTATAAAGTTAAAATGGACGTTTCTGTAAAATAAAAAATCATTAGTTGAGTGAGAAATTACGCGTGATAACATGACTTTGAGCTAACACAAAACACGATAAATGCCACGTATATATTAATGAATATTAAAGTTAATTTGGCACATTGAATAAAATTTCAAACAAATGGCTAGATTGTAAGGATTTATTGGTAAAAATGCGTGCAAGTCTAAAATCGTTCCATGTAATCCAATGCCGTTTAAGCGAAATAATAGAACGCTACAAGGCGTAACTTTTTCACGAACAAACAACCTGAAAACGACACTAACATAATAAATGATGCACGCGAAAATTCTATCCTTGCTTAAGCTATTTTCAACTCAGCTGATCTAAAACAAGAGTAATTCGGCTGATAATGATGAAAGTTACGTGAATTAAGCCAAATTTTATAATGGGTGGGAAAAATTTTTGGCCTATATAAGCTATGATGATTAATTTAACTCGGAAATACATGTGGAACGGCTGCCATAGACTTGCCCAGACGCTATTTCGCATAAGTCACATTTTGCCAAAAACGGTGACCGGACAAGTGGACTCAGACTTCTCGACTCGGGACAACTGGACTCAGACTTCTCGACTCGAAGACTACTCGACGCAAGGATAACTCGACCCAAGACAACTCGACTTAAAGACAACTCAACGCAGACGACTCGCCGTAGGACAACTCACCTCAAGATAACTCGACGCAGACGACTGGCTTCAAGACAACTCGCATTCGTATAACTCGACGCAGACAACTTGCCTCGAGATAACTCGACGCAGATAGACAACTCGCCTCAGATAACTCGCCGCAGACAATCCTGCGCATCAAGCAATTTCATGTTTTCTATTAAAAAATCCCATTTAGACGCATTTTTAACCATTTTTAGACACTTATTGGTAAAAAACGCAATTTTTTCCAACGATCTTAGGCTAATGCCCTTTCAGGACCAACTGCCCTACCGTCAATCTTCCACTGAGCATGAGGATATATGTATACAATAGACCTAAAGTGCTCAAAAAGTTACAAGCAACGGGAAAAAGTGAAATCCGGAATTAGAGGTTGAAACGGAAACGATCAGTAAAAAGCGGAAAAGGAAAGATGTCGAGAATATCCCTAACCCCTATTTTTGCAAAATAGAACCCACTAAGCTGGGATCGGGGGGTCCGAAACGGGTTTAACAAAATGAAGCTAACACTGGTTCTGTCGGGGGTTTCTCTGCCCTGGGGTGGTCCAAAGTGCTGGGACCAGGGTTTCCCGAGCAGCCCCTATCAAGGTTAAAATACCCAAGCAAGTTTCCAGCGAAATGTCTGCCGCAGGATTCAGCAGCCTGAAAACGAGGTACATATACCTCATTATTCACTATACCAGAAGTTCCGTAGGGGGTTTCTTTACCCTGGGGGTGGTCCCGATCAGACATGCACGTGGGGGTCCGGACCCCTCCAGAATGGGAAAATTGAAAATTTTATTGGGAAAATGAAGCAAAATGAAGGCCAAAAACGGATGAAAATTGAAAATTTCCTTTAAAAGTGCTTCAAATTGACTAGAAACTGTGTAATAACGTAGTTTTAACGCTATTTTAGCGTTTATGCACGTTTTTGAGCTCATTTTGGCCCAAAAAAGCTCCATTTTTGACCCCCCCAGACCGACTGACCCCCCAGATCGGCCATGCTGTGCATACATGGTCCAGACCGCCGGAACCTGGGTTTTCCAAGAGGGCAGGTCCCATCAAGATAGAGATATCTAACCTCGTTTCTGGCAAAGCATCTCCTGCTTTAGGAGGGCTCAGGGGCTCTAAAACGGGGTATTCAGTAGCTAACCACGAGTTTCGTTGGGAGATTCTCCATCCTGTGGGGTGGTCCAAATTGTCTAAACAAGGGTTTCCCGAGCAGACCCCATCAAGATGGACGTACCTAAGGCCGTTTAAAATATCTCCCGCTTAAGAAGGGTTCATGACTCGAAAACCCATCGTTTTTGTTTCCGGATTATACCCATCGTTTCCGTTTCAGGATTTTACCAATCCCCCTAGAACAACACTCGGCACCAGCTGACTGACGCAACCCAATGAATGCTCTGCTAATAAATCTATAGTCTGTTTCATTTATCCGAGAGCTTTTTCAGTAAATGTTTTTGGAGGCTACAGTAACCCCTTCTTTCTTATTTACTGTACATAGTTCGCTAGATCTCACTTTATGTAGTTACGTAGCAGAGATGGGTTTTTCAATAACATTTTTGCCACATAACTTATTCTCGTCTTCCAGCAAATAAATCAACTTACAGATAAAAATCGCGCATTCAGCTTATCCTCAGTTGACACTTTAAACACAATATACTAAAATGTTAAGAAACGCCGCGATCTCCCTCATAGCTCAGTGGTAAAACGTCTGCTTGTCGTGTCGAAACAACTGGGTTCGATTCCACCCGATAGCTTTTTCTTTAGCGCACTTACTGTAGTATGCCCCAGTACTTATTAAAGGCCTAGATTAAATTTATATAGGCGGATTAGTGCATTAAAAATGGAAGAATTCCAGCCACTCGCCCTCACTGAGCTGATCTGCCGAATTACAGTAATTCGACTTGTTTCGCTTACTGTAGCCATTAAAAGAATTGACTAAAAAGCTCTCGAATAAATGAAACAGACTATAATTGTCATGACAGGCGCACGGACAGCACCAAAATTCTGCGGGTGCAAAATACTTTAAAGGTAAAATTGTCTTTTCAAAATGATGCAATAGCAAAAAACTATTTTTTAACGTTTCTTGTCGAGCGCTACCCACTGGTATCAAAAAAATCGTAAAAAGGAAGAAAGAATTTTCAAAACGTTCATTTTGGGTATATTGCAGAGTATTTTCATTATGACGTTGGGTATAAGGTATTCTCGGAGGTTCAAACTTTCCTAACCCCCACCCCAATGCCCAGATATAATTGTCACTGCATATCCTATGTCGTAGAGTAAGTTTATTGTTAAATAACACATGAGATTCAAAAAGTAAAAAAGAGATCTGTCAAAAAAGTCTCGATGCCCCAAACCTGGGTCCAAGACTCGATTCACTGATGGACGATTTTGAGCTACCAGACATTTTTTGCACGATTGTTGGATACAAAAGTAGCAAATATGCTAACAAAATTTTCAGCGCTTTACGCCGAATAGTACATACCTGTTTTGTTCATCCACAAAATGCTTAAAATAAAGTTAAAATGATCTTGAAAATCAAAATTGTCAATGAATCCTTATATATTTAATTCACAAAAGTGACAAGGGCAGTCAGAATTGGAAAACAAGTACTGAAAAATATTCATATCAATATTCGTATTTTCAAAATTTTGGGAAGACTAGTCCCCCCTGTCTCCCCCACAGCTACGTGCCTGTTTACACTGCATAGTATTCATACATGGGCATAGTGGACGGTGAGGAAGGGGTATTACCTACCCTGAGCTTTGAAAAACTGATAGCTATACAGCCATTTTGGCCGAAAAAACATTGCTATCTAGCCTTTTTTAGGCTCATAAAAATAAGCTATATAGCCTTTTTAGATTCAGAAAACTCTATTTAGTCTTTTTTGAGCTGAGAAGTGAGAAATGTTTTTTAGTTGTGTTCCCTGAGTTTTAAAAACATATTTAGCCATTTTACTTTATCACGGAAGAGCTAAATAGCTACTTTTAGTACAAAAACTATAAAGCTATGTTTTGTAGTCCTAACAGGCTGCATAGTTTGTTTTTTAGCCCAAAAGAGCTATATTAGCCTTCTGAACCCAGAAAGACTATAGCTAAGAATAGTGTTGCATCGAGTTGTCTGTGTCGAGTTGTCTGCGTCGAGTTGTCTGCGTCGAGTTGTCTTGAGTAGAGTTGTCTGCATCGAGTTGTCTGCGTCGAGTTATCTTGAAGCGAGTTGTCTGGAGGCGAGTTGTCTTGAGGTGAGCTGGCTTTGCGTCGACTTGTCTTTGTGTCTAGTTGTCTTGCGTCGATTTGTCTTAGTGTCGAGAAGTCCGCGTCCAGTTGTCTTGAGGCCAGTTGTCTTGCGTCGAGTTGTCATAACGCCGCCAAAAACATATTTATACATGGTATATCCGGGATATAGCAAAAATAGTTGGTCCCGGTTGGTCCCGGTCTGTGGTACCGGCCCCGATCAAAAAGGCGGCCCCGGTGCATCCCTTGTTACTAAAAATATAATTCTGGGGTCTACAGTTATCTGGAGCGGGTTGGTTTCAACTTCTGGGGGTCAACCTTTTCAAAAAGCTCGAAATGTTGTATATACGAGTATATAATTTCTTTACACGATAAAAAAAATCAAAGTTTTAAAAGCAGAGTTATTTTTTGTCGATGAACTTTAAGCAGCTAACCTGTCTTTGAAATCAATAGAGCTGAGCTAAGCGCAAGTCCCCTAAAAAATCAAGATTTTATTTTTCCTTTTTTGTCGGCAGCTAAGTTGTTGACTTCATTTATATTAGGCAATCTGTCTGTTCAGTTATTAAAAGTCTAGCATTAAGTTTCATTTAAAAGTTGTTAATCCACCATACCAATTGATTCCACTTTTGAATACGACCGCTTAGTCTCGCACGAAATTCGAGCTATTTTATCCATGAATAAAGAGACCATTCGCTAAACAAAAAGTAACTTTCAACACCCCTCAGAAAGCCAGGAACCACTCCAAGCCCTTTGAATCGCTGCATTGATGATTAAACCCATTATGTACTTAGGCATGACATTTAAGAATATATAGAAGGGCCAATGCAAGGAGACGACCTCCTTATTGGATCAGCATTGTTAAGAACATACATCTGTATATTGTTGAATAATTTTTGACCATTTTAAAATCCTCCAACATTTCGTCTTGAATAATATTTATTAATGCCAATTTACTAAATTATAAGGTATTTAACCCGGTTTTTAATCCATGTTTCGCGATATGAATATTTTATGGCTCCAGCAAAAACTCTGAGGGCGAAAATTGTCATTGTAACATTACTTATCCGGTATACTCGTACCTATATGTATTTTGGTCGAAATTCTAAAAATCTTTGAAACATGACGTTCTATTAATTTCGTTAATTCATTCCAAGATTTATCCCCTGAAGCTACTCATATTTTGCCCAGCACTAAAGCATTTTAATACACATTACACAAGCAGTTTAATAAAACACTTGCCTCAGATTTCGAACTAAACCGATCAGGATGTAATTGGCCTTGTAATTTCTTATATTTATCCGACAAGGCGTCCAAGTCTAAATCATATTTGATAGGGGAGTCCAAATACTGAAAATAGTTTAAACACTTGACCGGAGGCTGAATGTGCGTACACTTTACGCAAAAGAATTTATCCTTCTCGCACTGCAATAAAGAGTTGCACTTCCAACATCTTGCATGCGGATTATTAAAGCAATCTTCAGAATTACTCTGACGTAACAAGGTTGATGTCCTCGAGCAAATCAGTTTGATTGAATCTTTACGATTTCGCCGGAAATTGAAACGATAAAATCCGTCAATAATTCTAAGAGCCATAATGATGACCAACTTTTTCCAAGAAAAAGTACAATACAAGTCGTTTCTTGTATAAAAATAAGTATATAGTACCGCTAAAAATAATAAAAGCAATAATTTATTTTTTCACCAAGTTCAAGTAAATTTTAGCATATAATTAATGGCTCGAAATTTCGGGTCGGGCGGGGTCCCCGCCACACATGGACGTGGGGGTGGAAGTAGCACTCCCCAGAAGGCCGAATACCCCACCCCCAGGAACATACATACTCCCCAGAAATGTTTTGTTTTTTTCGCAATTTTTTGATGCCAATGGATAGCGCTCGATAAGAAACGTTGAAAAATTGTGTTTTTCGCTATACCACTATTTTTAACCATCTTTTGACCTCCGAAAAATTTTGCACCCCACCCAGAATTTTGGTACTGCCCATGTTTGGTCCCCACTATAGGTGGGCAGCACCGAAATTCTGGGGGTGAAAAAATTTCTGAGGGGGGTGAAAAATTTTTCAAAGGTCAAAAAATGGTCTAAAAAGTGGTCGTTTGGTGAAAAAAAACACCATTTTTCGACGTTTCTCATCGAGCACTATCCAATGACATCAAAAAATCGCTAAAAAAGCAAAACAAATTTCAAAAATTGAATTCTCGGGGGGTATTTTGATTTCTTGGGGGTTATTCCAACTTCTGGGAGGTGCATATCCCCCAACCCCCACGCCCACGTGTGGTCCCCACCCATTTTTAAGGGGTTAATAAAGACCTTCGATTTTTGACCAAAAACGGCCAAAAAACACTTAAGAATGGCCAAAAAACGCAAGTTTTTTCCAAAAATCAGGGGAGGATGGGTCGAAAATTTTCTGACTTTTGGGGGATGGAGGAGGCATTCAACTTTGGGTGGGGGATCCACAAAACTTCTCCCATTACATGTATGAATCTAGGGGTTTGTCGCCAAAGTGCAGTAAATTACTAAATAAATTGACAATTAAAGAGCAAGAGAATGGAAAGCCAACATGCTAACTTGAGCAATATGCAAACTTGCAGTTTTCATAGGCGTTATTCAGTTCTTGTCTTTTTTCCTCCGCAGGAGACATGACCACACATGGGCGTGGGGGTTTGGGGGTATGCACCCCCAGAAGTTGAAATACCCCTCAGAAATCGAAATACCCCCCAGAATTCAAATTTTGAATTTTTTTGCTTTCTTAGCAATTTTTTGATGCCATTGGATAGTGCTTGATGAGAAACGTCGAAAAATTGTGTTTTTTTCGCCATACGACCACTTTTAAGACCATTTTTTGACCTTTGAAAATTTTTTCACTCCCCCCAGAATTTCGGTGGCACCGAAATTCTGGGGGGTGAAAAAATTTTTAAAGGTCAAAAAATGGTCTTAAAAGTGGTCGTATGGCAAAAAACACCATTTTTTGACGTTTCTCATCAAGCACTATCCAATGGCATCAAAAAATTGCTAAAAAGCAAAAAAAAATTTTCTGGGGGTTATTTTGATTTCTGGGGAGGTATTTCAACTTCTGGGAGGGTACATACCCCCCAAACCCCCCACGCCCATGTGTGGACATGACCCTCTTATTTACGAGCAAAGAGAATCCGGCTGTATTTCTATCAAGAACGTTTTCCAGGTGCCTCATCCTAACTTCCGGCTAAGACTTAAAAAGTGCAGAAAGAGAAGCCGTCATGTGTACCTAGCTTACCTAATTACTTTTTAGATTTACCTAGTCGAGTCATTAAGTTTTTAAGTTTGTGGCTTAAAGCGTACGTTATGTGCATTCTTTCTATTCTACCTACTCAAGCAACATGTACTCCAGTGGCTAAAAAACATTAATAAATCGCTTTCACTATTAGCGAATAGAATCATTGCTCGTCGAGTGTTAAAGACGTCTGACTTTGAATCAAAAGGTTCATGGTTAAGGTCATTAAGACAGCACATGCACAAGGTCAAAAGCTCCGAGAGGAGGGGTAAATCGAGTTTCTGAGGGGTAAATGAGCAATTTTTCACATATTTAACGCCAAATTTTGTACTTATTCGTAGTATTTTATTTTTCATGAACATTATGGCTAAATTTGCATTGAAGCAATAGCAATAAGGGCAATCGAATGACCTTTACCATCAAATATGTACATAATAATGGAAGAAAAGTGTCTGGATGAATGAATTGAACAGTCTATTGCTCGAAAAATAAGTAGGTATATACAAATACTTGAAATTACACTCTTAGTCGTCATTTGACGCTTTTCCATGGTTCAATCAACCAGTTTTGGTTTAAAATGGCCTGAGGGGGTATGCTTCTAAAAAGTCGTGGTAGGTGGGATACCCCCATACCCATATATACACGGGCAGCACCAAAATTCTGGGGGGTGCAAGATTTTTCCAAGATCAAAAAATGGCCAAAAAATTGTGTTTTGGCGAAAAAACACCATTTTTCAACGTTTCTCATTGAGCACTATCCGCTGGCATCATAAAATTACGAAAAAGAGACAAAATTTTTAAAACTTGAATTCTGGGTGGGGGATATTTTGGTTTCTCGGGGGCGGGGGTGCATACCCCCCAAACCCCACCCCCCTCCCCCACGCCCAGGTGTGCCCGACAGCAGCTATCTATTCTTTCATCTAGCAAAGTCTGACATTCTGCCTACAAGGCCCGTACCCAGGATTTTGTTGGGGGAAGGCAAGACCTGAATTTTTTTAAAACACAAGGGGGACCAAAGGATGAATTAAAAAAGACATTTTACGACTACTAGAGCTTACATTTTGTAAATTTTGCTGCCCAGATTTCATATGCTTGGAATCCAATATACAGTGAGCAAATCTCATTTTCTGCATAAAACCAGCGCAAAACAGAAGACTCAGATGCAAAATACGCTTTAGGTAATAAAAGACTAAAGATGGAGTGTTTAAACCGCGCGCTTAGGACTAAATAGACTCCGTACCCAGGGGGATAGAGAGGCACGTGCCCCTTCTAGAATTAAATTTGGGAATGACATTTTGCTTTACTCCGCTCTTTGCTTTTTAGCGGAAAAGCATAAAAATTTTAGGCGCATAGCGCCGAATTACACAATTATTAATCATTATATATTTAGTCCCAAACGCGGGGTTAAAACGCTTCTTATTCAATTTTTATGCAACCTAAAGCATATTTTGCATTTATGTATGTCTGCTGTTTTTTACGGGTTTTACGCAGAAAATGAAGTCCGTGCAAGAAGTGAGAACGACAGACATTTTAAGGCGATGATAAAGAATTTTAGTGATAAAGTTTGATTATTTTTAGACTTATTTCAGCACCGAAATTCCCTGGTTTTATGAAAATTTCAATGTTACGATTTAAGCTTATGGGGCTCCTTTTTAAAAAATTTTCCGGGCTCTGCACGGACCCCACTGGGGCGCTTGAGCGCGCCACGCCAATCATTTCTTAGATTCTCACCATATTTAAGGTGAAAAATTTCCGGCGCGCCGCGCCGAACTTCAAGCATAAAATCAGATCCGAGCAAGAAGCAAAAAATTTTTCTGGTTACGATATTGAATTTTGTTAATGAACTTTAACGACTTTGAGGCTGATTTCAGAACCTAAATTCAACTGGTTTTATGAAAATTTAAACGTTACGATTAGGCTATATTGTGCTCTTTTGACAGAATTTTCCGGAATTCTGCCCCAAAACCTTCTGGGGGCGCTTGACCGCGCCACCCCAGACCCCCAAGCCCCATAAAAGAGGTTATCTCTTGGATTCTCAATATATTTAAGGTACCTGGGTAGCAAACTTGGCAAAGCTCTGTGGTCGTAAGAACTTTGTCTCCAATTCATCCTTTACTGATCCCCTTGTTTTTTTAAATTTATGACCGTTCCCCGTTGAAACGAAATCCTAGATATTGTCCTGTATCCATTATCCCATCCCACTTTCATCGCCTTTCCTATATTTTTTAATTTTTCTTTCAATGATATTTTTAAATTGTCAGCAATTATTTACAGTCGACTACAAATAATATAGCGCACAATGTAATATTATTTGCTGTCAAAAACAAGCGGCCTAGACTGCAAATAAGATCGGACAATGTAATAGGCAGTCAAAAACCAGCGGCCTAGACTGCAAATAATATCGCGTAGTGTAAAATAATTTGCAGTCAAAAACCAGCGATCTTGACTGCAAATAATATAACACAATGTACTAAAAATTATTTGCAGTTTAGGCCGTTGGTTTTTGACTGCAAATAATATTAAACTACGCCCGATCTTATTTGCAGTCTAGGCTGCTGGTTTTTGAGTGCAAATAATATTTTACTGTAATGCAAAATTATTTGCATCTGACCACAAATAATTACTGTTTTTTAAATCATCAGTACTTATGTAATACATATGTGCACAAGGCCAGGGTCGGCAGCATAGGTGGGCAGCACCAAAATTCTGGGGGGGGGTGAAAAAATTTTTAAAGGTCAAAAAATGGTCTTAAGAGTGGTCGTACGGCAAAAAAACACCATTTTTCGACGTTTCTCATCGAGCACTATCCAATGGCATCAAAAAATTGCTAAAAAAAGCAAAAAAAAATTTTCTGGGGGGGGGGTATTTTGATTTCTGGGGGGGGTATTTCAACTTCTGGTGGGTGCATACCCCCCCCCCCCAAACCCCCCACGCCAATGTGTGGTCGGCAGGGGGAAGGGTGAAATCCCAAAAATCCAAAACAGTAAATTTAACGTCCACGATTTTTTGGCTGTTTTACGATCAAAATGGTCAAAATAGCCTATGAAACGTTTTTTCATGGTAATATCGCATTTTAAAAACATTTTTAGTCCATTTTGACTGCATTATATCACTTTTAACACTAAAAAATGCAAAAATTTATTAATTCTGGGCGCTTTTTGAAAAAAAGCACTTAAAAGTACTAATCTGGCGAGAAGCGTCCGTAAAATTTCGACGTTTTCACTGCTTTTGACCTCAAAAATGATGCAAAAAACGTTCCATCAGCTCAAAATCGCCAGACAGTACCTGTCCGGCCGATCAGGGGACCACCTCACCCCCTATTAGTGATCGACCGGAGCGGCCAAAATGGCCGGAGCCGGAGATCCGGCCGGAGCCGGATTGGACCATGCTGCTCCGGCCGGAGCCGGAGCCGGAGGCCGGAGAAATATTATTTTACACATGTGGATAGATCGAACATCTTTGTGACCAAGACCTAGACCATATAGCACATGCATCTCAACTCCATACCAACTAGTTAGTTATGTAAAATAGACTACATCAAAAATGGCACGAGACGCTGTCGTCTCCATAGCCTGCCCTAAATAAAGCGTCAATAGGCAATATTTGATGTTAAAGCATGATTGTGTGTGAGCGTATATATATATATATATATATATATATATATATATATATATATATATATATATATATATATATATATATATATATATATATATATATATATATATATATATATATATATATATATATATATATATATATATATATATATATATATATATATATATAATATATATATATATATATATATATATATATATATATATATATATATATATATATATATATATATATATATATATATTATATGTATATATATATATATATATATATATATATATATATATATATATATATATTATATATATATATATATATATATATATATATATATATATATATATATATATATATATATATATATATATATATATATATATATATATATATATATATATATATATATATATATATATATATATATATATATATACAGGCCCGTATCCAGGATTTTATTTCGGGGGGGCCGAAAATTTTTGAGACCAGATTTCTCGAGAACCATTGGAGATAGGCGAAAATAAAGACAGTTTTGAGCGTATCTCGGCGAGCTCTATACAACGGTGAAGAAAAATTTCAACTAAAAAATTAAAAAATTTTCACTTTATTTCATGTTGATATACAGCAAATTTATCATTTAAGCTGATTTCTCATCACGTAATCGGCGAATTATTTCTTATCTCTTGCCTTTGTACTTAATCATTGTGCTTTACAGAGAAAAACAATACGGATAATTAATAAATCGGCGCGAAGCGCCGAAAAAATTGACATGCTCTGCCGATCAACCTCAAATTCGAGCGGTTTTGAGCGGACTAGAAGACAAAAAACATGTATAAACAATAGATACGGCGCGAAGCGCCGAAAAATTTCATGTTTCCCATGTCATAACTCAAATTTGAGCTGTTTTGAGTGAGCTAGAAGGCAAAAACTATAGCTGAACAATGAATCCGGCGCACAGCGCTAGAAAAAATTGGCATGCTCTCTATATCTAACTCTAATTTGAGCGATTTTTAGCGGTTCAGAAGACAAAACTATACGTAAACAATAAATCCAGCGCGAATCGCCGGAAAATTTTGAGTTTACTAGCTCAAAAGTACGCTAAAAACCTGTTTAGGCGCTGTTTCAGACGCACTTCGCCAATTTTTCATTTTTCCTTTCGGGGGACCCTTGAGAGAAACAAAATTTTTTCCCCATTTCGGGGGCAGGCCCCCCGCCCCCTGGATACAGGCCTGTTCTCATGTCATAACTCCAATTTGAGCTGTTTTGAGTAAGCTAGAAGGCAAAAACTATAGCTAAACAATGAATCCGGCGCAAAGCGTTAGAAAAAATTGACATACTTTCTATGTCTAACTCAAATTTGAGCGACTTTCAGCGGTTTAGAAGACAAAACCTTACATAAACAATAAATCCGGCGCGAAGCGCCGAGAAAATTTTGTGTTTTCTAGCTCAAAAGTATGCTAAAAACCTGTTTTGGCGGTGTTTCAGACCAACTTCGCCAATTTTTCATTTTTTCCTTTGGGGGACCCTTGGGAAAAACAAAAATTTTTCCCATTTCGGGGGGGGGGGCAGGCCCCCCGCCCTCCGGGCCTGTATATACTATGTTCAGCAGAGGCGAATCTAGGATTCTCCTAAGGGGGCGGTATCCCAACTTTTCCAAAAACAGTCAGGAATAGGTCCAAAAATTTGCCCTTGACGCGCGAAATGACGTTTTTTCGGTGTTTTACATTGTATGCCTTTACATAAAATCACTTTTTACGCAAAATTTTTTCTTAAAATTTTAAAATTTCAGACAATTTTATGCGAAAAAATCATTAAATTTCTTTGACTATAATAAAAATCTGGCGCGAAGCGCCGGAAAATTTGTGAAATTAAGACGGATAGACGTCTAGAAGCACGATTTACTGCTTGATTTCCTGTATTAATAGTATTTGATGCGAAACATCGAAATTTTCAATTGAAAATAGAAGAAAACTAGGACCTTTTGAACAATTTTCCCGCCACCGTTTTTTAGCCGATCCATAATAGCTGCAGTAACGAAACTTTACGTACAACTAGCTTATGACGTCTTGTCTTTACAGCTGCAAAATAATATAATATAATGTATAAAATAATATATACTGTATCTTTATTTCGTCTCTCAAAAAACGGTGGCGGTAAAATTGTTCAAAAGGTCCGAAAATTATGCAAAAATAGCTGTTCCTGCTGTTAAAATTGTTTCGAAACCTACATGAACAGAGAATGGCAGTGTTTTTTCGTACAAGGTCCGTTTGTACATGTACAAAGATGGTCCCTAAAAGTCTTCGTACATTTTGTACACTCAAATTTTTGGGTACTATAATATAGTACGGTAGCGACTTTAGTGTGGTAAAAACAGAGTTGTTCGACCTTTGATAGTGTATTTTAGCTAATTCCTGGGTTTATGAAGGCAAAACTCATTAAGAATCGTCTTAAAACGGCGCGGGGCGCCGAAAAATTTCACATTTTTCCTTTCGAATAGCTATTTCTGCTATTATAAAAATATATAGGACACACAATTACTCATTTCGGCGCGAAGCGCCGTAAATGTTTGCGAATTTTAGACTTTTTGGCAGTTTTTGTCTTCCCAAAAATCTTTGTACATGTACAAAGACGGTCCTGAAAAGTCTTTTTACATCGGGAAAAATCCTTTGCCGACTACAAAAAACCGTGCTTCCAGGTCGCCAAAAAAGTTAATAAATGTCATTAATAGGTATCATCCGGCGTGTAGCGCCGGAAAAATTTGAGAAATTATGGTCACTGACGACCAAAAATCATTGCAAATTGCATATCCGTTCTTTATCTCGCCAAATATTTTTGGCCAAGAAGGGGCGGCCGCCCCCCGCCCCCATTAAATCCGCCCCTGGTGTTCATTGAAGCGCGAATATGACGTATAGAATGGACAGCAACATTATCCGGAAAATCAGTACAGCATGTTCAGTGCAGGCCAGCCTGCATCTCATGCTGCTCTGTGAGTTCCAGTGTTAACAGGAATTTACTGCAGCGATTTTGACAGTGATGGCATAAATCGATCAGTAGAGCAATTTTCTTTCCTCCTCAAAATGAATATTTTACGATTGTGGTGGTGATAAACACTTTATTTGGTGCTATTTATTTTTCCTGCTGTTGTATTGTGCTCTGACTAAATTTAGTAAGCATAATGTCAGCAATTAATACGTTCGGTCACTATGCAAAAAAAGATAAAAATTCTCCGGCCTCCGGCCGATTTTTGGATGTCCTCCGGCCGGAGCAACGGAGTGGAAAAAATGGCCGGATTTGCCGGAAGGCCGGAGCCGGATCTCCGGTCGATCACTACCCCCTATGTGCATGTATGCTTAAGAACCTATTGAATTTTTTCTGTTTTTTAACATTAAGGCATACGATGAGAAAATTTAATGCGCGCGTTTGTTACCTATGTACGTCCAATCTTGGAATATGCATGCTCAGTCTGGAACCCCTACTATATCACTGATATTGATCGAATCGAAAATGTTCAACGCAGGTTTACTAAACGCATATTTGGTTATCGCAGTGCTTTATCTTATAACGATCGTTTGAAAGAATTGAATCTCTGTCATCTTGAGCTGCGCCGGTTACACCTATGCTTATGTAAAATGTTTTCAATCGTTCGAGGTTTTTCATGTCATAAATTCGATGACTTTTTTATCGCTAATACCACTATTACACGTGCTTTCAATTCGTATAAACTAGTTATACCAACTGCCCGTTCAAATTCGCATAAAAGTAATTTTTCTCATAGATACATTAACATTTGGAATAGTTTACCGGACACTGTCGTTTCATCTCCTACGAGATTAGCCAACATTAATTTAAATTCCTTTTTGAAGGGGCATACTTAATTCGTCATGATTATCGTGACCGTATGTCCTCTTGTCATTCCTCTTTATTCGTCGCATTTACTTATACTCATTATTTCGAATTCACTTGACAATAAATCTTCATTCATTCATTCATTCATTCAATTTTTTCTGTTTTTAACATGAAGGCATACAATGACTTATGCGACGGTTGGGAGAAACAAACTGACTCTCGTGGGGGTCGATCCTAAGCCTCTCACACTATAGATAGATGAGCTATCCACTTGGCCAACGACCCAATACTTTCAAAAGTCAGCGAGTTGTCAATAAATCATTCATTTGTTAAACCTCTACATCATGTTGCGTCAGCACCAAAATATTTCTGGTATTTAAGATATGTTTTGTTTGAATATTGATCAGGGAGTTTCTGGGATTGCTTAAGAATTCAGATTTATTTTTGCCATATTTATCTCAGGCTCAGCCTATGCGCTGGCAGGGATCGACCGGAGGTCCATTTTTTCCTCCGGGCCGGAGCCGGAGCTCCGGCCATCGTCACCTCCGGCTCCGGCCGGAGCCGGAGCCGGAGGCCGGAGGCCGAAGGCCGGAGGTGAACTTGGAATTTTCAGTGAACTAGAATTTTCACAAGCCATAAATATAATTCATTTGATGCACAGTATATAGATTTGTATAAATACATTGCTCATGGATAAGTAAAAGATCTGTAGAAGTGAATGTTTATTATATAGCCATGCATTTATATGTACTAAAATATTGCGACCATATTAATTATTTTTCAATTAATTGTCATCAGCGATTTCTTCATCTTCCATTTCCATATCAGACGAAGCACTGTCACTGTCCGATTTGTAAGGCTCAAAATATATGATATAATATTTCACCAATGGTGCATTCACAATGCCACATTAGTGTTCACTCGGGATGCAGCGGATACCCGCACCCGCTTTCACCCGCTTCTTTTTTGGTACCCGCACCCGCACCCGCTAAAAATATCGTGATAAAACAGCGGGTGGCGGATAATATTTAGAATTTACGAAAAGACAAAATGATTCTGAGGCAGTGGCACGTTAATGAAAAAACCAAAATGTATAGTAGTGACATCTAATGTACCAGTACAAATGGGAAAAGCAAACATCTACTTGTAATGAGTTATTTTTTAGGTACCCACTGGACTGCAGATACGTGTTCAAGCTCTCTTATGGTTAATTCCAATTATGCGAATTATGCTTTTTTTAAAAAGAGGGGTCTATGTGCCAGTCTTTACGTGCATCAGTTTAACCACTCTAGCGTAATATTTTGCAGCAATGTATTGTACACTGCTTTTTTAAGACGAAATGGGACGTTTTGGCGCCGCCGTTTAGGCGCCACACTCTTTGTAATATTATTAATTATTTCAATCAGTTTTGAATAAAGTATAATACAGATTCCGAAAGCCCATTCAATTCTCTACGTGATGGTACAAATTACTTTTAGAATATCTCTGAATTTAGTGAGATAATTAAAACGCATCTGAAAATACACTGGCTTTTCTACGGTTTTTCAGTCGTACACAAATGAATACTCATCGAATCGAAAAGTACAATATGTTATTTTGTAGCTTGTAGAACCTGCTTTCTGAATATATAATTTACTTTAAAATTGCTCGAAAGTTATTTTAATTAGTATAATTTATAAGTTGCTGGCGCCGAAACGTCGTAGACCCTTTTTAAGAAGAGAATGACAACAACAAGTGGCTAAACATTTTATTCTGCAAAGTGCGAATATATTACTCATTTTGGTCAATGCTTCAATCATTGACAATTTACTTATTTTTAATCTGCAAATTTAATCCATTGAGAGTTAGTCTGCAAATAAAAAGACAATCAGCTTGACGATTAATATGAATTTTAAACGCAGTAAATAACTGCATTAAGTGGACGAAAAAATCGTGCATTTTTAGCCCTATTTGTTTTATGTTATATCTCACTGCTAAACCCGCCACCCGCCACCCGTACCCGCCATTTTTAAGGTGCGACACCCGCACCCGCTAAAGCAAAATTTTGGCACCCGCACCCGCTATTCCAAAAAATGTGCACCCGCTGCATCCCTAGTGTTCACATTCACAGCTTCGCTTATTAAACCTGTGTTTGTACAAATTCACAAAATAGGCAATCTGAGTGCTAAGCTTCAAAAGAAAAGAAGAGCGTTAAAGCATAGAATGATTTGGTTCAAAAAACCTCCGGCCTCCGGCCCCTTTTTTGTACCTCCGGCCGCCGGAGGCCGGAGGACCAAAAAATGGCCGGAGGAGCCGGAGGCCGGAGCCGGAGCTCCGGTCGATCCCTAGCTGGCACCAATATAAATGCATATAACTAAGCCTAAGCCCAGGACGTAAGTAACAAAAAACGCAACTATGAGAGATGTGCCTATGTTCCCGAAATGTCATGAGCTAGCCATACGTCTGGCATGGAGGATGCTGCCATAAAGCCATGGGCATCGAAAAGACATTGTTGTAGTCTAAATAAATATAGAAACTGGTTTGATACGATCGTATACAACCTAACGTTGGAAAACGTAGAAAACATTCAATAGATTTTATAGTACATAAGTGCCAAATCATCTTTCGTCGTTTTTCAGATTTCTTCTAATGTCTTACTGCGCATGCTTTTCTTTCATCGCTATTTTATTTAATAATCTTAGCCAGGCATGCACAGCACGGGAATTCTAGGGATGTGAAATTTGATAGTGCCTTTTTGAGCCAGAAATGGTGAGCACACGTCAGAAACATCGTTTTTCGACGTTTCTGACGATGCTCAATTTTTCCAGAAGATGAACAAATAAAAAACTTTTGAAAAATATAAAAAAAATCGAATAAATTGAAGAAAAATTTAGTCAACACATGAGAATATGGCGCGAAGCGCCGAAAAAGTTGACACTTTTGAGCATACTAATACTAATACTAATACTTTATTCGGAAAAAACACAAGGGTAAAACAAAGTCGCAAGGAAAATAAAATAGCATAGTGTAATGCTAAATGTCCTGGACACACAGGCAAATAGATTGCGCTCACGTGTGCCCCATCAAAAAATTCCCGAAATCAACCTTTTTCAAATTTCTCTTAAATGTCTCAACATTTGCAGAACTTCGAATATATTGTGGAAGATCGTTCCAATTTCTAGCTGATCTAGTAGCAAAACAATACTTTTTACAATCAAGTCGAAATTTTTCTAAATAGAACTGATTTGCAAATGCATTCCTAGTACGCGAATGACCATAAAACTTATAAAAATCTTCAGAAGGTAAGAGATTATTGTGAATAATATTATGCGTAACAATTAAATCAAAATAAATTCTACGGAGTTCGAGCCTCTCTAAATTTAAGGCTTTAAGCCTTTCATCATAAGAAAGTCCCATATATCCAATTAACCTTTTAGTAAATTTTCGCTGTACCCGTTCAACCCTGTTGATATCAGAAAGCAAATAGGGGCTCCATACAGTTGGAGCATACTCTATCACAACAGGCCGAATATAATTCTTAAAGCAAGAACCAACATTTTTAGATCACGTGATTAAAACATTTGAAAATCAAAGCACTCATTTTCAAAGCTTTTGCTGATATATTAGTACAATGACAACTATGTAGATGATAAGTTTGTTGTTAAGGAAACACCTAAATCTCGAATTGAGGAAACTGCGTCAGATAACAAAAAATGGTTTATGTGATATGTAACTTTAATATTAGCGTACCCTAGATATAACAGAACATTTAGGGAGAGATATGCTTAACGGATTTTCTTTAGACCAGGAAACCAATTTATCTAAATCTTTTTGCAACAAAGTATAATTTTGAGAAAAATTAAAGAGCTGCAAATCATCAGCAAAGAAAGAGACTTCACTATGCTCAACAGCTTGAACAAAATCGTTTACAATCAACAGAAACAAAGAGGGTCCTAAAACGCTACATTGGGGTACGCCACTAATAACTGGTTTCCGATCAGAAAAAGCGTCAAAAATTTTGACCTTTTGTGTACGATTTGTCAAAAAGAAGTTAACCATCTTAGTAGCATAAGCATAGCCAGGATTTTTTCCAGGGGGAGAAGAGGAATCCGGAAAAAATTTGTCTTTAAAACCCATAAAAACGGGCAGGGCCCTTGAATCACCTATTTTTCGGGCTTTTCACGTCGTCCTGTACTATTTAAGCAATGAAAAATTAATTTTTTTCAAAATTTTTTTTAGGTATTTGACGGAAAAAATGCTTATAACGCGCGCGAAGCGCTATTATTTTTACTTTTGCTGCAATAAAACGATAGGCATTCGTATAGCAGGTTCACATATATATTAAGATAGTCATATTGTAAAGGCGTATGCATGCAGTTCGTAGCATCTGATGAAGCGGAAGAGAGTCGCTGCCAAATAGATTCGAAACGTGGACCTCTTGCTTCAAAGCCCGGATCCTTAACCAATCGACTGAAGCTGGTTCATTTTGATGAAGAACGCAAGGTATTCATAATGTTTTGCATTGGTTTATCTGCTTGAATGAATGAAGAAGATTTAATGTCAAGTGAATACTAAATAATGAGTACAAGTAAATGCGACGAATAAAAAGGAATGACAAAAGGACATACGGTCACGATAATCATGACGAATTAAGTATGCCCCTTCAAAAATGAATTTAAATTAATGTTGGCTAATCTCGTTTTGAAAACTTCAATATTAGGAGATGAAACGACAGTGTCCGGTAAACTATTCCAAATGTTAATGTATCTATGAGAAAAATTACTTTTATGCAAATTTGAACGGGCAGTAGGTATAACTAGTTTATATGAATTGAAAGCACGTGTAATAGTGGTATTAGCGATAAAAAAGTCATCGAATTTATAACACGAAAAACCTCGAACGATTGAAAACATTTTACATAAGCATAGGTGTAATCGGCGTAGCTCAAGATGACAGAGATTCAATTCTTTCAAACGATCGTTATAAGATAAAGCACTGCGATAACCAAATATGCGTTTAGTAAACCTGCGTTGAACATTTTCGATTCGATCAATATCAGTGATATAGTAGGGGTTCCAGACTGAGCATGCATATTCCAAGATTGGACGTACATAGGTAACAAACGCGCGAATTAAATTTTCTCTGTCACGCGAGAAAAAAGATTTGTAAATAAGAAAAGACCGAGAATAAGCTTTTTTAATGATGTGATTATAGTGGTCCTTAAAACTAAGGTTTTTAGAAACTAGAACACCAAGATCGCGAATATATTCGAAATTATCAGGGATATTTAGGTTGCAGAGGCAATAATTTATTTTAGGGTTGTTTTTTCCCAAATGAAGAACACAGCTTTTTTCAGAAGAAATCGGAAGTTGCCATAATTTAGACCAGCTTAAAATTTTATCTAAGCAAGATTGAAGAGAAATGTGGTGTGATGAAGGGCCAAAAACCTTAACATCGTCTGCAAACAAATACAAATTGATATTCACGGCAAAATCACATATATCGTCAATAAACATCAAAAATAAAGTCGGACTTAAAGGGCTACCTTGCGGCACACCACTAGTAATGGGTAAATACTCAGAAAATGAATTTCCTATACAAACGCGTTGGAATCGATCGCGAAGGAAAACATTCAACCATACAAGAAGGTTACCTCTTAATCCAAAATTAGAAAGTTTATGTAAAAGTTTGATATGGGATACCTGGTCAAAAGCTTTAGAAAAATCAATATAAATAATGTCTAATGGAATTTTATTGCTCAAAGAATCGACCCAATCTGATTTACATTTCAGAAGTTGCAATTCACAAGATTTAAATTTTTGAAAACCAAATTGATTTGGGTGTAAAAGACTATTTTCAGTCAAAAATTTTGAGATTTTAGAGTTGATAATATTTTCCATAATTTTACTAGCAGAACAACAAATGGAGATAGGTCTGTAGTTAGAAATTAGTGCCGAATCGTTCTTTTTATAAATAGGAATAACGTTAACTAATTTCCATAGATTTGGGACCTGTCCAGAAGCAAAAGAAACATTAAAGATAGTACTTAAAGGTTCAGCTACTTGAGTCATTAATTTTTTCAAAAATAGCATTGGAATGCCATATGGACCGGTTGAAAGCGATCCTTTCACTTTTCGTAGTACGTCCATAATAATAAATGGGTCGAAATTAACATTGTGCAACACGCGATCGGAACGCTCCTGGAAGAAGGGTAAAGAATTATTATCTTTAGAAAAATTTGAAACAAAATACTGATTAAAGAGATCAGATTTTAATTTAGGATCATGTATGATTTTTAGATTATGGTTGATTGGGGGTATAGGGTTACGATTATCTAGTCTTTGGTTAACAAAATTGTAAAACGATTTTAAGCTTTTATCTTTCAGAATATTCTTTTCTTGGGTAGCAAAAAAGTTTGAAATTTCGGATTTCAAAATATTACAATGGTTTTTATATAGGACTTTATTAGTTGTGGAGCGAATATTCTTATATCTTTTCCACAATTTAAGTTTTTTTGAAAATAATTTTCGCAAATTTTGGGGATAATTACGGTGGTTTTTTGATTTTCGATATGTCCTAGGAACGAAAGAGTCGATCAATGAGTTTAATATCGTTAAAAATAATTCATACATTTCATTAACATTAGTGCATTGAGAAAAGGCATCAGGCCAAGATATACAATTAAGTCTATTAGCGATTTCGGTATAATTTGCTTTTCTAAAGTTAAGTTGAGCCAAATTGTATTTATCTTTGAGCTTGAGAGAACATTGAAAAGTTATACAGTCATGATCGCTGTTAGAAAATGACGGTAAAACAGTAACATTGTGTACAAGATTTGTCCCAAAAACAAGGTCGATTATATTATTCTCGTGTGTACTTTGGCTTACTAATTGGTTTAGTCCTGTTTTAGATAGAGTATCGAAAAACAAGGTATTTAGGGGATCAGCAGGGAACGTGTTGTTTATCCAATTAATTTTAGGTAGGTTGAAATCACCTAAAATAACAACAGAATAAGGAACCATTATTAGGCTTAGGCTTACTATCAGGGACTGACCAAAATCTTGGTGCCAACGACTTTGAAATAAGCTTGAGTAATGAGATGCGACGATCGGAGCGAGCTAAGCGAGTCGAATCCCATTACTTAGGCTTATTTTAAATGCTGGCATCAACATTTTGGTCAGTCACATGAAGTTTAAGAAACAATCCGAGCACTGCCTTATTGGTTTTCGACTTTACTCAATTAGAACAAGTTAGGTGGCAGCTTTCACCGCATGCTTCTTGCTGTATACGTACTTATAACGTGACTATCTTAATACAAATGTGAACCAGCTACACCAATGCCAAACGATAGAAAAACTGCCAAAATATAAAAGGAATCGGCGCGAAGCGCCGAAATTTCGATTTTATGGCGCAGACAGAACAGCATCATGCAACTATATTGCTCAGTTCTTGAACGTGTCAAAATTTTCCCCATGGGGCTCCCCTTCCCCCTGGCCCTAGCTACGTCAGAGCTTTTGAGCAAAGCTAAAAAAGCTTAAAAAGCACCTTTTCTACGAATTTTTGGAAACTTTCGAAACATTGCGAATTCAGAGGGAGGGGTGGAAAGATCTCTGAGTGCGTGAAAATTTTTCTGCGAGTTTAAACTCCCTAAGATCATGTACTTCTTAATGTTAGTTACGTAACTCCAGCGGATAAACTTTTTTTGCGTTGTTGTGGATGAGATGTACGTTGGCTTCTTTGACAGTAGTAATTGTTCTCCGAATTAGTTTTAGTAAAGGATAAAACTTAGAATTGAAAGCTATTCTGACTAATCGCTAATTTCTCAGTACTCAGCCTCTTGTGATGTAAAACGATTGAATTTTTACTGTTTTTCCACTCCGAACAGCTCATTTTCGCTTGCCAGCTTGAGAATTTTTATTGCTGCAACAAGTTTTTAACTGCATAAATGGTTTATTCACTAGCTCAATCCGACTGATTGCTCAGGTTAGGTACATTATAAAGGTATTTCTATTGTTGTTTGATTTGCTTCGGAAGTTGGCGCATCAGACAAATCAACGTTGCGACCTATATCCTGAAATATTCTGCTACAGGAATAAAAGGTTTTAAGCCGTTATGCGGAAATTGGCCGTTGGGAATTGAAAGATATACCTACGTATGTAGCACAAATATGTACAAATTATCGATTTCATGTTGCTTGTTGAGGAGCGGTGAAATCTCGTGAAAGGCAGTGTAGCGCGTTATGATTCTATTACACAAAAATTCTGTACACCTTCCGGTATTGTTGAGCAGATATTTTAAGAATTTTCTCTGCAATAAGCAATAAGCCGGCCGACAACACGTATTTATGGATCAAAGCAATGCTAAAGTTCATGTTCAACTGAAACGGACTGTATATATAGACATTTTCGGTGGGTTTCTCCACATTCTGTCATGCCAGCCCCTGTTCCATAAATCCTTAGTTCTCAAGCAGAAAAGTATAGTCTGTTTCATTTATTCGACAGCTTTTTCGTGAATTTTTTAGGGGTACAGTAAGCGAAACAAGACGATTTACTGTAATTGGGCAAATCAGCTCAGTGAGGGCGAGTGGCTGGAATTCTTCCATTTTTAATGCACTAATCCGTCCATATAAATTTAATTTATACATTTAATCAGTGCTGGGACATATTATGTACAGTGAGTGCGCTAAATAAAAAGCTATCGGCTGGAATCGAACCCGGGTTGCTTCGACTACAAGCAGACGTTTTACCACTGAGCTTTGGGTCCAACCCGTAATGAAAAAGATAGGGAGAAATAAATAGCATGATATGCATAGATAACCACACACGGAGCCTGGACCATGATAAGCATAAGTAACCACACCCAGAGCCTGGGAGAAGCGGCGAAACCATGATAAGCATAGGTAACCATACCCAGAGTCCTGGAGAAACGGGAGAAACGGTGGAACCATGATAAGCATAGGTAACCACAACCGGGAGTCTGGGAGAAACAGTAGAAACGGCGAAACCATGACAAGCATAGGTAACCAAACCGGGAGCCTGGGAGAAATGGCGAAACCATGATAAGCATAGGTAACCACACTGGGAGCCTGGGATAAACGGCGAAACCATGATAAACATAGGTAACCACACCGGGAGCCATGGGAGAAACGGCGAAACCATGATAAGCATCGTGTAACTACGAGAGTTACACGGTAGGCGAACTCGCCTTAGTAGTTCGCGATAGCCATCACATAGCCAATACTAGTAGCTATCTATGATAGTGCACTGTGGGCTATGCCTTCGGTCTTCCCATTATTTCCCCAAATTTTCAATAATAAAAAACATTTAGATACTTGTCCGGTAGCATAGAGTTAAGTGTATGATAATAGTAATTGTTTCATGCATACCGCTTGTGCAATCGAGAACTTTCGATTTGAGATAAAAGCTTATCAGTATTATGTTAAATTGATCTTTGTTTAATTTACTGTAATGGCCCTTGAGGCCAGTGTACGTAACGTTGTAGTTTAGTCTGGCTTTTGGTTTTTTTGTTGGCCGGTTGTTCGACTGTATAATCTGTACATTATCGTTTTTCTTTTGCGTATTTTGTTGTCCGGCTATAGGACGTGAATTCTGCGTCGAATAAAAATAGAGAAAACCTACCCAGTGGTTTTTGGTTATACCGAGGGTTAGGTCGGCCACATCCCTACGTTGAGGATTTCCACCCATCTAGTGGACTGATAGGTAAATTTCGTATGCCAGTTTATTTTATTCAGAAATCATAATTTATTTCACTAGCCAAAAATTGATCAAAAATATTATTTAATCCTTAAGGATGATTGATCAGCGTAGAGCTCGTTGTTGTTGTTTTCATTGTTCAGCGTGCTACACAAATTAGGAACCAAAAACATTTCTGATCAGGCACTGATTGAAAATAAGTTAAATAACAACTTGAGCTTGAGATAGGTCAACTGACCTCCACGGCAAATTCCGAGACTAGGTAGGTAGCCTTAGGTCTTAGGGCGTAGCTGCTGAGATCACCCGACAAGAAGCAGCCAGCAATATTAGGGCTGAGGGGATCGAAGCCGTAAGGTCTGTAAGGGTCCAAAGATCAAAAGCCATTCAGTGCCGCGCGATCGGGGCCAGTACTAAGCGTAGACTTAAGTACCTACGTACCTAGGTAAATCTCGAAGGTAATGTACCCGGTTCCTACGTCGATTCTGTAGACGTTAGGGGCCGCTACATTTACATTGGACGTTCCCTCCTTTAGGCTGCTAGCTACAGCCGAGCTGATCAATCATCGTAAAATTATTTTTCGATCCAAAAATTTATCATTTTGGCCATCTAAGAATGTGTAACATTTCGTTCACCTTTGTTGTTGTATCGACCGCGATCGTGGCAGTGCGCAATTTAAGTAAGCGTCCGTGGTAAAGATTTTGTGTATCGTGGTAAAGTCATCGTTATTTTTCTATTTCCGTCAAAACTTTATCGACGAAGACAGCTCTCACGCTCGTATATTCATTTTTCTATAAACGTCGGCCCTCAGGCGACGATTCATCATTTTTTTCTCCTGACGACGAAATTCCGTCATTTAGGTTCTTACCTACCTGTTTTTCTAACCACGTACATGTTCTTGCGCTTTAGGCTTAGTCCTACCTGTTTTCAACAACAACAACAACAACAACAATTTATTCGCTAAGTCAAAAGAAAATATTAACATACATGGATAGGACGAATGAACGAAAATGAAAATACATGAAAGACAAAACAAATTAAGTATGACGAAGCAGGGTAAACGTAAAGGCAATAGAAAAAACTGCTCTTACTTACGCCCCTTTAAGAAATTTAGAAAGGTTTAATCTTTTAAGTTTAGTCAGAAAAACGTGTCTATTTGGAGCACTTATAATCTGTTCAGGTAGAGAGTTCCAGATAAGAATTATTCGATTACAAAAATCAAATTTTCTGCAATTTTTATTTACATGATTGACGAGAAGTTTACAAGAATTTGCTGCTCGATTAGAATTTAAATTAATTGTGAAGAAATCCTCGAAAGGAAGAGCTTTACATTTGATAATAGAAAAGGCTAATGTTAGGTCGTTATGGAGGCGTCTTAGCTCAAGAGTGTCCAGACCAAGTTCGTGTAATCTTTCAGCATATGTCAAATTTTTATCACTAAAAATTCGTTTCGTAAACCTTCTTTGAACCCGTTCGACGGAGGTGATATCACACAGCAGGTAAGGACTCCACAAAACACAGCAAAATTCAAGCACTGGTCGAACGTAAGTAATGAAGGCCTTAACAAGTAATAATCTATCTTTAGAAATAAAACTACGCAAGATCAGATTGCTTAACTGCATGCCTTTTTTCACAATATATTCACAATGAGATCTGGACGATAAATTAGAATTCAGAAAAACACCCAAATCTTTTACACAAAGTGTGTCAGTAGAAAGATAGAAATCATTTATGTGATAAGAATGCCTAGGGTTTGAACTACCCAGATATAGAACTAAACATTTATTAACTGATATTTTTAATTGCCATGTATTGGCCCACTCATGCACATAATTTATGTCAGCTTGAAGTGTCATGAAATTGGATGATAGATTCCAAAGTTTGATATCGTCAGCAAACAAAGTAAAATTACTGTTTTGGCGCATTTCACATAAGTCGTTAATGAAGATTAAAAAAAGTGTGGGACCTAGTATACTACCCTGGGGCACGCCACTGGTAACAGGAATGGAATCAGATAAAGAATTTTTAATTTTAACGACTTGGGATCTATTAGTCAAGAAATTTTCGATCCAATTAAAAGAGAGTTTGTTCAGTCCATAAGATGCCAACTTAATTAGCAGTTTTTTGTGTGACACGGTATCAAAAGCCTTACAAAAGTCAATGTAGACAATGTCAACAGGAATTCCCTCATCTAGAAATTTGGTCCACTGATTTTTGCACTCAACAAGTTGTAACGCACATGATCTATTTTTTCTAAAACCAAACTGTTTTTCACTTAGCAGATTTTGCTTCTCTAGATAAGAAAGCAAGGACATGTTCATTATAGATTCCATTAATTTACAAGAAACACAACATAAGGAAATTGGACGATAGGGATCACAACAGCTTTTCGCCAAAAATCGGGTATCTTTCCACTTTGATAAGAAACGTTGAAGATGGTTTCTAAAGGTGAGAGCAACACTGTTTTCAACTTTTTAATAAAATATGCACAGAAGCCATCGGGGCTAAGCGACAAAGTGGGCTTAAGCCTACTTATGGATTCAGAAATAGTCAGAACATCAAATTTTACAGAAAGAGGATGAGCATCACTTTTGACTCTGTTTGCGAAATGGGGAGAAACAAGATCGTCAATAACAAAATTACTCGCAAAAAAAGAGTTGTAAGCATTAGCTTTTTCAAAATCATTATCTATCATCCTACCATCACACATTAATATTGAAGCTGACTTTGTCTTTCTTAACCGGTCATTTACGAAAGAATAAAAATTTTTTACATTTCGAGAATTTAAAAGCTTACGTTCCTCCCTCGTGAAAAGATCTTTCACAGCAAATTTAATTTCTTTAATAATCTTCTTATACTTGCTTAAAATAACAGGGCAACGACTCTTTTTATACTTTTCCCAAAGTTCCTTTTTAATTACTTGCAATTTACGACACGACTTTGGCAGTGATTTTTTATGCACAGTATGCTTAAATGGAACGTATCGATTTATAGCCTCATTAATTATGTCAAGAAAAACAACATAAAAATCGTTAATGCTAATGCAATGGGTAAAACAGAGGTGCCAATCGATAGAGGCTAAAAAAATCTCGATAGATGCATAGTCCGCTTTTCTAAAGTCATACTCAAGGGAAGTTTGGTTGGGTACTACAGACGCAGGTAAACTGAACTCAATGCTACAATGATCACTATTAGAGAAAGGTTCAGTAGTTAATACATTGAAGACAAGATTGCTGGAAGTACACAAAATTAGATCAAGAATATTTTCATCTCTATTTGGATCAAAAGATAATTGTATAAGACCAAGATTGACAAAACAATCATAAAATACTTGTGTCACAGGGTTTCTATAAGCAGAAATAATATTCAAATTCAAATCAGGCAAATTAAAATCACCTAGTAGGATACAATTTTGAGCATTTTCGACATAATGTTCAAATAATTTACTTAACTTATTAGCGATTTCTGAGTCATATTGGGGTGGACGATAACACATTATGAATCTGACAGATTTTTTACACAAGTGAAAATCACAAACTAATACTTCAGGACACAAGAATTCTTCCACAATAGAAACATTGTTGATTTTTAGGGACTTCTTGAAAAAGAGTGCGACACCTCCTCCCCTATAGCCAATTCTGTCACATCTGTGAACAGAATAAGTTGCATATGGACAAATAAGGCCATCAGAAATATGATCATGTAACCATGTCTCAGAGACGAACACTAAATCATAACGTTCTGAAGAAAGTAGAGCATGAAATTCAGATATCTTATTTTGCAAACTTCTAGCATTAAATAAAACACAGTTGATATTGATTTTCTTAGAATTTAGCTTTTTAACAGGAACAGTAGGGGCGTGAACTCCCTAAGGGCGAGGCAAAAGACGCTTAAACTGCTTCAACTCATAAGAATTACGATTGATGAACCAATTCATCTCGCCCGAATCCCGTTTTTCAGCCAATTCAGCGTTCAAATGGCGAAGGGTTTCGCGCTGTTGCCAAGTGCGATCAGGTCTAGCATAGACCTTCGATCGACGGCCTCGATCAGAAAATTTTGAAACGCAACGGATCAATTCGGCCTTTGATTGTTCGGAATCACACTTTACCTTAAGGATCCGTGGCAAATCGCAATTGTCCTTCCTCGAGACGATGACAGGGCCCGACCGACGGATGCTGACGAGTTTTGTCGTGTCGAAACCTGTCTGTGAGGCAAAACGCTTGACATCATCGTCCAATTTCTCGTCTTGATCATACGTGGGCAGCAAGAAATTTCTGGGGGGGGGGTGCAAGATTTTTTGAAGGTCAAAAATTGGCCTTAAAAATGGTGGTATGGTGATAAAAACACCATTTTTCGACGTTTCTCATCAAGCACTATCCATTGGCATCAAAAAAATGCGAAAAAGGCGAAAAAAAATTTCAAAAATTGAATTCTGGGGGGGGGTATTTTGATTTCTGGGGGGTATTTTGGTTTCTGGGGGGTGCATACCCCCCCCAAACCCCCCACGCCCAGGTGTGGTCTTGATTGATCGGAGCGAAGTTTTCCAGGACGACAGTGGTCTTTTTTGACTCGGCTTCCATCGTATCACGAACAGCACTAATGACCATCTTGTTGAGATCCATCGGTGGATGGACAGCGGCTAGATTGTTCGGAGCAGGATTTTTCGTGACCAGATCAGCCAGCTTGTCGAGACGACTTGTAACCGTAGATTCAAATGAAGCGAACCGTTTTTCCAAGCTGGTGAGCTTAGATTCGAGCGAAAACATGCGTTTCCCCATCGGCAAACAGATGGGGCAAAAATACAATTGATCCAAATCGGCCATAACGTTGAACTGAACGTCCGTCAGGCCAAGGCAACCAGCGTGGAACCACTTGTCGCAAAAATCGCAGCGAAGCGCCTTTGCATCGTCGTCCACATGACCTCTGCACTTGCCGCACGACTCGAGATCGAATTTCGGATCACTAGCTCGTTTTTCGCCATTGAATGAATATCGTATCAGAGCGTTCCTCTAATGAGGGTATAAAACGTGATGGCTTCGGACTTTGCTAAATTTTACTGAAATTTCTGAATTCTATGATCCAACCTGAGATTCTAACCGAAATTTTGACTCAAAAATTTTTTTTTCACGCCAGGTATATCTTACTTGACGTAAGGAAGTACTATTTATGTGGAAAAACCTGTTTTTCGGATCGACAAAAGGCCAAATTCG